>OW679201.1:123251806-123851806 GCA_940337035.1 Agriotes lineatus | reverse complement strand
CGCGCGCCTGTGGCTTGCGATAGCCCGGCTGGCAATTCCGCGAGGCTCGAAGAATTGGGATATTTCGATTTCAACTGTTCGCCCGAAAAGTTAGCGAGAGACGTTAAGCTATTTAGTGGAGAATAATTAGTGCCAAAATGTGGGATCTGCTTCACTAATTAGCATATTTATATTGCGATGGTTTGGAGAATTGTGAAGATTTGTTTTTCGCAATATAAGAAACAGTTCCGGCTGGATTTGGTTACGTCGCCGAACTACACAATTTGGGAGAACCAGGGAAGTCCGAATATCGAAACGATACAAGAAGCCGCCTAACAACATAGTATGTATGAGGGCGAGGTTTGGTTTTGCGTTATGGTAATTTTATTGTCCGTTCTTAGGGCTTCATTTTTATCGCTACTTGTGGATTTTGAGTCCAGTCGAACTCGTTCGAACTGGCTTTGCGTTTGGCCACAACTGTCCGTTATCGTGGTCTGCTCCTCGATCGTTTCCTTACTACCCCTAACCCAAGGGTTGGCGGAACGTCCTGCCGGTGGGGAGCACCGACTTATCGCAGCCCTTGAGCTTCGCAGCGACCGCCGACTTCAGGTTGGATCTTCCGCTTACTGGAGATAAGGTCAGACCGCTCTTTGTTTTGTTATCGACGCACTGCACGGTTTGAGGAGAACACGATTGGTGCCGTGGTTTTTTTGCGCAACGTTTGGCGTACATCATGAACACTCGCTTTAGGGAACGCCGATCAGGATAGTGAGCGCGCAGATGTCTTAAGCAAATTAATTAATTACTTTGAATATTTGTAAAACCAATTAGCTCGCCCCAGGGTTAATTTCGTGTCAGTTTGGCTCAAAGTTTGCGCGAGTTATCGTTGGTTTGAGCTCTCTATTAGGTAGGCTTACGATTGCATATTCAAAATCAATTGCAAGACCGCGCACGGTAACCGAGACATGTACATGTATCGCGCCCCACCCAGCGGTATTTTCTTACTCTAAAAACCTGCTCTTGTTCACACGCTAAGTAATTAGGCTATCGCTTAGCTTCTGTTACGCATAGCTAATAGAGCTCGAGGACGTCGATTTTAAATTGTTAGTTAAACTAAATTTTGCGATGATTTGTTGCCAATAGCCACGCGGGCGAAAGGCAAATCGCGTACTTTAGCTTCCGTATTTCAGCTTGCTGCGAGCTGTTGGTCAAGGTCAGGCCCAACATATGCATTTGTACTTTAAATTAATTTAACATGTTCATATATTCATTCGAACCTTGATTAGATTTCATGTGTACATATATTCACTTGTACCTTAACTTGATTTAGTGTGTACATATATTCACTTGTGCTTTAATTTGATTTAGTACGAGCATATATTCATTCGTACGTTGATTTGTTGTAGTGCATATATATATATTCATGTATATTGACGAATGTAGGGATCTTTTGTGTGGGTGATTATTCGCCAATGTTCCTTTACGTAACGCATATGTCGTACTCCTAGGGTTAAGTTTGTTACGTCTGTTATTTCGCTTGCAATTTGGGGGCGAGTGCCGAGGGTATAGAAATAAACGATATTGTCGTATTGAGTGGTTTTATTTTGGTTCGAATAGCTTGAGCATTTTGGTATCCGATGCTTCAGGGACTCTAGGCTCGGAATTTAGATTTTAGGATCCTGGCGCCCAGGACTTCCCAGCTGGTCCAGAAGAGGAAGTTCCACATTAGCCTACGACCCAGGCTGAGCTCGGCCGAGCCTATTTGTGTTACCATCGACGGACCTATATTACCAACTTCACTAAAACTTCCGTGACAATTAAAAATCCTTCAAAAGCGCGATGTTTTCAACATTTTTAGGTACGTAAACATGCGTAATGATCCCTAACCAAAATGTTGAAATATTATAAAGGAAAGCGACAACATTACAAAGCATACATTTCATTGTTTTCTTCCTATAGTTAGGTTAGATTTAGCTTTAAAGCTTTGAATTGATTCAGAAAATAAGAAATGTTTATAAGGCGCCGACCAGTAATTTGAAATGGAAATGTTCTCTTTTTCGCAATAGAGTTCTTCAAGTTCACTGCTGTCATTATTCTCTTCGTCCGAATTTGAACTTGCACTATGATAATCTGGTTTGTTTTTTGAAAAATCATTGCCATTGGACAATGATTCTGTTTCCGAAACATTATCGTCGTAGTCACTTTCATTGAATGGAAGTTCGTGTTCATTTTCAGATGTGGCATCGAGAAAATTTTCATTACTTGCGGAAAAAGTAAATTCAGCTGGTAAGGAACTTATCGGAGCTTTAGAATTACAAGTAAAGAACATCACACTATCAACATCAGAAGTTAGGTAACCGACAACTAATGTTTCTGGCTCTGTTTGTAAATGAACGACCAGCATCCATCTCCTGGAGAGAATTATATGCATGCTCTTTGATTATACGTTATATTTATTACAGCACTTATATTCACTTATCACGTCTATATTCTTATGCGATAAAATGTATACAATGTGGTTTTTCCTAAAAAAAGGCAAAAGCGTCAAACAGTTATTTCTTTTATTAGTACAAAAATAGTTATTTTTCTACCAAGTGTGGAATAACCGAGTTTTCGCACGTGGCAAACAGTATTTTTTCACAGAGTAAGTTACTCACTCGTACATTAATAAACGCTTACCTTCCTTTGTTCCTGCTTTTGAATTTTTAAAAAGAGTGTTGGAAACTAAGTCATTTCCTAACTATACTTCTAAAAATTGATATGGAGAAGTCGAATTTTTTCCAGCAAGTTAGAAAAATGCATATTTTTGGCACGAATAAGAACAAAGTCTGGTAATCTTATAAATGAACTACATAAATGACTTAGTTTTGTTGCTATACAGAAATATTCTACATTTAAAAAAAGGTTTATTACAGTGTAAAAGAGCAATTGTCTTGCATGTCCCTATGTTCGCACTAGCATCTACCAATCTTTATATGTTTCGACGTTATATAAGTACAAGTACTTTTGAAAGAGTATTTTTAATTAATACCATACGCTAAACCTTACAAAGCACCAACTTCTACACCTCTAGGTAATAAGAAGTTACTGCTAATATATACATTAAGAACAATTTGACAGTTTATTTGTCTATACAATGCCATCTTTAGATTAACTCTGGGATTGTATGGTAGAAGTATCACCTATTCTATGTAATAAAACGGTTTATTTAGTTTTGTCTAGTACTATATTTCTAAATCCCAACCACAACCACACAGTTTCCAAATGTCACAAAAAGGATGCACTATGTTGTTAAATAAATCAAAACGCGGTGTATATGTTACCGGAAATGTATGTAATCCGTCATTATGTAGAATTCCTAGGAAATGTATATAATGCCTAAAATCGTCAGGAAATGTGTGAAATAAATTTTATTATACACATTTCCTAGGAATTGTGTACATTTCCTAAACTAGAATCGGAAATGTGTTAAATTCGGGATGTTATGTCAGTAGGTTAGGTTAAATTAGGTTAGGTTAGGTTAGTAGCACTGAAAAATCGTCTCACTGCTAAGGAAAACTTCAGTTCATCTGTATTTTATTTTTCATTCATTCACAAATTCTACAGTATAATGTTGATTTTCATACATTTCCTAGTACCATTTAGGAATTCCATACAATGCCTAGGAAATACATACATTTCCTAGGAAATGTATGTATTAAAAAACCTTTGACTAATTATTTTACACATTTCCTAAATTGGCTCGGCATTATATACATTTTCTGTAACATATACATAACATAACATCTAAACAAAAAGTTATCAGCTATTAAATTTATTGTGTCCTAATTTAGTTGTGCCAACAGTATAGAATACATCATAACGCGACATCTAAAACGACGAAACAAAATCTAAATGTCATTGCCTAACACCCAAAATTTGGTATTATATCAATTTGAAAACAAAAACAAAATTAAATTTATCTAAAGCAAAATTTAGTATCTAGTATAAGCTACTTACTTTGCACAAAGTTGTTTCATAATCATATTTTTACGTTTTCTTGGCCTAGCCAATCGATATTTTCCCTTTGGCATTTTACGAATTGTTTAAATAAACAAAAAACTGTATAAAAGCACTTGTGGGGCACTAACAACTACTGTTACCGATAATCGATACAGAAAGCAAGTTTGCGTAAAACAATTTTTTTAGGAAAATTTGGTATTTATACAGGCCAGGAATGTGTTAATTATTACAATCAACGAAGGTCGTAACATCTAATGAGGAAAGGGCAGTGGGGATAATTACGGTACCTTCACAATTTGTCATTTATAGTAATTGTTATTATCAGACAAATGATGTTTTAACATTTCTGTGTAATGCTACAATTTTTCAGGATTTTTAAATCGTTGACGATTACAAGATATTAATCATATCAAAACATTTCAACGAAACAGTTATACATAGAAGTTTTGCTGTAATAGATTTTCAGATAAGGTACTTAGTGAAATAATCCGCTTCAGACACAGTTGCCTGCGTATTCTTCTTTCAAGGCGCACCTCGCTCACTCTAGTAATGTATGAGCTCGCCTTAACCGCAAATTGTCTATGTAAAGTGAAAGCGGAGAAAGGCCAGCAATTTTGTAACGGTAGGTTCTAACATATATTCACCTCATCACAATGAGCCTTCGAGGTCTCCTGGCAATGGTAGTTACTGACTAACAATAATTTTGTTTGTTCACTAACGAATTAAAACATTATTAAACATTCCTTATCTTTATAAAGGGTGTTTTTTTAGAGGGGTACAACTTTAAATTGAAATAAAACACAGAAAGATGTTTTTAATATCCATGAAATTGGCTTTATCTGAAAGATAATTTTATGGCATTTATGTTTGAATATGATTTCGGGCATGTGACCGCTGCGGCTGGCGTGTATATGACGTAATCTGGAGGTCCAATTTTCACACACTCTTCGCAGTAAAGATTTCTGGTTTGAATACTCTTTTTATAAGCAAGCTATCTTTTCAATTCGGCGCTATCACTAAACCCCACCTCCTTTTTATAATTGGTCGGCACGGTGTACTTATTAACGGCTGCTCATTTCTTGTGCTGTGAGTTGATGTACAGTCGTGGGCAAAAAAACCGGGACAGTTTTTTTGACAATTTTCAAAATGCGAAAAGATGTGCTGACATTGACAATTCTAATTAATAAATGTCTTCACAAGTCATTGTTTAGATCTGAATACAACAACACTATGTATTTGAATTATACGATTATTATCAAAATAATTATTAAGTTAACTCATAAAGGAACCAATAGCAATACGAACCAGCTGAATGAAACGTCCAGTGTTTGGGAGGTTATCAGCTACCATAAACATAGCGGAGGTCACAAAGTGCAGCCTGTACTTCAACAGCAAGCGACACTAGCGCCAACGATCTACGCTTGAACTAAAATACGTGTTTGCTGGTACTGGGGGCGTGTAATCACCCCCGGACAATTTTTTTTAAATATGACAGCTAGTGGCCTCTAGATGAAGTTTGCGAGGAAAACAATGAAATACGTTGTCACCTCCGTAAACGGTTACAGCGTGGTATATGAGGTGACAACGTTTACTGTATATATACTTTGGTTTACCAATATATATATATATATTTCCTTGCTTTGTATTATCAATAAATTATTAGCTCTGTAAATTTTAGCTAATGCAATTCTTTGGAAATATTGATGAAAATAATTGTTTGAAAACTGATACTCCACTTATCAGTGTTTTTGTGGACATAGTGACTTCTCCATGGTAGGTCATTTTACAGAGCTATTTTTAAATTTATGCATGATAGTAAGAGATCTTAATAATAATAATAATCTTTATTAATAGCAGCAATATGCTAACAAAGTGGCAGTACATATTTGTTTAACAATAAACAAGATTAAACTAGACCATAAACCTAAATTATCTACTTATTACTTATCTAAATATTTACATTGAGTCTTATATATTTTTTACATTTTACTCTAAAATTTTCAACACTACTACAATTTTTTATATCTACTGGTAAATCATTATATTGCTTCAACCCCTTATGATACAAATTATTCTGACTATATGTGTTATTTACAGTTCCAATATAAAATTTTTCTCTTGATCGTGTGTTATGCGTATCTTTAACAATAGTACACTATTCATATAAATGTTGTGGTAGTTTCCCATGCAATAATTTATATATAAACATCATAGTATTAAGCATAATTGTTTATCTTACACTTAAAAAATTAACCGCATCTAACATCGCTTTTATTGCTGTGTATTTGTTACAACTCAAAATAATACGTAAAATCTGATTTTGTTTTTTTTTGTAGCACATTTATTTCCGAATTGTTCAGTAGAAACAGGATTGTTGAACAAAAATTTAAATGTGGTAGGATTATCGTTTTATATATTGTTGTTTTAGTCCATATTGAGAGATCCTTACCGATTCTTCCTAATAAGTTGGTTTTTCTTGCAATTTTGTTAGTAATGTATGTCGCATGATTTGAAAAAGATAAATTGTCGTCTACTATTACCCCTAAATATTTGATTTCGCTAACTTGTTCTATTTCGGTATTTCCAATCATTACATTTTGATAATGTTTTGTATCTGTTACACTGTATTTGCTTCTTATTATCATTAATTTAGTCTTGTCTAAATTTAATTTCATACTATTATTGTTTTTTTTTATATCTTCCAGGTCTGAATTAGCATCCTTTGAGTCACGAGCTCTCTCGGCAGTACCTTTCATAATAAACATGGATTTGTGGTGGGAGGGTAATAATTATTAATTAATCTAACATAATTTGTTGTATTTCCGCATAATTTCACTAATTTCTTGTGTGACAGATATGTCGCTGACTCCTTCAAGTCAGCTCGCCCAGCAAGTCAATGCCGGATATGAAATCCCTGATCGTCTTCGAACTTGGTCATTCAGTACGCCTCTCAAGGACGCTACGAAGTTGCTGTTATACTGTGTAAACAAGGCCTGAAAGACTTTGAAAAGATTTGCGGTCATAATCATCCAAAATGGGTGAAAATCCCGGCAGAAGATACAGGGTTAGGCACCAAGAAGAGAAAAATATCGAATCATTCGATCAGATCCACTGCTGTATCGACACTGGCAAAAGCCGAGATTGCCGAACAACAGCTAATGAAAGTCACAGGTCACAGCAACATTAATTCGATAAAGCCGTATTTACAACTAGATGGTGAGCATCAACAAAAAATAATTAAAATATGGGAACCAACGTCACTACTACAACTACTGAAATGACCGATTCAATGGAGAGTGAAGCATCTACGGCAGGATTTTTACAGGATTGTAGTAACATACATTGTTAAAATTTTACGTTTAATATTGTTAAAATATAATTGTAGTATACATCTCAATAAAGATTTTTTTATTTGTTCAAAATAGTCAGTTGAGTACTAGTACTACTACTACTACTACTAGTACAATAGTCGCTTCAATTCGGTACTAGTACTAGTAGTAGCATTTGTGGGGAGACTCAAGTCTAGCAAGTAGGACTTCATAGGCCCTTTTTGCCAACCCCGTGGACAAGGTCTAGGCATGCAGAGTACCAGGTACCTTAGTCCTATTTAGAATTTTGCCGAGACTAGGGAGTTCCAACCCTATCAAGGGATATTTTACATGCTACACATCGTAGTAACATGAGACCCACGGCTTTACATCACTTGCAAATGATGGCATTCTGCAGAGGTTATCATCCGCATTTTTTTATTTTTTAAAAACCTCACCGGGATCGGGGATCGAACTCTCGACTCGCAATTCAGTACTAGTACAATAGTCACTACAATTCATTTTAGTTGGCTATGAAATTCAAAATCTGGCGTTTTTGTTCGTCCATTTTTGACAAATGACAAGTAAATTGAATAGTCAACTCAATTCTAAATATAAGGACACTTATTTATACAGAGCAGCTGTGTTCTTTTTCTTAACAAAAAAATATGCAACAAATTTTATACAGAGTTGTAAGGTGTAAGTGTTAATATAACAAACCTTAAAATACTTAACAAGCATTAAAAAACTGGCAAATAAAGTAAATGAATCTATAAGTAGTTACGCTGTTGCTACTCTAAACTCTCAAAGTCTCATACAACTGAAGCTGAAAATAAATTATCTACATAAAATAAGAAATTCACATATTTGTGCATGTGTGATCAAAACCACTATGTATGTTTAGTACTGTACCAGCGGGTTGCCCTAGTGTTTTGTGGAGTATTATAGATTCTACTTCAGAAGGTTTCACATTCGTAGTATTTCCTGCTGGTTTTTTCTTTTTAGTTGAAAAGAATATACTCTGTGGTTTGATTTTTTTCTTTAAATTAGCATTACATGTAGAAGCAAATGTCACATCTTCTTCATTTACATCATTGATTATTATATCCAGGTGTTTCACTACAGTAGCTCTTTTGTGTGGACTTATGTTTATTCTATTAATCAGACCTATTAGCATTTCTAGTTTATATTGAATGTCTTTATTACCATCAGAGTCTGAAAAATTATGTCTAAATTCCTTAACCTCTTCTGCATTTTCAAGCACATCTGGGGTCTGCGGTGGTTAGTGAGATATGGAATTATTCTGAACACATGTATGGATGTGCTTGCAGATGTTGAAATGTATAACATCATCAGTGCATGAGCATCTATAGGAATGTACACAGATATTATGCTCATTACATTTTAAAGCGCAGACTGTTGCAGTACAACTTTCTGTTTCTTTTTGTATAACATACATGTGACTTGCATCTTTACTTGATGACACTAACCATTCACTTGAATCCGGGAGGAAATTTATAGTTGCTGTTGGTATTGGCTTGTTTTTTTTACTATGTTTAATTCTATTAATTTTAGAAGTTTTGCCTTTACAAAATAGTATCATTCTTTCAAATATCTTATCTCGAAGAAGGCTCATAAGTACATTTATTGATTTATCCTACCTGTTATATTGGGTTCCCTCAAGATAATGCTGTTTAATAGTTTTGTGTCAGGATTCAGAACTCATATTAGTATTTATTCCAACATATTTTCGAAAACCGTATGCCCGCTTCTCAGTTCTACAGCTATAATATTTGGAAAAATACTTCCAAAAAGGATATGTATTTTCATCATTATGCAAATAAATACTCCCAAAAAGGATATGTATTTTCATCATTATGCAAATCCATTAAAAACATTTTCAATCCCAAAACAAAATGTTCTTGATTAGTTTTAGTCTGCAAGTAGTAGAGATAGGCGGGTTCTACGACAAAATGACCTCAATTGACCCCAAACCAATTTTTGGGAGTCTGACAGTGGGCCACCAAATTTTGGGTGTCTGACAGTGGGCCACTTCAAGGTCACCGATTGGTAACATACAGTATGCGTCATAAGAAACGCCCCTAATAACTTAAATCGTTCAATCCTGTCGCGGCGGGGGGCGGGGTGGTGGGGGAAGGGGGAAAGGTGGTTCGCTACGGGTTCACATCGCGCGGGGCAGAGCCCCAGCCGCCGGGGCCCCCATGTTCAAGTATATATTTTCGGGTAAATTTTTATATTAAAAATGTAAGATATTGCGCAACATGTTCTGGGTATTGCGCAACATCAACCGCAGGGGCAGAGCCCTAGCCGCCATATTGTGGGGCCCGCATGCGCAACACCAACCCCAGGGGGCAGAGCCCTAGCCGCCGCCGGGGCACCCATGTTTTTTAAAATAAAAATGCAATTTTTTAAGGCTAATTTGTCCTCTTCGGGGAGGGGGAGGAAACCAAATGTCAAAGGTCATCGGTGTCTGTCAGTCACCAAAAATCTATCTTTCTCTCTTTAACACATAGGGTTCTACAAAAAAACCATCTTTCTCTCTCTAACTCAAGCGAGCCCGGGAGGGCAAAGCCCCAGTCGCCAGACCCTCATGTGCAACACCAACCCCGAGGGGCAGAGCTCCATCCGCCGGGGGGCCCGCATCAGGTTTTTTTGTATATTTAAGGCTAATTTATTCCAGCGCTGACAAATTTTGATGAGCGTGAGAACCGGAAGTGAAACTGCAAGGTGTCATCTTCATTATCCTGTCATCGTGGAAACCGCGTAAAAAGTCACATCAGTGTTTTGGGACTCCATGCGCAAGTTAGAAGGAAAGGTTCAAGGCCATCAGATTTTTGTATAACTGGGCATTTAAGGTCCTTATCTCACTGCGCGGAGGGAAGATCCAGCAACAAATTAAAGGCCAATTTATCGTTTGTCATTTGCAAACCGTCTTAAATTTTTCATTTATATTAATAATTAGCATGAATGCCAGGTGCAAACCACCTTCAGCTATTTCTAATTATTAAGGCAATTAGCGTTCACGAACGAGTAATGCCGCGGAAGCTTATACTTGCGCTAATTACACGAATGAAAGTATTAATTCAAGGCCACCAACATTCTTGAACTTGTAGCTCAAATGAAACAAGTAGAAGGCTTTTTACCAGTGTGCAGCCATATGTTAGCTTTATTAGCTGTTTTTATTTTTAAATGGAATATGAACAAGGTTGTTACTTGTATGTGGCAAACTAGCTTCATTTTCTCTGCTGCTGCATTATACTCTCAAAAGGAAATATGCATAGTGATCAAGTAAACGTTTTCAGTTGTTTCGACAATATCTAATTTTGGCATTTTGATTTGTAATCTCTGCGCTATTCGCTCACATACAGTTGGCCGCTCTCGATATTTTAGGTAGGTTTAAGTGTTAAATTTCATTCCGGTTTTATGTAATTAGCTGTATGCCAGGTGCGAATCGCCTTCAGCTTTGTTTTTAATTATCGTTGCACTAATGTCACGGGCGATATTATAAATTCAAAATAGCGCAACTAGGTAAAAGGTGCCTTTATATTTGCATATATGTGTCAATAAATTAGCTTTATTTGTTCACGATTAGGGTTTTTCATGAGCTAGCTTTTGTATTGAATCATGTAAAGGCTTTTCACCAATGTGCAATATTTAGTTTTGATTTGTAAATCACTGTGCCATTCCCTTCATACGCATAGTAATATGTGTAATTAAGTCCAAAAATGTTGACTCTTCTCAATAATTTAGATGGGTTTGTTAAACCTTTCTATTTTAACATAAAAATCCCAAGTGTTTCGCAACGAGCTAACATTTGATCTTAAACAATTATTACGGAACCCATATGTCTGATGAAAATAACATTGACGCTTGGTAAAAATCACAGGTCGCAATATAAACCACATTAAATTAGAAAGGCAATATTATACTCGCTCGTTTGCAGCGTATATTTTTATTATTTCAAGAACAGCTTTGATAAATGCAGCTTTTACTATGTAAATTAATTGAAAGGCACGAAGGATATTTTCAATGCGCAGTGTTATTTTTTAAAAAATAATTCTAGAAAACGCCATTGAAGATTAGTATAAAGACAAACGCTGGCTTATGTTTCGTCAGTATGTTAACAGTTTTTGAAAACAGTCAACATGTCCAACGAAAATGAAATTGCGCGAGTTAGCGGTGCGGCCGTGGAACTTATCGAGAAGTGCTATAAAATCTTTAAAAACCTACCTTCGGCACGTGATAAAATTTTAAAAAGTTTGACCATTAATGAAAACAATATTCGGCTATTAACAAGATTACTGAAAAGCTGCAAGTCAATTGGAGTCCGCAAGCATGTCGAAACATCAATAGGGCATTTGAAAAGGTACCAGGTACTGCTCAACTCAATTACAAAAACTGGAACCGGGATATCTGGCGACAAAAATTCCAAATTATATGAACGCGTAAACTGGCAAACCGTGGAGAGCGCATTCGAGTGTCGACTTGAAACAGGTGTTATAATAAATTTGGCCCATAAAAAAATTGAAGAATTTCTAGAAGATTGCCGCGTATTGTTTAAAAGAAAAATCGAAAATGTCCTTAAAAATAATAGTGCAATTAAAGTTAATACGGTGTTTTGTGCTGAATTTATAAAAGAAACTGCAAATTCGGAAATTTTCTCCACAAAATACTTTAACACTAAAAATCAGCTAATTCTACAACAGGACCTGCCAAATTTAAAACAATGGTTTGAAGAACATGTTTCATCAAAAATTCTAAACAAGGTGTCTGTTTTTGAAGAGGGGGAATCCGGATGGGCGCTACACGAGATTCTTTCGCTTTTTGTCAACATCAATAGATGCGAACAACTGTTCCACGGCAACTCCTTTATTCGTTTACCTCCCGAAATTGAAAGAAAGAAGGCAGTTATTAATATTAAGAATTTAAACGATGAGGCCTGTTTTGCATGGAGTGTGATGGCTCACCTGTTTCCTGTTAACAGTCATTTAAATCTGGTGTCAAGTTATCCAGATTATAGACACCATTTGAATTTGGAGGGCATCGAGTTTCCAATGACGCTAAGACAGATTCCGAAATTTGAGAAACAAAACAATGTATCAGTCAATGTGTATGTTCTTAGCGTGAGGGAACAACTTTACTCTACATCGCCAGCCTATTTGACTTCAAACAAGCAAGCCGTTCACATTAACCTCTTAATGATACAAGAATATTATGAAGATGAAAAATACGAAATTAATCAACAATATGGGATGGAACCACACATGGAAGAAGAAGACGACGAAGACGTGCCGTCTGTGAAGCTGCATTTCTGTTTAATTAAAAATTTGTCGAGACTGGTGGGTTCGCAACTGTCAAAACATAAAAATAAAAAATTCATTTGCGATAGATGTCTTCAGTATTTTGGAAGTGAAAATAAACTTGGCGCACATACGGCGGACTGTATAGCAATGAACAAGTGTAAAGTGAATCTTCCCGAGCCCGGCACGTTTTTAGAATTTAAGGATTTTAATTATAAGGAACTTTGTCCTTTTATTGTTTACAGCGACCTGGAGGCCATTCTTAAGGAGGTAAACGACAGCCCGGTGAACAAAAGTACAGCCAGGTATCAAGACCATGAGGCGTGTAGCATTGGTTACTATCTGCACTGTACTTTTGATAATTCGCTGAGCTATTTTCGAAGCTATCGCGGAGCAGATTGTATTGAATGGTATGTAAAAGAATTGCAAAGCATTTCGGGCAATTTAAAACAATATTTCAACCGTTACAAACCAATGCAAATTAGTGAACAACAGAAAAATGAAGCTCTTCTAGCCCCGGTCTGTCATATTTGCGAGCAGGAATTCGTTTTAGGGGATGAGTCAGAGGTGAGAAAACGCGTGCTTGATCATTGCCACATGACTGGAAAGTTTAGGGGACCCGCTCATAGTAATTGCAATCTAAATTACAAAACACCTAGAATTATTCCCGTGGTGTTTCATAATTTTAGCGGTTACGATAGTCACTTCTTTGTTAAAACCCTAGTTAAAGCTATACCCGGTAATATAAGCCTGTTGCCGCTAAACAAGGAGCGCTATATTTCTTTTACGAAAACTATCGACGGAGATGGTATTAAATTTAAATTTATAGATTCGTTTCGATTTATGAATTCTTCTTTGGAAAAATTGGCATCCTATTTGCAACCGGGTGATTTTAAAATTTTGAGGGAACAAAATTCGCATTTGGATAATTTTAAAATTTCCTTGCTTTCCAAGAAGGGCGTTTATCCTTACGAATATATGACAAATTATGAAAAATTTGAGGAAGAGTCGCTTCCGGCTAAAGAACATTTTTTTAGTAGATTAACAGATTCCGATATAAGTGAAAACGATTATCAGCATGCTCAAACTGTTTGGCAAACATTTCAAATTAAGAATTTAGGCGACTATTCGGACCTGTACCTGAAAACAGACATATTATTATTGGCGGATGTATTTGAAAACTTTAGAAGAAGTTGTTTCGATACATACGGTTTAGATCCGGCCTGGTATTACACAACACCCGGTTTCACTTGGGATGCAATGTTAAAGTATACCAAAATTCAATTAGAACTCTTTTCCGATATAAATATGCTTCTTTTTATAGAAAAAGGAATTCGAGGAGGGATTTGTCAATGTATTAGTAGGTATAGTAAAGCAAATAATCACTTTATGAAAGATGGTCAGTTCGACCCTTCTAAAGCCCTTAAGTACCTGATGTATTATGACGTCAACAACTTGTACGGGTGGGGGATGAGTCAGGCCCTTCCATATAAGGGCTTTAGATGGCTCTCTGATTTTGAAGTTGAAAATTTTAACGTTAACGCTATAGCTGACGATGCTTCAAAAGGGTACATACTAGAAGTTGATTTAGAGTATCCGCAAACGTTACATGACCCACACAAAAGTTTACCTTTTTGTTCCGAACACGGCTATCCTCCTGGATCAAAACAAAAAAAATTGCTAACTACTTTATATAACAAGGAAAAATATGTCATACATTATCGTAATTTGAAGCAGTGTTTGGCGGCTGGTTTAAAACTTATTAGAATTCATCGCGTTTTGACATTCGACCAATCACCCTGGCTAAAACAATACATCGATCTAAATACAAAATTGAGAACCGCAGCGAGGAACGAGTTTGAAAAAAATCTTTATAAATTAATGAATAACGCTGTTTTTGGCAAGACTATGCAAAATGTGAGAAAACATAAAAACATCAAATTAGTTTCCAGGTGGGACGGCCGTTTCGGAGCTAGGTATTATATTTCGAAACCAAATTTTCATAGTAGGTCCATATTCGATAAACATATTGTGGCAATTGAACTAAAGAAAACGGAAATTTGGTTTATGAAACCTGTCTACATAGGAATGTGTATTTTAGATTTATCCAAAATTTGCGTTTACGATTTTCATTATAATTATATGATGTCGCGATTTCCCCCCCCCAAAATTGCAAGCTTTTATACACAGACACGGACTCGCTAATCTACGAAATTACTTCCGAAAATGTTTACGAGATTATAAAGCAAGATTTACATAAATTTGACACTTCAGATTATCAGGAAAATAATGTATTTGAAATTCCTAGAGTAAACAAAAAAGTGTTAGGTTTGATGAAGGACGAAAATAATGGTGAAATAATGACAGAATTTGTGGGCTTGAAGAGTAAACTTTACAGCCTCAAGGTGGACAGTAACACCAACAAAACCAAAGTAGTAAAAAAAGCAAAAGGTGTAAAGAGTTGTGTGGTAAAAAATACAATCTGCTTTGACGATTACTTGAAATGTTTGCAGGACGAAGTCGAAATTTACAGAAATCAAAATTTAATAACATCTACTAAGCATAATGTACATAGTGTAAGGCAGACTAAGGTAGCTCTTAGTGCTTTAGATGATAAACGCCATATATTAGAAAATAGAATAGATACCATACCATGGGGCCATTATTCCATAGAAATGTAAAATAAAACACGTTTATAAAAGTTGTTGTTGTTTTTTATTTACCTTTAATTATACATTTCGGGAGCAGATACATAGTGTTTGTGTAAATTGGATAAGGCGCAGTAACAAAAAGATTGCGAATGATGCATGCAGGCCGGTTGTTCTTCTATCTTGACGATGTGTTTGTGGCCTTTTCACGTCCTTTTTCGGCATCTCGAACAAGTCGTTGAAGGATCTTCGGAAACATAAAGGCCGGAGTAAACCCTTCGTTCCAATTAATGCAATGATGATTGGTTTTTCTAAATGCGGCGTCTCCATCGTAAGCAGCTAATTCCTTTGGCAAAAACTTCTTTTCGGATATCTTAAAACCTTGCAAATCTAATATGACAAACATGCTGCTCCTGCTGATTACAATTGTTTAACTGCTTTAGTGAGAGCGTTGTAGGTAAATACTCTGTCGTGCAAAACTAAACAGTACGCAGTTGTATTGGGGGCAACGTTGTTCGCGGTGTCAAATTCTAATCTAAGCACTACGGCATTTGCCTGCAGGTAGTCTTTTTGATTAGAACAATCTACAACGATGAGAGGCGCTTTCGTTTTGAACTCGTTTGGAGAAAATAGCGGTTCATCGCGCTTATTATAATAAGTAGATTGAAATTGAGAATACATTTGATATAGAGTTGCATAATGATTCTTTTGGAAATCTATATTTAAATTATCGTAAGGGCGCCTTTCTGTGTTTAAATAAACTTTGAGATTTTTAATATTGCAATGATCGAATTCGCTCATGTTTTTATCTATTTGACCCTCGCGATTTGTGTGAAAACCCACTATAATGTGTCGCGGAGTTTCCAATTTTGTGCTGGTGGCAATAGCGTGCGAATGTTGAGTAGCTTGATTTACGGCCGAAACTACATGAAGCTGCCAACATCTAAACGTCACCGGGGTGTCGATATTCTGATCTATGTATTTAGTGAAAGCTAATTCTTGAGCAAGACCCGCAGTAATATGATGAACTTTCCAATAAATGTTTTCAATTGTGACTTTAATAACTTCGGTATCGTCTGTACTAATTACGGCGTCATTGTCGGTATTGCTTCGAATTAAGACCAATTCCTGCCTGATATTTAGTATTACCTTGCCGTAATCCTCGGCGAATCCCAGCAACATTTTCAGCGGTACGCAAACATTAAAATTGCCGGATACATCTGTTACTGAGTCGCCCGCTTGCGGAAGCCATCCGGCGTTTTGCAGTTTTTTAACATCGTCGGTTGTATACGAGACATAACCTTTCATTGTAGACGCGATACCGGGTTTAATTACCGAATCTACTACGATTCCATTCATTTCATATCTAATTTCGCTAAATAGGTGGGCAATTCCATTATTTACGAATTTTGCGGTTAATGTAGGCACTCCCGTAGATTTCTGTAGTTTTCCTTCTATGTATAGGTAGCTTAAACCGGGAAGAGTTGACATATCCTCTTGAATCGGTATGCGAATTTCATCGTTGTTTTCAAAGCGATTAGTATAAGGTTGGTGGGTATGTATTTCCTTGCTAACAATTGAATTGTCAACAAGAACTTTTTCGCCAATATTTAAAATACTCATTGTGTCAACAACTGGAAGCCGAGCGATTTGAGAAACGCTTGGTTCTTCTTTGTCAACCGATCGGGCGCTGACTTCCTACTGATCTTCAAACACTTGGTGTGTCGCTTGTTATATGTTTTTAACAATGGACTATTATTGGCGATCGGATGCTCGGGATAGTAGGAATTAAATTGAAAACCCATTACACCTTCTTCAAATGCAAACCTACCGTTACAGTTTCCGAACTGAAACTGATGGGTTTGTCGTCTTGATCGAGTATTTTAATCGTTATGTTTGTAATTGTTTTTGTGCTTATTGGGAGATAGACAACCGGATTTGGAGACTCCACTATTTTAAAACCAGATGGCACGGTAGGAAAGAATTGATGAATTATATGACCCGGCGTGCCATTCTTATAGGAACCTAAAGCCACGTTACAGTGGATTAATATAGAATTTATATTCATGATGTTTGTTACATTTTCGGACGTGTGGGTTTTTTCGGCTTTATACTTTGATCTTTCGAATCCCAACAATGGTCCTATTGAGCGCTCCGATGTGAAATCTATTTCGTGAGAGGATTTAATTCGGGTTTTCATAGTGCTGTTAATACCTCTTATTGAAACCGATTCATGGTTTTCGCGGCTGAGCTGCGTTTGAATATATTCATTGATATCGTTAATTTCGTATGCTCCATCGGGTAGCACGATTTCTGGCCGACCGGTAAGCTGAAAACTATTGTTAAATTTGTTTACGTTAGGTATGGTGTTGTAAGATTCAAAACTAAGTAAACCCATAACGTACTCGTTTTCTTCGTCCAGGAAAATCGGGGGATTGAAATCGGAACTTAAAACGGACGATCTTCCAGTAAGCGTAAAAATGAAAGACATTGTGAAATGCTACATTCGAGAATCGAACGTAAACTGCCGGTAAAAGTCAATTTGAGTAGCTATATAAAAACTGTAAACAAAGATGTCCGCAATTATAAGAATTTATGTCCTGATATCTCTCGAAATTATATGTAATCTTATTCTTGCTGCCGCCGCCGCCGTCGCTACGAAAATATTTTATTAATTCTAGAGGTGGTTTTAAATGCCCTATACTATCAAAGTATCTAATATTTTTACTACGTTTTACGTAAGCAGTCCAATGAGTACCCGGGCCTACTTTATCGTCTAAATTTACAATACCGGCTTCGTTCTTACGAATCCTTAAAGGTAAATCGTTACGCATGTATACACCCCTAAAATTTGGAATTTTTAATATTTTTGCGTACTTAATTAAATCGACGTTTGTTAGTGCGCGTCGAGGCAGCTTCACAGTTAGTTTTTTGTTAGTTGATACGGTTTCAAGTATAATCCGAAACCTCTTTTATATGGCGCCAAATGTAAACCTTTTCCAAGGGCTATTGCTTCCATCGTCTTATTATGCCGCTCCTTTTCTTTTAGATCTTTGGCGGCACTTTTGGCATCTCCAACAGCTTTGGCGACCGCCGCAGCTCCCCCTCCCAATGATCCAAGAGCGCTTAATGCGGCAAATATGGGGATGAGCGGTAAAAAACCGCCCGTTTTAGGAATTTTTATTATTCTACTTCTTGGTTGCGTAATTTTGTTGTTCGCGATTGAACCTAGAGCCAGTTTAGAGGCCGCCAATAAGTTGTTGCGGCGCCCTTTATTTTCTTTGAGCCGGTTTCTAGCGCGAGTAACTGCACTCTTAAAGCTTATAGCGCCACCACTTCTTTTAGGCCGACGGCCTCCCATCCCCAGCTTAGTTTTTCCTTTCATAACACCGGTTATAGCTAGTGCAGCCGCCTTTTCCCCTAAATTTGCGTCTCTCGAACGAAAACGTGTCCACGCCTTGTCGGCAAGTATTCTATCGGCTTCGTGTCGTCTTTGAAGATCTTGATGTTGCGAATACGCGATGTCGTGTTCTTTACACGCCTCGTCCAGCTGATTGATTCCTCGATCTCCGCGTGCAAGTCTTTTCTTTAGACGAGTGCCCGGACCGCAAAATCTATATCCCGGCACGTGCAATTCAAACGGCAACTTATCTATGAGCGTATTTAATACACCGCGACCTTTTCTTCCTCGACGAAGGCGACGACGACGACGACGGCGACGACCAATACTTTCTTCTTTCATATTACACGTGCGATAGTTGCACCGCAACTGCATACACTTTAAAGAAATTTTACTTATATAATTTCGGTACTAGGTAGGTTGGGCTCAGTTTTTAATGTACGCATCACGGGTGGTGGTGGTGGTAAAAAATGAGAAAAGTTAAGATTGAGAAACAGAGTCAATCGCTACCGATCGTAAATCACGACGCTAGCGCGTTAACCCAACAATATCGAAAACACAGCGTGTTATTGGGAGAAGGATGTAAAAGATGTCTTATTGTTGGCAGATCTAACTGCGGCAAAACTAATATAATGATCAGCTTGTTAGAACATCCAAACGGTTTACGATTCGAAAACATTTATTTATATTGTAAATCTCTGGATCAACCAAAATACCAGTACCTGAGGAAACTTCTAAAACCCATAAAAGAAATTGGGTTGTATGAATATCTCGATGGGTCTGTAATTGAACAACCTAAAGATGCAAAACCTAATTCTGTCATCATATTCGACGACGTGGTTTGCGATAGTCAAAGCATAATTAGGGATTATTTTTGTTTCGGACGACATAGAAATATCGATTGTTTTTATCTGTGCCAAACGTATTCGTCTATTCCTAAACAACTTATTAGAGATAACGCAAATCTTATTGTAGTTTTTCAACAAGACAAAACCAATCTAAAACACATACACGACGATCACGTGAACGTCGACATGACTTTTGAGCAGTTTAAAGATTTATGCGCGTATTGTTGGAACGACAGTTATGGATTTTTAGTTATAGATAAAGATAGCGAAATGAATTTGGGAAGATATAGGAAAGGATTCGATTGTTACTTTAAAATATATAATTAAAACCAGTTTTTAAAAGGACTCAGTGGCTGTCGGACATCCACAAACGAAAGATGGATAAGCGTTTGGCTAGGGAGTTGCTTAAAACTAGAAAAGCCGTAAAAAGAAAATACGCGGCTTTAAAAGCAGACATTGCCCAATCCCAAACGATTTTAGCGGAGCAATTCAAACCCCTTTCCAAACCGCTTGCCGAATTGCTAACAACTATAAAGCAAGAAGGCGCGTCAGTGGGCAAATCAAAAGCGGATTATTTGCCAATAACCATTAAACGTAGAGTATCCACACCCTCTATCTTGCCCCGTCCGCGAGCGATAGACACCCCAGGCAAAGTTTCTTTCCTTCCCGGATCATCATACACTTCCACACCGGGGCCATCACACACCTCCACACCTCGATTTTTGCCTACGCATGTATTATCCGAGAGTCAACCAGTAGAAGAATACGATGAGCAGTTGCAAACGGAGGTTGCGGAGGCGGCAGCAGAAGAAAGTGCTGTACAAGCGGCCAGAGAAACCATCCAACAAATGCTGCAACCGGAAGTTCTTGGCCAATATTTAGAACAATTTCAAGGGTTAGCTCGCACATACGTGGAAGGAATGATACGAGATACTGAGGACAAGTACGATTTGCACTACGGAGTCCGATTCGACGTAGAGAGAGATAAGTTTGCAATAGGAAATAAAGAAATCAAGTTCGAGGGCGAAGATATCGTTATTACGGACCACGGCAACAGAATAATCTACAAAGGCACTCCAGGATTTTACGAATTGATGTTTAAAAAGAAACCAAATATATACAAAAACGTAGATTTAGAGCAATATCTAGATTTAGTGGAGCGGTCCGCCGCAAATCGTGTAAACTACGACCCCGCACAAAGAATCAGCGGTAACGCAGGGTCTAAATACATGAAAATAGTACGACCTCTAACTGCCTCCTCAACCATAAAAGCTCCTGGCAGACCAGCGACGAAGGTACCACGGCGCGGCAAGGGATTACTAACAGTGACGGACAAAAAAGTGGAATATGTTCCTTGGAAGGATCCCAACTCATTAGTGAATCGGTTGCGTGTATTACTTGCCTCCCAGGCAGCTGGACACACAGGTCACGATAACGAAATTGTTAGTATCATTGACGCTTTAAGAACCGCTAAGGTTATAAAATAAATAGCGAGTTAAGCGTCACAACTCGTCATATAGTAGCGGACTTTCGGGGCGAAATATGCCTATAGATAAATTTGGTAGACATCTACACCAGCATCACCATTCTGCGGGTGTAGAACAAACGAAAATATATGTGGCCGAAGATGTGACAAAGATGGTAGACACTTTTAAGAAAGAGATTGCGTCAGTTATTGAAGATGCCACAAAAATTATGGAAACTTCTAAGAAGGATATTGAAGATGTGGCAAAGAAGATAGAAACTTACAAGGGCGAGCTTAAGTCAGTTAGTCGCAGCGCTATTTTTTACATTATGGCACTCAACGCCGATAGAAATGGGCAGTATCGACTTTTAATTGCTAATGAAACTTTAGAATACATATATAAACTACCGGCTGCAACTATTTCGAATATTAGTTGGACACCGCTAGATGCGAAAATATCCATAAACGGCGAAGAGAAGTCTAATAAGGAAGACCTCATTGGAACTAAACTAAACGAAGGCGATAAAATAAGCGCAAAGTACAAACCAAACTCAAAACACATATTCTGTTGCGAGTTCGTTATGCAATTTAACCATCATGGGAGCTACTAAAGACGAAGTTGTCGACGAATTACATAAACCAGCTCGAAAAAAATTTAAACGAAGACGAGTGATTGTAAAGGGACTAAACGATTTATTCCAAGCCGATTTGGTGGAAATGATACCCTACGCAAAAACAAATAAAGGCTATCGATACATTTTAGTGGTGATCAACGCGTTTTCAAAATACGCTTGGGCACTTCCCGTTAAACAAAAAACCGGCCAAGCTGTTGCTAAAGCAATGAAAAAAGTGCTTTCATCTATTAAAACTGCGCCTAAAAACTTGCAAACAGATATGGGCAAAGAGTTTTATAACAAGGAGTTTCAAAATTTAATGCGAAAATTCGACGTCAACCATTACAGCAGTTATTCCAATCTAAAAAGCAGCATAGTAGAAAGATTGAATCGCACACTCAAGAATATGATGTGGAAACAGTTTAGTTTGCAAGGATCGTACAAGTGGCTACATCTATTGCCAAAAATTGTAAAGAAATATAATTCGACAAAACACAGAACAATTGGATACAAACCGGAAGCCGTTAATAAAAGTAACGCCCCCGAAATTTTTAAAAGAGCGTACAGTCATATAAAAATGGTGGATCCAAAGAAGCAAACATTTTACGTTGGCGATCGCGTAAGGGTTAGCAAGCTACGGGCGGCGTTCGCTAAAGGATACACGCCTACATGGAGCAACGACATTTTTAAAGTTGTAAAAGTCCGCCTTACCAATCCAAGGACATACATTTTAGAAGACGAAAACGGCGAGGAAATTAAAGGCGCATTTTACGAATACGAGCTGCAGAAAACAAAACATCCCAGCATTTTTCTAGTAGAAAAGGTAGTTAGAAAAAAAGGAAGTCAGCTGCTCGTTAAATGGTTAGGTTTTGATAATAGCCATAATTCGTGGATATCTAAGAATGATCTTGTATAGTTATTAAAAATAAATAAAAAATACTTTTTAAAAACTCTTTTATTGAATTACTTCTTTATAAAAAATATAACTTACTAACGAACACAACACAATTAATACTAATACTATTATAGATAATATAAGCTCTACAACATAATAGTGATTAAATGTAATATGCGGAACGAAGTCGCTACAGTTTTTCATACCGCTAAGTGAACGGTTTCATATTTCCATTTTCCAATGTACACTTCTGTGCAATAAAATTAAGCACACACGGCTTTGTTGCATTTATTAATAGCGTGTTTTCTTCGAAAGGTCTTACTTTAGGGCTTTTAATAAAGGTGTTATTTTGAAGTTATGGTGTTTTATCTTGTATTGAAACTGTTGCTAGACAATTAAAACAGACCAGAATTATACAAACTAGAATATTGTGAACAATAGTTATAAGACGTGTGCTTAATTTTATTGCACAGAAGTGTACTTCCTCGAGCGCATTATTAATTTTGTAACGAATTTTATATAAGAGAAAGGAGGCCGTTTCTGTCTCATTACTAAATCGATGTTTTAAATTCGCTCGAAAAACAAAACCTTCGTGTCCATTTGATAAGTGATCCAAGGTCATGGGCATCCATCTTTTACGCCAAAACGATTCATTGTAGGCTGGCAATGGAGCAGTGTCGTTAGCAAGCTCGGGATAAATGTAAGCTCGCGTTGCCAAAACAGGTTTAGAGATAATTATGTCCTTTTCGGGTGTCAGCAGGGACAGCAACAAAAACGAAGTTATATTCATCTTGGATAACCGGCCGCTTCGATGCCACTGTTGCGTATTATTTGTTTTCGATTATTTATAGATAAATTCCGAAACTGCTTAAAAACACGTATTTTTACGCAGTAATTATTCAAGTCTTTCTTTAACATTTCCAGTTTTGCAATATACGAGGTTAACAGCTTTTCATTTTGCTTACGTGTTTTTGCTGAAGATTGCATCATGTTTTCCTACCAGGAGCCTCGTAACGTATTAACCGCTTCAAATATATTTTCCGGATATAAGGAAAGAATTTCCAACACGCACAAAATATTCTGGTAATGAATGTTTAATTCGCTGTTTAGAATTAAATACGCGTCACTAATGATCCTTTCCTCCGTCTCCTCTTCCGTGAGCTCGGACACTAATTTAAGAAAATTTTTATAGAAAGCTTGCAAAGCGAAAGAATGCAACAGTTCCAAACGGTAATTAATAATGTCTTTTAATTTAAACAGTTCTACAAAATCGCTTCGATACAACCGGCAACGATACATCGTTCCAAACACTATTTCTTTTATTTTATTATCTTCGTTCTCAAAGTCATTTAACGCGCTTCGTAGAAAAAATGCTTCACGATTAGCAAGTTTACTTTGCCATTCGTCGGCAGAAATAGTTGTCGTTTTCACACAGCTGCGACGATCTTTACATAACATAGCACATTCTATAATATCGGAACACCCCAAACAGCCGATTTTTATAGAAGGCTGAAGATTTGAAAAAATATCAAATCCCACTTCAACATACTTGTTGTGGTCCTGTTCCTCGCTTAACATGTACACAGTATTGTAAACCAGATGACTTTTACAGCTTTCCAGTCGTCTCGATTGGGTTTCTTCATCCACAAGGAGAGGAGATTTTCTATTTTTAGTTCTTTCTAGAAACTCCTCAATCTCCCCACTAACATTCATGCTGGTGCTTGAAGACGAGGTCATCGTTGTGATGTGTCAACTGTGTCGTACCCAAATTGCTTCTTCCTTTCTTCCCAAAGTAGTCTTGCAAATAAGCAGTTGTTAGACCAACGAATATGTTCAGACAGCGGATCGTCACCTTCTTTCCAATCATGAACTACCACGTGACATACAAAGCACTCGCCATAATCCTCGATATTAAAATTAAAAAATCCGGCGCGGGCTAGAGAAGCAGGTAACACCACACTGTTGACCCAGTTGGAATATGTAAGTAAACGTGTTTCAAATGGTAAAAGATTTAGTCTTATGTCTTCAATACACATTTCTATCTCTCATCCGCAACAATCAACGGCTGCGCACAGACTAAACTAAATAACAAGTTACAACAGAAAAAAACTTTCACTTTCTACCGGTTGTAGAGAACCACCTTTCCCCCTTCCCCCCTCTCACTCCACGCAGCGAGATAAGGACCTTAAATGCCCAGTTATACAAAAATCTAATAACCTTGAACCTTTCCTTCTAACGTGAGCATGGGGGTCCCAACTGGAATGCCTAGTACTGCACAAATCTGATGCGACGTTGTCCACTCCTGCATTTTTTACCCGAAACATGGAGCCCCCGGGGTTGATGTTATTCGCATCTAGTAACTTTTTATCCGGTTTCCACGATGGCAAGATGACACTCAAGATAACGAAGATGCCACGCCCCTCGAGGCTGGTGTTGCGCAATATCTTACATTTTTAATATAAAAATTTACCCGAAAATATATACTTGAACATGGGGCCCCGGCGGCTGACGCAATATTACGAATCTAGGGCTCTGCTTCGCGCGATGTGAACTTTGACATTTATATCCAGAACCCGTAGCGAACCACCTTTCCCCCTTCCCCTACCCCCCGTCCCGCGCCGCGAGGTAAGGGTTGAACAATTTAAGTCATTAGGGACGTTTCTTATGACGCATACTGTATGTTAGCAATCGGTGACCTTGAAGTGGCCCACTGTCAGACACCCAAAATTGGTGGGCCCACTGTCAGACTCCCGAAAATTGGTTTGGGGTCAAGTGAGGTCATTTTATCGTAGAACCCGTCTATCTCTACTACTGCAATACCCGGGTATTTGCACAAGTGCAATATCGAGTATTTGCGGGAAGAAGAGCAAACCAGCTAGGTACACAAGAAATTTCAGAAAGAAAACTGAAAACTCTTTAAAAATGAATAGTGTGGTATACAAAGTATGACATTTCTTCGGGGAATAGTCTTGCAATATTCCCTGCGTGCATTCTGTATTATTCGAGTATTTCTCTCGAACGCTTCTGAATATATAGAATGCACTAGAGATATAACTACTGAATATGTATTTGTAAGAGAGTAGAAAGAGGAGAGGGAGCGCTAGGCTCTGCCGCCGGCATCTCGCGCTCGCCGTGATAAACATATCACGTGCGCGTGCAGCCCCTGATCAAGATAGCGCTTCAAGATAAAAAAAACATGAAAGGGAATTTATTACCCTTGAGAATGAGCCCTGTCCAAAGTCGCTAGCCCTATCTCTTGCCCTTCTACAGGGCAAAACGCGTTCACCTCTCTTCCTCCCTTAATAATTGTCCTACCGGATTCTTAGGGGGCTCACTTTCAAGGGAAAAAAAATTGCAATCTGTTCACAGAAAAAATTGTCTTCTACTCCACTCCTACATCGCGAAAATGGGGTTTATCGGAAAATTGGCCGCCATTTCCCCATTTTTGCGAAAATCTTGGTCACTCCCGACTCATCTTGTAGCGAAAAAAATAACAAATATTTTCCAATTTGGATGACCCGATCGGCCAATAAATAAAAAAGTTCGCCCCGATCAAAGTTTTTTTATTATTTTCCCTTCCCCTCCCTTCCTAATTTACCTAGCGACTTGAAATTTGGACAAACTATTTTGATTGTGATTACGTAACAGGGAAAAAATATTAAGTCGCTAGGTCAATATCTTCTCCGAGAAAAACGCAAACACGGCCCGCGGAGGGTACCCGCCGCGGCGAAATTCCGGGCGCAGTTTTTCGACTTTCAAAACGCAATATCTCCCGAACCGCTGGACCGATTTCAACCAGCCAAAGTTCATTTTGTTTGTATTTGCGAGCCCTTTATTTCATCTCATATAAACTGTTCCGATCGGGATAAAACTCAGCGAGTTATTCGCGAAAAACCCGATTCCCCATATCTTTGAAAGATAATTTTCCCCCCCTTTGCACCTCCGGTAGTCTTCCCATAGTGATCATCTGAAAGAGGGACCCCGACTTTATAAAATCACAAACAAAAATTTTCGAACAGAGAGAGTTCGTTTTTCGTTTTTTTTTCGTCAGATCTACTCCACTTCTAAATTTATGTACAAGTAATTTACCAAATTCCGTCGAAGGTGAGAACAGAAGATAACTGAATTCAAAGTTACTGTTATAGTCTTGAGTATTAAACATTCTTAAAAAGTATCAGTTTAGTTAATTTTGGTCTTCAGCTAGCTTCTTTAACTTGTGTTTTCTAAGTAACTTTTTTACTTCCTTTTTACTTCCTTTTACAATAAAGGAAGTATTGGATTCACCCCAAAAATTCGAAATTGAGTTTTCAACAGATCTTCACGTTTTAGAGTCCCCTGATCCGAAAAAACATATTTTTTTTCATTGGTCTGTCTGTGTGTCTGTGTGTGTCTGTGTGTCTGTCTGTCTGTGAACAGAATATCTCAAAAACGAAAAGAGGTATGACGTTGAAACTTCATATATAAGTTTTGTATACTATGTAGATGAGACAGCAAGCTTTTGAAGAAAATCGCATAACCGGAAGTAGGTGTTTACTCTTGTGATTTTTCAGTTTTTTTCCATTTTTTCAAAAACGGCTTTAACGATTTTTTTAAACTTTACATTTTTACTACATTTTTAATGTGTATTGATGTGAAATACGTGATTTTTCAGTTAAATATTTCTAAAGTGGGTTTCTTTTGTTTTTTTTTCTATTTTTTTATTAACTCCTATTTTAAATAAAACACCCAGTATATTATTACATTTTTGAATTCACTTTAAAATTCCAGAGAAAATTTGTCTCTTCAACTAACGCTCTATTTTGTACAGTTTTTGTAGAATTTGTAATTTTTGAAAATTTTTGACAAATGGTAAAAAATTAAAAATGAAATTTTTGACTAATTATAAGAACATTGTAAAAAAAAGTTGTGTGAGTGTATCACACCAGATTTTACAATAAAGGAAGCATTTGATTCACCTTAAAAATTCGAAATTGAGTTTTCAACAAATCTTCACGTTTTAGAGTTCCCTGAACCAAAAAAGAAAAACTTTTTGTTCATTGGTCTGTCTGGCTGTGTGTCTGTCTGTCAGACTGTCTGTCTATGTGTCTCTGAACAGAATTTCTCAAAAACGTAAATAAATATGACGTTGAAACTTCATATATAAGTTTTGTGTATTATGTAGATGCAACAGCAAGATTTTGAAGAAAATCACAAAACCGCAAGTATGATTTTTCAGTTTTTCTGTAATTTTCTCAATAACGGCTTTAACGATTTTTTTCAAACTTGAGATTTTTATTACATTTTCAACGGGTATGGATGTTAATTAAGAGATTTTCCAGTTGAGTACCTCTAAAATGGGATTCTTGTTTTTGTCTTTTTCTTATTATTTTCTATTTTAAATACAACACCCGATATATTATTACACTTTTGAATTCGGCTTAAAATTCTATAAAAAATTTGCCTTTTCAACTAATGCTCTATTTTGTACGGTTTCTGTAGAATTTATAATTTTTGTAAATTTTTGACAAATGCTTAAAAATTAAAAATCAAATTTTTGGCTAATTATAAGATCACTGTAAAAGGAAGTTGTGTGCATGCATAACACCAGATTTTTTTAGACGTGTGTTCAGCTGACAAGCAGCATATGAACCAACAATTTCTTTAATCGTATGTAATATGTGCAAATCTTCTGAAATAATATATTCCTCGATCATAAGATGTGTAGGCTGAAACAAATTGTCTAGGCAATTCTTCACAAACTCATCATAAATAGTGCGGATAGATTCGAATGGGTCGTTACTTACTTTTTTTCTTTGCTGCCTAGTCTGGGGATCATCTAACTGAATACATCTAAAAATCTGTTTGAATCTATTTCTAGAAAGCACTGCAGTAAAATATGGTTGCGTGAACATAGCATTTTCAGTCCACATTTTTGTAATGTGCAGTTTCCTTCCAGGATTTCTGCCACTGGCAATCAGGACACCAATAAATGCTTGCAACTCCTCTACAGTTATATTGATCCACTGACTTGGATTTGGATTTCCTTCTCTTTTTTTATCCGTATATGCATTTCCCTACAAATTTGTGTATCCACATATGTGGCTCAGCATGTTGTCAGTAATATAAAGCTGAAATGCGTCTAGTACTGAAGTAATCTGAAAACTAAAATGTAATATGTAAATTTTATTTCAGAGATTTTGGTTTATTACTTTCAATAATGAACCTTTGGAATCGACAATGAAAACAAATTAACACTCTCTCAAAATTTGAGGTTTTACGTTTCAAGGCACCATCGTGATGACATAACTCATTTATAATAGCAAATGATCTGTGCAAAACAGTGATCAAGGCAGAAGGATTAGTTATACAAGAAAATGATAAACCGTTATGTAATAATGTGCAGCGTTTTTGAAAAGTATTTACCTTGCATTTTTGAGACCAACAGATGCATTCACAAAGTTATGGGCATGTCTTCTGGTTGCAGGAGATGGATGAGATTGCCACTGAAAACCCGATTTTGACGTATAAAATGTTTCAGGCTCTGCAGGTGCTTCAATTTCGGAATTATTTTCACATCAAATTCATCAGGAATCTCTATTTGTTCTTCTACGTTGTCTGCTGTATCACTTTCATCTTCAACGCTAATTTCATATTCGTAATCACTGTCACTATATTCTAATATTGTACGTAGTTCATCGTCCGTCAAATATTTACGCGCCATGGTGACTGTATGAAGTTACCGACTGAACTAAAGCAATTTTATGCAGCAGCGATTAACGCATACAACCGATTTTTGCAAGTTACGACTTGTTTTAGCTGGGCGCATCTATAATACGTAGATGGCCAAGCGGGGTAACTAGGTTACCAGTGGTTACCCCACGCACAAAATTCTTAATTACTACAAATGTAAATTAGATAAATGTAAAATTCCAAGAAAAATATGTTTATCTAAGTATTTTCGAGGATGAGTTAAAACATGATATCTTAAAAAAAGTATTACTAAATAGTGCTAAAAAAAGAAATTTGGGGTAACTCAGTTATCCCCCTTGGTCACGCGAGGGTTAACTTAATCCTTAATTTCATTAAATTTATCAAGTTGGCCTATCAGACAGAACTCTTCGCCGTATTTTAAAGGATTTAAAACTTCACCCTTACAAAGTTCAAGTCGTTCACCGTGTGATCGAAAACTTTCAACGTCTATAGAGGGCTGTGGATTTTTAAAAATTAAATTTATGTTGGCAGTGATGACTAAAGCTACTTAATAATATATATATGTATATACAAGTTTGCAAGATAAACTTCACTTTTACATCATGTTTAATGCCGAGCACTAGGTGGTGCGCTGTGTATGGAAAAGCAGCATCTCATTTTGAATAGCTATAGTTGTTTCTGTTACTAACATTTCTATGTATTCAACAAGAATGTTTGTATTTGTTGAAATGCCAATCCTGACATAACTTTAAACTGACAGATATAAAATGCCAATGTGAATTTTACTACCACGACTGCCAACAAATTTTTTTGACAAAATAATTCCATAGCCCTCTAGACGTTGAAAGTTTTCGATCATACTGTATTAGGTACCATGAGCAGCGTACATAAATCAAACAAGTAGAGACACTCACTGTCGGTTCCTTTGATGTCAAAATTTCTGTTTGGATGACCTTGAACGGCTCCTGGGGTGTATCTTCCGGATAGAATTTTGTGCTGCCATCTGACAGTCAAGCTCAGAAATATCCCTCGAGTCACTGTCCCAGGCACTCTAGACAGATTTCAACATTTGGAATGAGTGTCTTTAACAAAGCAACCACTAATAGAGCCATTTCTCCCATAGTAAGCTTGTATAAAAGTTTCAGCGCCCTACAACGGGTGGGCCAGAAACTATTCCAGCAAAGTGGAAAAATTTAAATAGGTCATTACTACGATATTTGGATTAATCAAGGATAGGCAGTCAACACCAATACAAATTTTGCCTATACATAATTTACCTTCATCAGAATCTCGATTTTAAAGTTTTGAACCGCATAAATCGTAATATGCAAGATGTTTAGGGGTTCTGAAGTTTACAATAATTATGAAAAATTAAAACAAAATATTTGCGAATAACAAATATATTTTAAAATTGATTAAGTAATTTTTTCTTTGGCCGCTTGTTAATTTCAATATTAATGAATTATTTTTACTAAAAAAGGATAGATTAATAGACGTCATTAATTTTCTGTTTTTGATTAATACACTCTTTTTCATTAATAACTGTTTTTGTAATTTTGACGTTTTGATGATATTTTGCATGGAGGTTAGTTGTATTAATCAAATTTTTCACCACAAAAAAAGATTTTGCGGTCAACGAAAAAATTTTGTAATCAACTCGTTTGTTAATGGGCGATAATAATCTCAACTATTAAAGGCACTCACTCGCTATCGCTCGTTCGTGCTTTAAACAGTTTCGATTATTAATCGCTTTCATTAACACACTTGTTGGTTAAATAACTATAAATAGCGATGTTGTTTAATAAGTATTGTCAATCTTACAGTAGTCGTGCTCAATTGTAACAATGTACGTTGGTTCAAAATGCTTTTCACGCATTTTAAATGATCTGGCGGTGTCAGTTTGACGTATGAGTTTACTATTTACGCACTTTTCAGAAAGCAGACAGTAGAGTTACTAGATTGAGAGAGTAACGCGATTGGTATCGCCAATGTATTTGGCTCATAAATGGCGGTTTGTAACTTTAGCCACTTCCAAAGACGTGATTTCTCAACTTCCTGATTTTGCGCCGTCAAGTGATTCGTTAAATTTTGACATTTGACTTCGGACACTTGTCACTTCACTTTTCAGTTATGTCAATTTGTTAACCTTCGGTCTTTGTGTTGTGTGCCTTTTTGTAAAATTGCAGCGAATCTGGTTTTCGACTGTTTCAGTTACCACAAGGTGAAAGGAATGAACAGAAAAGGCGTAAATAGTTGGCGTTTATAAACAGAACTAATTTATCTTCAGGAGCTCGTATTTGTGAAGTAAGTCGATATATACCAGAGCTTCAAGAAGCATTGCAATGAGAAGTGCTTTAGAAGATTTAAAATAAAATTTTGAATTTGCAAATTGTCGTTTTCTTTTCAGTACTCTGTTTTTACTTTACCGAACAGTTGTTTGTTTTTGACAAGACACTATGTGTGGTTATGCATATTCAAATGTCCCGCCAATTTGTGGACCAACAATGGCCGACTTTCGCGTTACTCTCTCAATCCAGTAACTCTAGCAGACAGGTCACACCAGGGCCTCCGGACGGGTGGGCCAATCACTAACAATTATTTGACTTGACAGATGCATTCAGAAAACGTTTCAATTAGTAGGTTTCTTATACCTTTGAGAAATTTGTGTCTCTTACACTAAGTCGGTACAATTTGAAACAACACTTCTTCACATACCGACACATCATTAATTATATTTTGGTTCACAACCTTGCCGAGTGGCTACACTAGCGCGATTGCGACGGGTGGGCCAGAGCCAGTAGATATAGAGAGTACCGCCATTCTTTGATCCGTGAAAATGCCGCTTTCGCCGCCATTTTTGTTCCCACCAGCAATGACTGAATGAGGTATGTCTAAAATTTTACTTGAAATTGGCAAGACTGTAAGTCTATGTCAAATTCGAAGTTAGCAGGTTATATTTTGCGCCAGTTTGTGTCAAAACTGACGCAAAAACTAACCTGCTAACCTAGAATTTGACATAGACTTACAGTCTTGCCAATTTTAAGTAAAGTTTTAGATTGCCAACAAACGTCACGTTGACGGAATTGTGTTACAAACCTCAAAGTGACGTATATGTCAGAGGAATAAACATGGCGGACGTGGCGGTACTCTCTATATCTACTGGCTCTGGGGTGGGTCAGTCCCTAACAATTATTTGACAGAAGCATTTAAGAAACTTCTCTATTAGTGGTTGCTCTGTGGTGACTTTACTTGTTTGATGTATGTACGCTGCCACGCCACGAGATTTAGAAGTTCGAGTTACGTTTTGTGAACAATTCCTTTAACTACTGAATAATAACCAAATTAATTTGGAGCAAGTACTAATATTTTTAATAAATAAATTATATTGTAACTAAAATTGGTAAGTTTTTACTTCACATTTAAAAAAAAATTTTTAATTTGAAACAGCTACTAACAGTTTAAATAGGGTCGGTCATTCTGTCCGACCTTGTATTTGGTAGCATGGAGTTTTTAGACAACATTTGCCTTAAAGTCCACTCCAGTTGTAAGGAATTGGAGTTATTATTCCAACCACCACAAGAATGAATACAGCTAAAAAAACTTCAAATGATCATGAGAGCATTTATATGTTTTTCTGTTGGTCATATTTTAAGTCATCTTTTTAATATCTAAAACCTAGAATAAAAACAGCAGCTTAAAACACGTTTCCCAGAACAACGTGTTTTAAGAATTTTAAAACACGAAACAAATATAGCAACAATAAGGGTTTATTAAATGCGTTTTTGTATCTTGAAGTGTTACATTTATTTGTTTAAGGTAAGCAATTACATTCCTAAACTGCTCAATGCGCAGGTTTTCTTTCACTTTTAAGGATGACTTCAGTATTGAATAATGCGGCCAAAGTGAAGCATGTGACGTTTCTTGCTGCAAATCAAATGAATTAAATATAAATGGAAATGAAAATAATCGCAGACTTACCTTCTCGTCTAAATAAGCAAGAATTACCTATTCTGTTACCGAGAAGACTTTGTTATTTTCTCACCACTGGCAGAAATTTTAATAAACCTTCTCGTAATCAGCTTTAGACTTCACGGGCAACAAATTTTCTGGCAATAGATTCTCTTCCTTTAAAATATTTTCAGGAATTTGATTTGACTTTGACATTTTCGTTTATAAAATAAATAACATATCCATAGCGACTCGTGACCAACGTGGTTGATCAACAGAAAAAAATTTGAATGGCACTCTTGCGAAAACGCTTAAAGTATCTCAGGTGTCTATGCAACTCGACTGCGTCTCGTTGCATAACAACACCCTCGAACTTTAAGCTTGTGTTTTCGCACTCGTATCATTAATAACTATAAAAAAACTCAGGGGTTCTAATTCACGATTAAACAAATCTTTAGCTAATTCTAATGTACTTTGCATTGTAAATATAAAACCCAATTCAAATGTTTTTCTAGGGTGGTTTAGTATGGGGAATACCATTGAATTTTTTTAAGTACCTACCTATAGTGTTGCTTCTTGGAATATTTCTGCAAGATATTCTAAAGTTTTGGGCCTAATAGATGCTTTACAACTTTTCCCAAAAGTTTATCTATTACTACTAATACATTTTGTTGCAGGTTTACACCCTTGAAAACCTTTAACGTCTTTTTCACACAAATAATCTAAAAGGTCTGCAACCCCACTACTAAAAGCTTGCCCTGCTAGACTAAAGTTCATTATTTTATTTTTATAGAACACGTCGCTTAATAACAATAAGTTAACAAACTTAAGATCTTCACGTTCTTGCAGTTCTTCAAGTTTATGTAAGTATTCTCAGTTAACTTTTCCCGCTTCTTTTAAAACAACCTTTTCAGCTATATTATTTCTTGCCAATTTTAACATATGCTAATTATCCAACAAACAATGTAGGTACTTTGTTGTCTGAAGAAGGTTGCAGAAAATATGAAAGTATGTTGATGGAGGTAATGTCACACCTTAATTTAATAAAGGTTTGAAAATTTTTTTGGGGATCCATCGCAAGTAATAGATCGTACTATAATTCCAACGCCAAATAGCTTGTGCAAGCAAGATTTTACCAACTGTGCTTGCATATTAGCATCCATTTTGTTCGTAAGGAATTACGCTACCGGAAACTTATAATGACTTTTTTAAATTAAGGCACACGCTTTAATATATGGTTTGATGTTGCACTCTTTTTTTTTAAATTCAAATACTTCTTGTAGAAAGCCAGGCTGACAGTTTAATTTTGATAGCCAATTTCGGATGGTGCGTGGATTGGGAAGCAACAATTTTTGACGAACAATATTGAACACCTTGGGCGAATAGAAATACAGCGTTTGGCTAAATTGCTTCATCATATGGGCATACCGTCGAAGTTGTATAGGTGTACTTTGGTTTTTATGCTGATGCTTAATAATCCCGAGGAGAATTCCTTCAAAATTATTTTTTTAAACGGTATCTAGAGTTTCGGTGTTATAACCTCGGTTTTAATTTCTTTCATCATCTGCTTCATTGTGGAAATTTTAGCATTTCTTCGTCGAACTTTTTGTTGTAATGATGTAATGTTTTAATCTTACGATGCAAACTAGTTTTATTTGGCGAAGGGAACTTTACAGGATATGTTTGGGTTTGAACGTTGATATATGTTTTACCATTCGAATCCATTTCGTCAACAGGCGAACTCTGCAAAAAAATTAACACAGTTTATGCACCATATTTTAGCTCTCATTATTAAATTACCTATACTTACACTGATAAAATAGGCTATAATACCTTTAAATCAGTATTTTAAATGTCACATGTATAATTAAATACTGCATTAGTTGATGAATAAATAGCACACTTACAGGTTGTGACTCGCTTGAAGCAATCTCATGTTGTGTATGACACACAAATTCTCTTCGACGTTGAGGTACTTTTTGTAATGATGGCGGAAAGACAAATACACTTGGCACAGCATCAAACTTTAATATCTTTACAGTGGTTCCAGGCTTAGTTATATAATAAGATTTCAGAAAACGAGTGCTGCATATACGACTTGTTTTTTAAGGTAGCCAGTTCTGCCGTCTCATAGCATTAATCCAAAGGTTTAAACTATGTGGTCGACTATGTGCAAAACACAATTTATTTACATAATGATTATTTACCATAAAAGCAAAAAATTAAATAACGCAGGTGTATTACACAAAACCTAACAATTGTAAAAATCGCTATTTTTTACTGTACCTATGAAACTGAAAGCTAGTTCCTTTCATGTGCAGAATCTTATATCCATAAGCAACACAATTCACAACCATTTCTAGCAAGTTAGAGCACAATTAAAACTTTATTTTAATTAACGTGCAAATCTACTACCGCACTCTGCTTACGCAATGAGTAAGACAGCGATGTAAATTCCACCACACAGTATATCTTGCTCGGCCACAAAACAATGTACGCAACCGCTATACAGCCTCCTTTCCAGTTACTTTAGTAAGTATTTCAATGTGTGTAATCAGCTGTTAACATATTATCTTAATTGGAAATGTTTCTCCCCAACACGTTAATATAAACTTGAATGCTGTATTTCTGGAACCTCGTTTCGAAAATATGATTCGATTTAAAAATTAGATGTTGTTAGAAAACCGTTTTAATGAACACATCTTGTGACATTGGTTGAACTAGCAGATGAATATTGCTGTATGTTAGCTGATGTATGACGCTGATTTTGTTATCCGTACACGCCCTCGGAAAAAATGATGGTTGCTGGTTATAGGTTTACACAAACCAGTTACAGATGGGTTCGTATCTAGTTCTTTAATCCTGAAATAATAAAGTAGGTAATCTTAGCAGTGTACAAGTCCAGGCCGTTTAAAAGGTGTTAATAAGCAAATGGGGCATTTGCAAAAGGAGTATTGAGAGGTTTTTTTTGAGCTAGCAAGCTAAATCCACGTTAATGACATGAAAACGTAGAACGTAAACCCCTGTGTGCTTTGTACTGACTAAGTCTAGTTGACACGATAAATAAGGACACATTGTCTAGTTTCAGAGAACTGCAAAAGATTGCAGACCATCCTAATTGGAAATTTCGGTTTTACTTGCCCCTGAAAAATTAAATTTAAAAAAATCTGCTCGACGTGATTTCGGATCGGGTGTTTCGGAGTCGCTTGAATCATCCACGAGCCGGCGGTTTCGCTTGCCTGGAGGCTGCAGATTTTGCCGGTACGGGCGAACTGAGCTGCGTTCTCCGCTGGCTGTAGATGTTAGTCGTGTTGATTGCCAGACTACCACTTTTTAGTTGAATTTTGCAGGTACGTTCTAGCCGGAACCTCGGGAATCAATTTAAAGTTCGTCGATTGCGTTGAGATTTGTGGTATGAGCCCCTGGTATATTGCTCTTTGGGCTAAGACCGGCGCCAACGGCTTACAGCTCCCACCTTATGAACGCTGTTATCGCCGTGGGTCGATCTGAATCTGGACGATACTTTGAGGAACGTTTATTACTTGTAGAACCAGTTATATTCTGGATGAGTTTCAAAGCCGGTTGATTAAAAATCAGGTGCGCTTCAGCTAAGAGTGAGTTTGGGGGTAATTTTTTACCCGGTTTCTTGAAAATCACACCCGTTTCAGCTAAGAGTAGTGAAAAAGAATCTAGGTCTTGGCAGGTAGGTTCTGTAGACAGTTCTACTTTTCCGGGTGTAGCTGGTTTTAGAACTTACGTGGCGGGAGCTAGCTACGCAGGATGAAACCGCTCACGGGCTCGTTTCGAGGGCCCTTCGGACTGGTATCGGACTGGCGGCAGCTCAGTTTTCGAGGTAAAGTGGAGCTGCACTGTGGCTTTAGGTTAAAAAAGTATACCTGGAAAGTCTGGTCTAGCTGCAGGTTATTGGGCCGCAGGTTGGTTGCTCCTTCAAGTTGAGCTTGACTCGCAAGTGAACTCAACTGGCCGGCTATCGTCTTCTTATACCCGTTCGAGGGTATCTCTACCTGGTCAATAAATTGTGGAACTAAGAGTGGAAAATAGGGGTACCAAAAGTAGAAAATATTGGTGCTAAGGGTGGTAACTGCGCAGAGAGTGCGTTAAACTACGAGTTGCGCAAAGCTGGCTTCTCATCTGTCTCCTGTAATGCGATCAGTTGCATTTTACTGAGTCAAAATGGCACAGTGTCAGTCTTGCATTATTGTATAGTATCGTAAAATATCTTGTACGGACGCACTGTTACAGTAGCATCAAATGCCAATCACACAAGCAGGGTTTAGTAGAGGAAGAAGTACGCGGAAAATAATTTTAAATATCCGTAAATTAATTAAGGGCGTTAGGGAATTCAATACTCGACTTTATACACTCATGGACAAAAATACCTTAGTTAATTTATATTACCTTACCCTAGGTTAATTATCTTAGAATTGGCAACAACAAAACACGTTTACTGGTTGTTGCAAAAAAGTATGCATGTTTTTCTCTTATTGTTTACTAAAAAAACTTTAAGAGAAAAATAACATTGTTTTATCATCTAATGCAGATAAATTAATATCGAGTATTTCTTTCTCGAGCTCTAATTACTGCCGACATTCTCCTAAGCATACTTCGAAGAAACTCTTGTTTGTCCATCTGGGGAATGGGATGTAATTTCTCTTGTATTGCAATTCGAAGTTCTACCAATGTGTTTATAACTGTTTGTCGATATTGTCTATGACGCTTAAACATGTCTTATATGTGTTCTATGCGATTTAAACCTGGGCTCAATGGTGGCCAGTTAAATGGTGAGCTATTAGCATCACGCATAAGCATAAGCACGAACCTGTAATATCTAAGAAAGTTAACCTTGTTCGTCTAGGCGGTTGCGAATGTACCAGTGTAGATTCGTTCTTAAATTAACCTCATCTAGCTCCGTACGTCCCTCCCAATTGATACAATCCCACAATATAGTAGGCCCTCTTCCAAACCTTACATTTTGTACCAAGTTAAGCGTAGCATACCTTGCCCCAACTCTTCAATAAACTCGGTTACGTCTATCCCCCTTCCACAATTAATTGTGTTCATGTTTTATACATGAAGAGAACCTTGGGCCACTAATATACATTCCAACCAGCATGAGGTCGTGCAAATTACAACCTGGTAGTTCTATGCTGCAGGAGAAGCCGAGCTGCTTGGGCAGGGTGTCTGGGGTTTAAACTGGCTTCCCTTAGGGCCGGTTGCAGAAAGCAATGTTAAGTCTGGTGTTAGCTAACGCAACGTCAAAGTGAACAAAAACGAATCAAATCTCAAATGCTTATGGTAACTAATACATTAGTAAACAAAATTTGATGCGATTTTGTTCACTTTGACGCAATGTTAGCTAACACCAGACTTAACATTGCTTTCTGCAACCGGCTCTTAGTCTTCGTCTCACTGTTTTAGCACTTACACTTGTCATGCATTTTCCAATTCATTTTTCAATTTAGAAATTGTATAAGCGCGAGTTCTTAAAACTTTGATCTGTAGGATACGATCATCCTGTTGCGTCGTGCACCTTTTATATCATGGCCCAGGTCTTCTCTTGTATTCTCAAGGTTCTTTACATCGGTGTATAGTACGTGAAATCGTTGACTGGTGAATTTCCATCATATTTACCACTTCTTTTTGTTTATGGCCTTCATTAAATCTTAGCCATAGTTGATCAATAATTTATACCGGGTGTCCGTTCTCAAAGGCAAACATAAGCGATTAACATTGTATTGAACGTTTTTGCCGATTTCTGCTCGCCAATTCAACTTACAGGGAAGGTAATGGTATCAATGGAAAAATAATATTATTACGCATCAAATGATACCAATCAAGATGCGATTTATATTTTAAAATACTAATTTAAAACTTGGAAATTTTTAAATATGACATAGCTTGCTTTTCAAGTTTGATAGCATTTGTCAAAAAATATGGTAATTATTTGGCGTAAATCAGGTATTTTCTGTCAACGTCGGTTAAAATTACCTACAGAAAAATGAATTATTTCAATGAAGAACGAGTGAATGCACTAATGTTAATTGCCTATGTTCGACTTTGAGAATAGACACTTGGTGTAAGTACTTTATCTTAAATAACTAAAGTTACATCAAAATAACGAAAAAATGAGCTATTGCACTTAAAATGCGAATTTGTAGTACTTTTGCATGTTTATCTACCTATATATTTAAAACGTTAAGCGTTTTCCTTCGATACCTATTTTGAGACTTCTACCAGGCCGCTTTCCATATTTATTTTTTTAAATAAAAGCTGACCCTGTGTATATTTGTACAAAAGTCTTAAATTGCAAATACATATATAATTTTCAACGAAAAACCTACATATGAAGCAACGAGCAGTGCTGTAGCAATGGAAATAATAAACTCAATCGGCTTGCGGTGTTCTGCTGCAAAAAAAATGGTGATGTACGTTTCGTTTGCTGTTAGGCCGTTTTCGGTATAAGTTGCTTCCTTCAATTTTATGTTATTCTATGTAAGTAAAAAGTTAGAGATCAGATATACGAAACTTGATCATATGTTGTAAATAAAAGTAACCCACTGAACCCAAGTATTTAAATGTCGCTTTATGCTTTGTTTTGAGACTTGTGCAGTTGGTAAATACAGGCTCATAATTTTTATTACAACAATGTAGGTGGAGCATGAATTGGTGGATCATAAATTGCAAAACGTCAAGACCAACATGTTAAAAAATCGCTTGGAAAACTGGATGAAAATAAAGTAGTCGATGACTTACATGTAAAGCAGGAGATTGTGGAAGGCGGTATCGACAATACTGCTTACCATTTATTGAATATTAAGCCGGAAGAAGTTAATACAAAAGATTAATTATTTGCTTATTGTGCAACAAACGTCAGTGTCTCAGCTGATACATTTGTTCTTTCGGTTTGTGAATATGGAGCGAAAGGTAAACGTGATTTTATGTGAAATATGAAGACTGATACACCATTTCATTCAAGTTCAATTTGTAGTATATAACAGTAAGAAAACTCACTTTAGTTAGAGATTTGAATACACCCTATTCATATCCTGTTTGCCAGGATAAAGCAGCAGAGAACTGTAGGAGGACACGTGCGGAAGAAAAACCTTATTTTTGTTCTATTTTCGACTATAAAACAGCACAGTACGGTCATTTAGTGATTCATATCAAAAGGCATACAGGAGAAAAAAACTTTATTCATGCCCTATTTGTGATTATAATGTACAAGTAAAACATAATTTTGTTAAACATAATATGAGAACATATCCAGGGGAAGAACCATATTTTTGTTCCATTTGCGACCATAAAACAGCACAGTACAGTAATGTAGTAATCCATATTAAAAATCAGAGAGTGGAAAACCTTTAACCATGCTCTATTTGTGACTATAAATCAGGAGCGAAACGTAGTTTGATTATACATCTGAAGACACATACACAGGTCCGGTGCGTGTGGTGTTTTTCTTGCGTGCAGTGGATATTTGGTACTTTAAAAAAAAATTTCAAGTAAATATGAGAACGAGTCCATTTTTAATTCCGCGTCTAAAAGAGGTAATAATGAAAAAATCTTTCGAGATTTCTTCAAATATATTTGAAGGTTCTTAGATGACGATTACATACCGAGGTAGAAAGTGCTTTATTACTGGCGAGCGATTAAATAGAGATTAAGTAAGAGATGGAAGTGTTGAAATGTCATTTTCCACCCAAGAAAAACAACTTACCATCCACTGTCATGGTAATCTCGTTCTCTCCCGGGGTGGGAAGTACAAGTTGGTAATGGCGCATTTTCCAACTTCTTAAAAAACAGTAATAACCTTATTACATATATGGTTGTGAATAAATAGTATATTACATAGGTACCGAGGTGGGAAGTGTTTAATTACTGTCGAGAGATTACCGAGACGCGTAGCGTCGAGGTCAACTTTATCTCGAGACTTGAATGAAACTTTTCACCGTGGTATGTATACTATTTTACTCATAATCGGTTTTTGTTATTATATATTTAATTAGGTAAGTTTCAAATAATACCTACACGCAATTTAATAAGTTACTTTAACAAAGGAACAAGTTCATTGAAAGTGACGTTTAGCCAGCTGGGAATAGCTATTTACATTAGAAGTGCGGTAGGTCGCATTTTACAGCGCGAGGTTTTAATTTTGAAGCACGACTCGAAGCGGAGTGCTTCAATAAAACTGAGCGCTGTAAAATGCCTAACGCACCAAGTATTGGTTTAAATTTTTTGCCAGACATATCTTTCTTTTAAATTTTCTATAAATTCGCGACTTCGCTTTCGAATATCAATCCATCAAACAAGCTGCCATCAGTAAATTTTGTAGGTGATACTTTGAAACGTCAAAATTCAAAGTCGTAAATAACAGTTTTATTTATTTCTCCTAAACGCAACCGAACGATAAATTACGTAACTAGCTTTTCTGCTAACACCCGTTATTACTACAAAGCAACTTTTTGTTTAAGGGTCTCTGAAAGCTAAAAACTTTCTAGTCATTTTACAGCACCGCGGTGCGACAAAGCACTGACTAACTGTAAAATCGTAGTTACGGTGGACGTCAACTGTGCATGAATGTGTTGTTTACATGTCCAAAAATCCTTTCCGGGCTAACTGGAAGGTAAAGTAAACAATGCCTCTGTTGGCGGTGTAGCAAAAAACTTTGTTGGAGGTAGTCGGTATTTTGCATGCGGATTATATGTGTACCTAGCACGAAACCGAATATACTTTTCATAAAATATATACAGGGTATAAAAATAAAATGTGTATTTTGCTTTACTTGAGGAATAGAAAATGGGAGCAAGCAAGAAGCGGATTCTCCGCTGCCAAGCGTTGACATTGCTTTCGCAGTCGCTGAAATCGGCTGAATTCGAATCCCACCGCCTTCAATGCTTTCTTATCTGCCAAGCGATATAACTCAAATTACCAAGTGTTGTTTAATTTTACTGTTTTGGTATTATAAGGAAAGTTAAGATAGTTTTTCCCAGTTTCCTTAAATTTTTCAAAATTTTTGGTGTCACAACTTCCACTTGCGAGAGAAGTTATGATTAAAGTTATTTATACAGATTTTTCTTCAAGCTTTTATGGAATCTCCTAGATGAACTTTATTAATTATAGTAAAAATACACACTTTTTAAACATAATGTTACATTTACATATTTCTATTTGATCTTATATCCACTTCCCGCCGATTTCTGAACAAGGGTAATGTCTCCACAAACAACGCTAACATGCTATGGTTGGTCTCTTTCTTTATTTAATTTAGTTGATTAATTGTTGATTAGAGCCACCATGCAAAATTTTGTTTGTACTATAGCATTTTAGGAAGATTAAAAGTGAGTTGTATTTACTTGACTTGTCAAAATAAATGGTTATATGCCCGTTATCATATTCTATGTATCTCCAAATATTGATAAATAAACGCTAGCTCATTCGTAAAGCAATCACTCATCTCAGTTGGATTCTTGGTTGAATGTGTAATTTTTCAAATTATTTGACTACGGATCTGTTTTCCGTTTTAGCTCTAATGCGCATAAGCAAATATTCGAAATTAGGTCAAATGCTACACCAAAATGGATCCCGCTGGCAAGTTAGCGGTCAGTGACTTAAAAACAAAGTGAAATGTATCAAAGTTTCTGCCGGTAGTTATTTGAATTCTGGTGCTTTGGCGGCATTAATTGTCATTTGTTTTTCCAGCACGTGATTGTCGATCCCGTCGAAGAGACGCGGGCAAATTTTCAATTGTTTTTGGAAGCGTTGGTTGGGTTCAAACTTCGCCTAACATCAAATTATGGACTCAGCCTATATTGCGAGCTGCACTTGCTTTACCGCCACGGAAAATTCTTGGATTGTAGTAAGTATTGACTCTTCTTACATACACATAAGTTTCACGGGCCTAACGTAGCTAGTTTTAGCCAAAAACGGTACCTGTTCTCTACCGATCTTGAATCGGGAACTTGCAGGAGACGCCGATGCAATTCTTGGGCTGCTATGGGACTGATCCTGATGAAACTCCTGGGACACGTTCTTACAAGGCTGCTCTATTACCTTCCCCTCTGGGCTGTGTTGACTCGCTTGGCTCCACCCATAGATCGGAACTTGGACTGCATCGGATGCTAGGTTATCGTAACGGGGCTTCGAATAACTTTTTACTTTTTTGTGGCGAAAATCTCTGCACATACTACCATACCACCTTGGACATGCACTCAGTAAAACTGCATACTTTTTATGCTGATAACTGTTTATTTATTATAGGAAATATTCATTTAAAGTGGAGCACATTTCAACACAATAATGCTTACAATTTATTCTTTTGTTCTCTTTGAAAATCCATTAAAAACAATTGCAACTGGCATATTAATAAAAAAACGGATATTGACCAAGTTCAAATTGATTACTTTTAACACTAAATTTGCTTACAACTAAAACTATTTACAAAATTATTATTCTTAATATAATTGTTTACATTTATAATTAATTAACCGTGTCTTTCCGCCACTGCACGTTTTTATTAATTGCTTTTAATTGTTCACACGCGTCACTGCACTGATTATTTAAGTACTTCCTGCACCAAGGCTTTCTTCAAATTCACCTGTCTGCTTTTACACACGATTTTTGGCCCATCTGTTGTCTGATTCTCTTCGCTTTTTACACTGTCTTGCTAATTCTTACAATTTCCGTTTTATGCCTTAATGCCTGACTTCTTAGCTCCTAGTTGCAACGTTCATTGGTTTATCTGGCTTCTTATATCTTTCTTTTAAAACCCTGACAAAATTTCACTGTCTAACTTTACTTGAATTCTACGCTTCATTTCATTGCCTTTGCAATCCTTTTTGTAATTAATAATCTCTTTTAGTTCGGCTATTACCTTTGCACAAACCTCTTCTTTTAAATTGATCTTACAGTCAACTTAGATCCCTGTGAAAATTGAGCTTTGCGTATTGCGTTCTTTATTTAAATATTCTGCTATTACTGACATCTCTTTACAAATGCATTCATCCTGTTAAATTCAAGTTTTAGCCTTGCAGTTATATAAAATACACCACCCTGAGCTTTAGTGAGATGTCCATTACTTTGGCAATTTTATCAGAGTTGAGTTGTAGGGCCTAAGACCATTGCATTATATTACTTCATTTCTAATCTTAAAACGTATCTCATATATTCGAGGACCTTTATGCTCTTCTTAGCAGGTGCGCCTGTGTACAACACGCACTTTGCACACGCCACTGGCCGGGCCTACACATAGAGGAGAAAAATCCTATTAATGGTTCTACCTGTCAGTATAAAGCAGCAGAGTAGCTTAGTTACTCATATGAGGATACATACAAAGAAAAACTTTATGCATGTACTATTCGTCTCTATAAAACAGTACGTAGAGGTCATTCAGTAAGGTAGTATAAAGCAGCAGCAAAGAGTAACTTAGTTAAACAGATGAAGATACATAATAGAAAAAACCTTAGAGGTTTTAGTGAGTGTTAGTTGTCTAAGAATTTGTTTTGAATTTTACAGTTCATATTTCCGACTTCTTTAGAAGTTATGCCATTTGTTACGGTACTTTTGTAGCTTCCCCTGTATTAGCAAAGATTTGCTAGTTGAATTTTTATCCCTAAGTATTATTAGGTGGCTGTTCGGTAATATTGCATGCATTAGGATAAGCCTAGTTAGCTGTGTTTTAGTTTTTAAACATTTAATTATAATTAATAACAGGGTTCGCCACAGTGAGCCCTACCCGAAAAAACCCAACGGGTTTTTTCGGCTGAGCCCAAGTGAAAAAACCCGCTCGAAAAACCCACTGAGTTTTTCGGTCCTGGATTCACTCCAAGGGACTAGTAAACTCACAACTTGGGTTAAACATTTTGAAAAAAAAACTCAACCTTTAGAATTTTATTACAAATTAGTAAAACACAATTAACTACTTTTAAGAATAATAGAACATTAGAAATATAACTAATGATTGTAAAAAACAGAATATTAGAACAAGAACAATTAATTATTGCCAGTTAATAGGGTGTGTATCAGTTGAGCGCAAATGTCTGCACACTTGCACTAGTTTTGTGGCTTTTCCCACGCCTACGCCATTTAGTATACTCCAAACAAGTCCGAATGTAGAAACGTATCGTTCAATGAAAGCTCAAGATGCCGGCGCCGAAGATAGACCTAAGAAAAAACCGCAAAAACCATGTGGCAAGGTTGACATTTTTTCGATTCTTTTTGCAACAAGTTTCCACCATTGAGGGAATGAAAAGTGATTGATGACGGCATCCGTCATCAATGACTGTGGAAAAAATGCTTCATCTTTTATTCAAAAAGCCATTATTCCGGGAAGACGGGAAAAACCCGAAAGAGCCCGAAAAAACCCGAAAAAGCCCGAAGAAACCCCCCATGGGCCCAGTGGGTTGGGTTTTTCTGAAAAAATCCGGGTTTTTTCAAACTCTGATTAATAAGTAGTTTCGCATGCAACCCCCCTAGTAATTAGCCAGATTTCCTTAATTAGATTTATTTTTGGCTCCATTTCTACAAATATTAGACTGGTGGTTAGGCAATTTTACATGCATTTAGTATAAACTATTCTCTGGCCTGACTTATTGCTAGAACAACTTTGTTATCTCTTGTTGCAGTCAAATCTTTCAAGAAGTTTTTCTGTGGGTCCACTTGCTCAAAAATTTTGTTATCTGGTAACTTGTGAAGCTGGGGTTGGATTTCGGCTTTCTTTTCCAAGCAAAATTGCCGTGCTAGTTGGTTCTCCCCAGTACTTCAAAGAGCCCTTTGGCTTGGATCGCCTCTTCGAATAGTTTTATGGAGGACCTAGAAGTACTAATGCTTTGCTTCGGACCGCCTCCAGGTGCGCCAGACTGCAAGGAAGCAAATGGAAAGATTAAATTTGGATCTACATTCCTGCAGTCAAGACGCTAGTATAGTTATTACCCGTTGCGCCTGGTGTATTTTATATTAGAATAGTTGCGTGTTTCGTACAGTTAGAAACTAGAGCATGCTTTACAAATCGTAACTTCTCGTGCACTTTTGCTTAGGCTATGCGAATCATTAGTACAGATCGTACGAAGGTAGGTTATGTGCCTCGTCCTCTTGTAAGTGTTTTCGTTAATGATATATGTTAGGGCTGCAGCAAAATTTCGTGCGGACACTGTTTGCAATTTCTTGAATAAAGTTAATTAGGCTTACCAGAGTCCTGTCGGCCTGGACAACGGTTCTTCGGCTCGAATGTGTGGGAGCTTTCGGTTATAATTAGCCCCCAGCCGCTGCTTCACTGTGAGACCTACAAATTACAGATTAGATTATCATAGAGCTTCGAGCTTTGATAGCATCTTATTAGAATGGTGCTTTTTACTTACCCGTTAGCACGTAATAGCTGTGTTTGACGGCGTAGCGCGTTAATCACTCGGCCCTTCTTATGTTTTGGGAATCCGTTCTCTGCCATTTGCACTCGAAATTTATAGCGTAAAGTTAGTCATTATACGACGGTGGTGGAATGTGAGCCGACCACGGGGCCGCTTGTTCAAATTCAAGTTCCCGCGAGCCGGTTACGCAAATTTGTCTTAGGCCTGTTCCAAACCTGATGTCTTTCTATTACTGGGGACCTCGACGTTATTGTGTGGCCATGCTAAACCTACGTCGCTCCGACAGCTAGAAATGTTTGAGTATGGTTTTAACGTCAATTAAAGCTAATATTCGGAGCTAAACGTTAGCCAGAATAAACTTGCATTGCTCTGTACCGGCGTATTACTTGTTGTGTCCGCTCTGGGACCTGTATATATAAATATTGTACTTTTTTTCCCTTCTCTGCGGCGCCCAATCATAATTTTTAAAGTGTTTGTTTTGTGTATCGTATACCTGCCTAAATTTATTCATATTTATATTTATATTTGGATATACATATACTTATACCTGCATGCTGTTGAATTGCACTATAGTACCCACCAAATTAAATAAAGCTGTGATATTTTCTTGGTCGTTATTTTGATTTCATTTGTTCTGCTGGATTTATCTCTACCTTGTGGAGGTCCAACGCAAGGATTACAACTACGTCGAGGACCTGGCGCCCTCTCCTTTTTTTATTCTCTTTCAGCGTAGCTGGAACCCCGACCCTTCTCGGCGAATTAGCCCAATTAGGCCAATAATTACCAGCCGGCAAAATACCTACTATAACTTTTTCCACCAGGTAAGGCCAAAGCAATTATCCTTCCTCACATATTCTTTCGTCTTGCAGAGAACTCCAGCTTCGCTACGAGTATGAAGGTGATAACTTTTTGTCACGTATCATAACAACAGGTGATACCTGGATACACCCTTATATCCCAGAAAACAAGAATGTTAGCATATAATGGCGTTACTCAAGCCCACCTCCGCCCAAAAAATTTAAAACACAACCATCGGCTGGCAAAGTGATGGCGACTGTATTATGGGACGCTATTGGACCAATTTTCTCGAAGAAAGAAAAACGATTAATTCAGCTTATTAAAGTGAGCTTCTGGAAAGGGTAAGTTGGCCATATGAACAAAAAGACGCTGTCTCTTTAGCAAAGGACGTTATTCTCCAATAAGATAATGCTCGCCCACATACAGCCCATCTAACGAACAATACAATGGCTAAATTGGGCTGGGAAGTACTGTCTCACCCCCATATAGCCCGGACTTGGCCCCAAATTATTATCATCTCTTTTGGCCATTCAAAAAGTTCTTGGGAGGCAAGCGATTTGCCTCTAATGAGGAAGTGAAGGATGCGGTGCAAAATTGGCTACGTCTTCAACTAAAAGATTTTTTTTCGACGAGAATACATAAGCTACCGGAGCGATGGAACAAGTGTATTTTAAAGGGGGGTTGTTACTTAGAAAAATGATGTAGATATAATATTAATTTGTAGTTGGTATCGACCAGAAAAAAATTAAATGCAGGTCGTATATTTATATACATAATGCACGCTAAATTTTGCTAAATTTGTGAATTCGATTATCAATTTGCAAAAATTTTCCTAGCAATAAAACCCCGTATCACCTACTTCCTGTTTCGGGATGATTCTTTGTGTGTCTTTGATGTCGTGCAGATCTAGTTGCTGTAATATTTATTGGTTCTTGTTTACCATTCATAATTCGACCAGATCCTGTAAAATTGTAGTTACCTTACTAAATCCATAAAATTAGCTTTAATTTTGTGGGGAATTAGATTTCAACATTTTCTTCAATTTTCAACGCTACATCGCGGATCTGCTCCACGACCTTTGACAAAGCTATAAGGGGCCCACAACCCCTTGGGTAATGTTCAACTACATTTTAATCCATTAGTTAGTTACTTTTTTAGTTCATTTAGTTTTTAGCCCCATTTGCAACATCTTTACCCGCTAGAACTCGTCGATACAGCCTATTAATACCTTCGTTTGTAGCCTACGATTCTACAGTTGAACTTTCCACTAGTGCCTACATGGCACACGTACCTATGAGTTATTAGTCCTGTTTCGAGCTCTATCCTGTTGCCGTCCGTTTGCATGTTTGTCGTACCTGAACGATCTTAAACCATTTTACCCCTCTCTCTCTCTCTCATCATTACATCATCACTGATGTGTTGTGGTCCATTATGCATTCAATTTGCAACCCTTTCGTCAATAACAGTTTTCCACTGCAGTCGATCTTGAGCTGTCTGCATGGCAACTGAAGGTGATTCGTTTAATACTGCCTGCGTGATATCAAGCCATCGTTTAGGGGATCTGCCTCTCCGTCTTTTGCCATTGGGCTTTCCTTAAATGATAGTTTTTTCTAGGTTGCCAGTTTTTCTAGCAATATGGCCCAAGAATTGAAGAATCTTAGTGCACACGATGCTTGAGAGGCGCTTTTTGGCTTTATTTCTTCTAAAACCGACGCATTTTTTCTATGCGCAGTCCATGGGATGCGTAACATTCTACGCCAGCAAAACATTTCACAGGCGTCGATTCTTTTTTTGTCACTTTCATTTATGGTCCATGTCTCGGCGGCATACAGGAATATGGAGAACACAAGTGTTTTGACGAGCTTAATTTTTGTCTCCTTAAAGATGTTACGGTCGGACCAAATTTTTGTCAGCTTCGTCATAGCTATTCTACCCAGCTGAATTCTACGTCGGATTTCATACTCACAATTGCCTCTGTTGTTAATAAGGGCTCCCAGGTATATTATTTCAGACACAACCTCACACTTCCCTAAAAGTTTTATATCAGGATGGTTGTCATGTTCCCTGTCAACAATAATTACTTTGGTTTTGTGATAGTTTATTGCTACCCCTAACAGTAGAAAAAATGTAGCAGCAGCCTGGGGCATCATATCACACATTTGGAGAACATAGTAATTATGCCAGGTGAGCGGATGACCTAGCGAGCAAATGCTCGCCTCTCAGGCGGCCGGCCCGGGTTTGAATCACGGAGACTCTGGAATTTAAAAAAAAATCGTACGCTCCCCGGCTACCACGCTAACATCTGCGGTAGTCGTTAACCCCTAACAAGGGAACTCTTCCTCAGTTTCGACGGGCAAGGCTAGCCACCTACCCGGCCTAAGGGCAAAGAGGGCTCATAGAACCACTTTGTGGTCATAACAGACCACTGGCCTTATAATAAGAGGAAGAAGAAGAAGAAGAAGTAATTATGCACTGCCGGCAACTGCCTTCCCAGCGCTGAGACTCCTACAGCTTTGCTCGTTTCGTTTCTTTTAATTTGTACTCTATGATTTATCTCGAATTGTGATACCATTCACCTATGAATCATTTTAGTGTTATAGTTAAATTGCTTTAGAAAATTAAAAATTAATCGCTCACCTGTCATCTAGACTCCAAATTATAAGTAATGTACATAAAGTAAGTGACCTTACCTACTAGCTAGGTTTTAGGTTGTGTTTAACCGATTGTTGCATTAATCCATTTAGCACTTAAATCTCCTTATTGTACTTTGAATTCTGCAAGCTTATATTTGACTTTGTAAAAGTGATTCGGACGCTTATTTCAGGAACCATTTAATGTGGTAATTAATACCTAAATGAATAGTATTTTACATTACAAGCCAGGTAAAACAGTTTTTACTAACGATAGGATTAGGATGACTGGCGAGCCGTTAGGCGAGCCTGTCATATCCTTGAGCCAGTAAAAATGGTTACCTGGCGTGTCAAGTATAATATTTTATTTGCTTTTCATTTGTTAATAAACCGTAAACTCACAATGAAATAGTTTTCCCCTTCTTTCATAACAATTATTATATTTTCAAAAATGTCTCGTTACCTTTGAAATCATTACTCTGACAAGGAAGTTTAAAGTTTCTAGGCAGTGCCTATGTGAATAGAGTACGGTCGTCTCAAACTTGTAAAAAATCAACAACTGTCGTCTCTAACTTGTAAATTTCTTAACTAGTAGCTAACTTGTTAAGACCGACTTTCAATGGCCATAGGCTGACTTGATAAATGGATGTTTAGAAATGATGAACAAATAAAAATATTTTCACTACTACAATAATGTTCCAATGCCTTGTAAAGGTTAGAAACAACTGTAACTATTGATTAAAGAACTTTATATGTTTGTTTACTGCAAAACAGTATTCATAAATATCAAATTTTAGGAATGTACTATATCCTAAATTGACCCATTTTTACATCATCAGTTGGGTTTAGCTAATTTGCTGACCAATTTGTAAAAAAGAAGAAACGGTACCTAATTGTAATAATTGTATGTGCGGTGCGTTCAAAATTTAATTTAAAAAGTTAAGAGAGGTCTACATTGAAATAATTTAGTTCCTTCAGATTTGAACTGAATACCAAAAGCTTACGGACCCCCAACATTTGAATATACCTAGGCGGAAAGTATATTAATCGCACTATACCTTAAACTGGGGATAGTCAGTCCGCACACAATACATTTTTTCAATTGTATCTAGAATTTTGGGTGTATCACAAAATGGATTATAAGACAAAATTATTCACAAATAGCAAAATTTAGTGGTTATTCTCAAAATGAGGTCCACACAATTCAGTCTATTACCGGTACGCACAAACATTGCAGCACCGGTATGCGCGTGTGTGTGTACATGCGCAGGTGTATACAGGGAATTTATTTTAATAGTTAACATAAGCGTTCCGTTTCTATGCCACCATTTAATCATACAGGTTATTTCCATAGTTACAAATGAGACCAATAAATTAGAGCGTGTATTTTAAGAGTTAAAATAGGACATACTTGTCAAAAAGACAATTAAAAGTTATCCTAATGTATACCACTGAAGAAAAGATACAACACACAAGTTGTTTCTACGTATCTACTTTTTAGTTGCATACTCTTATTAGCAAGTACCTAATTTAAATTCGTATGTTAACTCGTAAAATAAACGCTCTAATCTATTGATTTCATTGGTAACTATGGAAGTGACCTGTAAGATTAAATGCTGGCATAGAAACGAAACTGCTATGTTAACCATTAAAATAAATTCACGTATGTGTGTTATTATACCTTATTTTATTGTGATGCTTCTAACATGAATAAAAAATACGGATATCTTATCCAGGCCGCGGACTTTTTATTTTTGAGTTTATTAATCAGTATTTTAAATAATTCATCTTCTCCAAATGGATATAAAACCTTTGAATGCTCCAGAATTTACAGCGGGTACGTATATGATTTTAAGTAGGTATAGTATTGACGGGTGCGTTAACAACCGTTGCCTCTGTCCAAGACGGTTTCGGGGTTCTATAATCTCTTGCAAACACTTTATCGCCTATTCCAAAATGATCTCTATCCAACTCTCCTCAGTTTGATTATGTTGGTAATTTCGAACATTTTATTTTCGTTATTTAGTTTCAATCAATCGAATCGTGATCTCAACGGCCATTTAGCATCAATATAGCTGGACTACTTCATGTCGTACCATGCGTAGTATTTCGGTAATTAAAAAAAAATTGCGCAACCGCTCGCTCTAAATTTTTGTTATAGCGCAGTGCTTTTTTAAGTGCTCATGTAGATTGTTTTACGGCATTTTCTGCAAGACCGCATGAAAAGGCGCGTGGTAAAAATGGGTTTAATCCTGATATTTTTCATATACATTCGAAATACATTTGATTGAAATGTTCTTAGAACAATTTTCCGAACCGAGAACTCCGTATTGTTAGCTCAAAATTCTAGCATTTTAAAATTCAAAGACATCTGTTTAATAATGTTATCAAAATTCGACCCCACGCGAACCTTTCTTCCGCTCACATTTCAAATATTAACGCATTGCAGTTTCTTTATACAATTCCCCGTAAGCTTGTTTGACAAAGCAAGTTCGTTCTGCCCTCGCATTCTGCATGGATGATATCATCTTGCCATTATCACGTCTTTAGGGGTTCTCGACGCCAGCCAGGCGATTGCGTGACTTACCTGTGAATCCCCTGCTTAAACAAAGTCATGTTTCATCATTTTCGTTCAGAGCGTTTTGCTACAAGTGGAATAAGGACCAATAAGTGGCAGTTGCACAATTCATTTTTGGCGTCTAAGATCGTAGCTTAAAGAATTAATCACCGTCCGGCTCTCGAGTTCTTAAGACGTGTTGGTTCCGGCGGGGCCTTGGGCCCCGTCATACGTCGAAATTGTTAGTTGTGAAGTCACGTTGTTGTTATTGTCGAGAATCGGTATTTAAGTGACGTACAAGTAGGTAAAGGTTTGACCGAAATGCTTCTGTTTCGTAGAGTCATGCAACTCTAATTACACATACAGCGGATTATTAATTGAAGCTCTTGTTCATTGCATTAAACCATCAGTGGAATGAAGACACGAGTTTCGTTATCGTCATCTGCCTGTGTCGACGTGCTTCATTCAAGTTTACCCGTTATGGGGATGTTATGCCGCTCACCCTCCCTCGATTATCGCACCTTCATGGGACTACCAGCAACTTTCCTGTCATTTCCGTTCGGCACTAATCTGGAGGATGCGACATGCGTAGGTGATGAGTATCAAAGTAACCAGTACATCATTCTGACATCCTATCAAGGTAAATTGCTAGCCTAAAAATTTACAGTGATTTAGTTGAAGTGAAGTTCCGGCAAGTTATGCTTTCGTTGATTAAAGTGCGACGTCTGATACAGACACGACCGTTTTTAGAGTAAATTATCACCAAATTTTAATGCCCATATGTCGCCTTGTGTTTGTGTTGGAAATGTAATTAAACGTTAATAAGTTTTGCGTTGACAAGTAAACATTGTTGCCATGTCACTACTTGAGTGACTGTTGCTAATTTCGTCATTATAAAGTAGTATTTGTTGTAACACTTAAACGTTGATACTGTCTTGACCGTAGTAAAGTTAATTATTACCATATTTGCCATAAAGTTATCATCTAACCAAACTAACTCCTTTTGTTGATCAGTTTGAATTGTAACCAGTAAACATTTCATGTTCTTTGCTATGCATATATACTTTATTATAGAGTATTTTGTTAATTGGTTATCGTTTTTCATTGGTGTTTGCATGCCGTTTCTTTTGTGTTCTGTACAGGAAATCAGACCAGTGTAAGTTGATGCCATCAAAGGTAGGTCCGAATCAGCTGTGACGTCGCTACCTCAAGGTTGTGCCAAGGTAGAAGTGGACTTTCACATTCAAAGTGGGCCTAACTGTGTTGATTTGTTGTTAATTTTACCCTGATTTAGTCTGAATGTGGTGGCGCTATTAACTATTTACCATCTTATACCTCTCGTACCGGAGTACAGCCCTAACTCAAAGGTAGTAAAAAACCCGCCCTCGAGACTGAGTTTTTCTAGCTCCAGGACCTTTCCGTATACTGCCATCGTAACAGAGCTAGGGCCTTGTATACTGGCTTATTTCTTTATTATGTCGTTGTATCGTGTTTGTGCGGTAACAATGTTGAACCGTTATCTGTTACAAAATGTAAGATATCCGAAACGCGCTGAAATATAACGTACCTAGGGCTTTAATAGTGCAGTTTCTTTCGTTTAAAACTATTCAGAAATGTGACTCGTGCAGTTCGTATAAAGCTTGCTTCCGGAGAGCCTCTGGTATAACAACCCGATATCCCCACATGATACAACCCTGATCAATGTATAATTCGTTATATCGATTAAAATAAGGTTTCAATTGTCTATTTCAATCGTTTTGTGCCATCCGTTTAAAACACAATTATAAACTTGGCTCAAAAATTTATAGCGACTTATACGTTGATGAATGTCGTGATGCGATATGGGTGTGCTGTCCTTGATAAATTTTAAATACGAATCATTTTCCTTTTCAACGGTTGTATTCGGTAATGGCAACCGCGAAAGTGCACTTGCTGGAATATTCTCTGTAGATTTTAGGAGCGAAATTTCAAAATTATATCCCGATAACAAGACCGCCGAATGTTGCAGATGGGAAACTGCCATAGTAAAGGATAACGCTTTATTATCCGTTAATAAAGTAAATCTTCTTGCGTATAAATATTGATGTAGCTTCTTTACAGAGAATACCAAAGCCAATGCTTCTTTTCCATTTGCGAATAAATTTTCTCCGTGACATAAATTCAATCGGTTTGATATCACCATTTGAATATTTATGCAACAACACACCTGCAACACCATACAATGATGCATCACATGATAAAATCAATAGCAACTTATCATCAAGGCGTACAAGTAATTTACTTGACCCTAAAGTTTCCTTGACTACTTTAAAAGCCCTCTGACAGTTACTGTTCCGCATACACTTTTTATTCTTTTTTTATGATTCGTGCAATGGCACTCATTGTTTACTTAAATATCCCAGATTATTTCACATATAATCTCATAAGAGCATTAATTATTTCCGGAATTTTTTTTGAGTGCGTTCCAACGTTCTATTAATTTGCCCGAGCGGGACGCGAGAGCAAATTAGGACGTTGTTGGAATGCACGAAAGATAATTTCCGGATATGAATTAATGCTCGAATGCAGATTCGGTAAGAAAATCGGAACGACACAAACCCTTACAGTTATGTTGGTCTACCTACAAAAAATTTCCAAGAAATTTTGTTGTTGTCTTGGTTCCAGCTTGTGAACTAATTTTTCTATTGGTCATTAATGAGTGTCGTACGATTTTCCATAGTATTTGATCAGCCCTAAAAATCTTCTTAATTCGGACACATTATTTGGAGCAGGAACCTTTGTGATAGCTTCTATTTTTGTATAATCCAGTCGAATTCCCTCTTTATCAATAACAAACCCCAAATAGGAAACTGACTTCTTAAAGAAAATAAATTTTCCTTTTTAACCTTTAAACCGCACCACTAAGTTTTTCTAATACTAATTTCAAAGTTTGCAAATGATTATTTTCCCAAATCCGGTGACCACAACATCATCTAAAAATACAAATACTCCGGGTTGCATTGTGCTAATAATTATTACATATATCTTTGAAAAATTCCTGGGACAGAAAGCAACCCCATATGGAAGCCTATTTGGTCGAAATAAACCCTTATGTTTCGAAGTGGTTAAGAATTCTTTAGATTGTTCATCTAGAGATTCTTGTAAATATACTAATTAAATCCTCTATCCACGGTACAGTAAATTTATCTATCTTTAACAAGGGGTTGACGGTAATTTTATAAATTTTGCAAATACGTATTTGCAAATCTGATTTCAGTATAGCTACAATTGGCGTTATCTATGCGCTTATCTCAACTTGTGTCAAAACACGTCTCTGGGCCAGAGTATCGAGTTCTTTTTCAACCTTAGCCCTTAACGCGAATGGAAGAGGCATTTCTTTGGCAAATACTGGTGTTACTGAATCACGAAAATGTAGTGTCGCTGGACCCTTATTAAGAGTCCCAATTTTGTTACAAAATAAATTATGGTAATCCGCCAATGACGTATTTAGTTGATTTTTCGGATCATCCAACAAAAAGTTACAGGTACTAATTTGGATATCCAACTTGCTTAACTAACTACGACCCATTAAAGGAGAGCCACCATTATTGATTACATAAAGTTTCAGAAATAAACAATTAGAGGTATTACATAACTTAACGTTTACATCAATGAAACTTTTTTGTTATTAAACTGTTATCACGAGAGGAAAGGACGATTTTTCTAAATGTTTAATAACATTTATAAAAATCGACTTTCCTGTTGTCAACGTCTGTATCAGAAGTGCAATCTACATCTAACTTCGCTTTGACATTATCTGATAACAAAGACACTTCAAATTCAGAATCGCGTTCTTTGTTTACATAATTTTGAGGAACTCGTTTCCCTTGCATGGAAGTTTTCTTCTTGCGCACTTTTTCCTCACAAATACTCGCTAAATAATCTTTCATATTGCACAAAAAACACACCGACTTCCTATACCTACCTGCACTCCTTCGTTTGATGATTACGCCTTCCACAAGCACGGCAAACTGCGGTTGTTCGAACTGATACACGGTGAATTTCACTGGGATCCGGCAATTCGAACATTTTTTCTGCTGCTTCTATACCGACCGCTAAATCTACTGCTTTTTTAAAAGTTAATTCGGATTCTGTGAATAAACGTTGCTTAATGGAGTTATCACGTAAGTGTTAAGTGATGCGATAAAATTTTGGTTAGATCCGTACAGTTGTTATCCGCCGGTTTTAATGGTACGAATAAATCCTGGCATTCGGGCTGGTACTGATTAGAGCAATTTTACGCGCAAACTGTTCGTGCGAGTAAAAATGCTCAAGTCAGTACCGAGCTTTATGTACTGCAAATTCGGAAACCTTTCCAATTGAAGCCATCGCACAAGTTACATTTATCCTTGTTGCCACATACACTGTATGCAGGTACTACGACATATAGATGCAGACTGGTTTATTACATTAATATTATACACGCATATTATGCCGCACATGTCCACAATTTACATTCCATATTTTACATTTGATATATTACAGAAAGATTTTGAAATAGATAAGTAAGGAGGATCCACAATACAAAATGTATGACTTACAAGGTACCTTTGTTGTAGCATAAGATATATAAGTCAGATATAACGGTTAAATGATAACGGAATATTGCTGAATTCTTCCACCGCTGCTCAATTTTCCTATAGTAAGCAATATGATCATACAGGGTCCATCACAAAGTATTTCCCTATTTATTTTCTAATAAGTATATAATTATTTAAAATTAAAAGTTTAAATTTACTTTAATTTTTATAATATAGAAACATTTTGAAATAGAGAAGGGAGATCTACAACACAAAATTGACGACTTAACAGGCACCTTCCCTATCCCTCGACACCTTTTATTGTATATTAGCAAAGCAATATAAGAATTACGTCTTCAAAAAAAAAAAAAAGATTGGAGATTTGCTTATCCTGGATATGGAACACAATATCTTTGAAATGACCACCACTTTCTTCCGTGTATTTCTCTGTCCATTTTACTACGTTTACAATAATTAGTCCCTCCAAGACAGCCTCCACTATTTGCTAAATTTCTTCTCATCTGCTGCTTCAACTCTGCGATTGTGTGAGGACGTGTAATGTAAACACGACTATTGAAATAGCCCCACAGGAAAAACTTAAGAGCTCTGAGACTAGGTGATCGAGCATTAAAAAACCTTTGATGGAAAACTGGCAAAAAAAGTTGAAAATGTATGGTCAAAAAATATGTTTACATTAAGGTTACTTATTGTGTTTTACACCTAGACTAAACAATTCACCCATCACTCTACTTTATACACACCTAGTTGTTATTTTGATCGGTAATGTACCATAAAAGTTGTTATTAGAAAAACAAATAGAGAAATACTTTATGTCACTTATTACAACTCATATCTTTCTAATCCCCTTTTGTACATATAATATAAATATAAAATACAAGCATAATAAGTAATACTTTACTTCTAATTAACTGACTTGATATTTTTATGTACCACATTATTCTCATATATAGGCAAGGCTTGAATTAACGACATCATCACGAGCTTCTTTCTAATGTTTTTCTCTCGTATGCGTCTTCATATGTTGAACTAAATTACTTTTATGAATTGCTTTATATCCGCATAATGAACATATATAAGGTTTTTTCCCCTGTATGCATAATCAGTGTTTAACTAAATATCTATAACTGCGTGGCGCAGTGGTAGAGCATCAGAGTAGCATTAACCAAGTCCTCGGTTCGAATTCATAAGCAGGCGGAATGTTTCCGCAGTCCATTGGATGGGTATCGGGCCCGGTCACCATTCGCTGTTGGGATAAAATTAACGGCGCTCTTTACAGAAGATTCGTCTAAGGGAGAGTAGCCTGACTACACACAACACATGCTACACACACAATGCACACTGATATGATAACCTCAAGGTATCATAAAGTTGGTAGCCGAACTGCTCAAGTCGCAGACCCGGGTCTCCCAGCCAAAATATGCCATACGAACATACACAATAAATATCTTTTCTCAGCTTTTTCGATGCAAATCGAACACACATAAGATTTTTCAATTGTATGTGTTTTCATAAGTCTAACTCACAATTAAAACATGATTGAGGTTTTTCTTCTGTGTATCTTCATGTGTTAAATTAAATTCTTTTTCCGAGCTGTTATATATATCCGAATTCAACATGCATGAGGTTTTTATCCTATGTATGTTCATATGTGCAACTATATCTCTTTTCGAGGTGTTTTACACTTCTAAATTGAACAAGAATAAGGTTTTTCACCTGTATGTATCCTCATATGCTTAACCAAGTTGCCCTTCTTCGTTGTTTGATATTCACAATTAAAACATGAATAAGGTTTTCCTCCATTATGTATTTTCATGTGTCGAATAAGATTCTTTTTCTGAGTAGTTTTATACATGCAAATTGAACATGCATGAGGTTTTTCTCCTGTATGTATCACCATATGTTGAACTAAAGCACTTTTATGAGCTGTTTTAAATTCGCAAATTGAACATGCGTAAGGTTTTTCTCCGGTATGTATCTTCATGTGTTGAATTAAATGACTTTTTCGAGATGTTTTGTACGTGCAAATTAAACATCCATGAGGTGTTTCCCCTGCATGTCTCATCATATGTCGAACTAAATTACTTTTCTGAACAGTTTTGTACTCGCAAATTAAACATGAATTAGGTTTTTCTCCTGTATGTATCCCCATATGTTGAACTAAAGACCTTTTATGAACTGTTTTATAGTTGCAAATTGAACAAGAATAAGGTTTTTCTCCTGTATGCATCTGCATGTGTTTAACTAAATACCTTCTCCGAGTTGTTTTATACTCGCAAATTGAACATGCATAAGGTTTTGCTCCTCTATGTGTTCTCATATGTCTAACAAAGCTACGCTTATCTCCTGTTTTGTACTCACAATTAGAACATGAGTAAGGTGCTTCTCCTGTATGTATCTTCATATGTTGAACTAAAGCACTTTTCCGAACTGCTTCATACTCATAACTGAAACATAAATAAGGTTTCTGTCCCGTATCTGTTCTCATATGGTTAACTAACTTGTGTTTGGCTACTGGTTTCTCTTTGTCTTCTCGCTTATTTTCACAGACCTTACAAATACATTGTTCTTCTACAATGCTTCCGCTTGCTGTACATGTAGGAAGCAATACATCTTTCACATCAATTTCCTCCTGTTTGATATTCAATCCATGATAAGCTGTGTTGTCAATAGTGCCTTCGATAATCTCTTGCTGTACATGTACGTTTGTTAGTACTCGTTCTTGTACGGCGGCGGCCGTTGCATTGTGGAAATTACTATCAAGTGATTCCTGCTTCACATCCATTGTGATTCTGAAAACAACAAAAAGGGGAAGCACAATTTAGTTAGGTTAAGTTGCTTATGTTTATATGCAAGACTCAGATGCGAATTCGCTCAATTGCCGAAATGGAACGAGCGGTCTGGAAACTGTGTAAAACCTTAATTCGCCCAATTGCTGAATTAATTTGCTCAATTTCAGCATTGGTTAAAATAATTTCATTAATTGAGGAAATTCGTTATCTGTGTCCCAACATATATAAATTTCAAATTTCCCATAACTAAGTTCTGAGACGTTTACTTACGTTGAATAACGTAAAATTCGAAGATGCAACTAATACAGGAACGATCTAGATGTAAATATGATGGATCAGTACACAAACCGCCATTTTAAGGGCAAAATGAATTATATTAGGTGAAATTCAAACGAACTACTTTCATGTAAAGCAGGTTCCACAATTGGTTACCCATACAGTAATCTTCTACACAACATAAGCACTGTTTTAACTGATTAGAATGTTTTTGTTATCATTTTAAGTTAAAATATTGTCGAGATACATATTGTCAACTATTTATATTAGAATTGGTAATGAAATTACTATTAGCTATCAATTTTAACAATACCTACAGGAGCGGCCATAAAAACCCACACAGTTTTTTTGACCTAATTTTAAAAAGACGAAAGGAAGACACTGACAGTTCTAATTAATAAATGTCATCAAAAGTCATAATTCAGATCTAAACAATGAATTTTGAAGACATTTATTAATTAGAATTGTCAGTGTCAGCACTTCTTTTCGCATTTTGAAAATTAGGTTATAACAGTCTGGTCTTACTAATTATTTGCTTATTTTCGAGCAATAAATAATTACCATTGTTAAGGAAATTTTCAAAGAGAATTTTACAGCCAGATAGCAGATGCCAGGGTTCAGTCTGTTCAACTCAAATATACAATCAAGTACACATCAAATAAAGCGGTTTATTTTATATACCTATTGACAGTTTAAAATAATGACTAAAATATTCCTAGTATTTTCAACTAAAAGATCTGGATTTTAATGTTTTCTTAGCGCCTACTGGGTTAGGCGAGCCACGATACTTTCTCTGTCGTACAATCTCGTGCGTAGAACGGGGGAGCTCGTAGTTCGGGGAGCGTCCTCTACTCGGCTAAACTGGAAACAGAAACTAGGTTAAGTTTATTTACTTTTATCTTGGGCATGAAATAAAGTTATATTTGTTTTTATTTCGGGGGTGTTGAGATTGACCTTGATGTAAGGCGTAATCCCGGTGCGTCGAAGCTATCCTGCAGTGCCCATAAACTCTCGTGTGATAAGTGAAAAGACGGCGGAATTAAATATTATCTGTGCCAACTGATGAGTTTTAAGCCAAATTTGCGTTTTCAAGCTGTTACTTAAATTCAAGTGGGCTTCTAGATAATAACTGGGAGCTCTTTAGTTACGTTATTCAAGGTGAGTAAAGCCTTCTTTAAGCTACATGAATTATTTCTAGTTTAAAGCTAACCTCACAATTTTCGGCTTAGATCTCGGGAAGATTATATACTGTTAATTGGGGCACTGCGGAAGGCTTAGGAAATCTGCAGAACGAGATTCCTCCAGGTGAGTGAAGCTCTGAATCTTTACGGGTACGGTAATTACGGGAGTGTCGTTGCGGGCACCTAACCTCACAAATGGTTTAAGTTTCTGCCAAGACCTGAGGGGCCTCGCTTTTTAAATGAATTACGTGAATGTTTTCGGGAAGCGATTTCGAGGAGGCCTAAAACCCTTAACAGGCGTATACATCAACGAGCCACGTACGAGTTTTAGGCAATGTCGAATTCGAAGGAAAAAAGTATCTAAACCATAAGACAGGCGTATAAAACAACGATCCACGTCTGAGTTTTAGACAACGTCGGATTCGAAGAGTAAAAGTATCTAAACCATAGACAGGCGTATAAAACAACGATTCACGTCTGAGTTTTAGACAAGATAACTCCTGAATTGACTCGGCGGAGACCACAGGCATTTAATTCAATGAGCCACTTTGATCTCTAGCAGGAATTCGGGAATTTCTGGGAAAGATTGGTTCCAAGACTGAAAGTCAAAAGGTTTCTCGGACGGGGCCAGGACTTGAGCCCTAGGAGGCCCAAAGCGGGAGCGCCGCCTTGGAACGCTGGATGCAAGTCCTCCTCACAACGTACGATACCTCTTATTTATACATTACCATACGCCGTAATTTGTGCAGAATTTTAGGCAGGGATGCGCTGAACGACGACGGCTCGTGACCTCTGCGCACCTCGATTGTTTCTCCGTGCTTCGGCGATGTTTTCGGACAATTTGTGACGAAGTTTTGGCGGCGGTCAAATTCGAACGTATTCCAATGCGTAAAAATACGATTTCGGCCGGCGCTAACGTCACACAAGCCCCTTCCTATGGAGGAAACAGCCGGTGGGTGGACGTCTTCTTCATGGAATTACCCCTTTCGGCTTGGAAAACAGCTGGGGATCCCGGAATTCTCGGCACACAACTCAGACAACATACATTCTAGGGAACGCGGAAGTTATGGAAGTAACCGGCGTTTCTTCTGGCAGTGTCTACTAGGTGAGTATACTTTTGTAATACTTTCAACTGGGGGAGATATAAGGATCGCGGTTTCGACCTATACTCCTTTCAAGACTTCTCGGCAAAAAAAAACAAGTTCGGAAAGCTAGGACAGGCAACTGCTAATATGCAAGGAAAACTTGCTTGCAGTTTCTGGTCAACAGGCGGTTGTTGTGGCATTAATTTCCACCTGGATCTTCACTGGATTGAATTTCACAGAAAACATTCAGGAAAATTTTCAGGTTGTACTCCGGTACGGGTTGCATACAATTCCACAGGTTCATGCTCTACAAATGCACGTTTTCTTATAGGCACCAAAGCGAAAGCGTGCTCATTTTCAAGAGACATTCAACATCATGCATGCGATTATTAATACTGGCGGGTACAACGGTCATGGACAGGACTGGTAATTTTTCAGAATTTTCTGGATAAGCGGAATGAAATTTCATGGACTGGCTTCAACCACATGAAAACAGTTTCCGGCTAGAGACTAAAGATTTCGCGGTATCGAATCATTTGTCTTCTCATACATTCATTCTACAGGCTCATAAAATTCTACGGGGTGCATTCTGAAACAAATGCTACTTACGGATGATGAGCTCGCGGTATCGACTCGCATTCATTCAGGTTTTGTTTAATCGTGGGAACGGATTAAGGTTACAGGAGTAACCGACTTTCTCAGAATATTTGAATTTTAACTGGAAGAAATTAGTAGAGGTTGCGGGGACCAACTTACAATTTCATTGACATTTTTGTATGTTTGCAGGTTACCTCGATTCTGCGAAGATGGCTTCGACTTTGAAGATCTTGCACTGGACGTGATTTACCTGGAGGGTTTGCGTTCCAAAGACTTCTCGCGAGGGCGGTTGTGCTGCAGGATAGCACGATGCTCCACGTCTCTTGTACCTGGCTGTACTTCTCAGGGTGAAGCTGTATACCAGGAGACGTCTCGGGAGGGAGTTTTTATGGAGGGAACTAACGAACTCGGGGATGATCTGGACTCTAAAACGTAGTACTGTGCTCAAAGCTGATTTCCGGACTTCAGCTGGGGCTTTTGTACCTTCTGGAATCTCTGGGACCACTTGGAGGCAACCTAGTTGAATAGATGCCCGGACTTCGACGGTCGGACTCTTCCAACGGCCTGGGCTTCAAACAGGAGCTATATATAAAGAGGATTTCCTCTTTTCCATACTTGGAATCAACACCCTTCTAGTGGTTTCTAGATTTCTGGTGTTGGACACGCTGGTGGCCCCGATGGGGCCGTTTTCTAACATTTCTGCAGGTAGTTACAGGCGGTTCTGGCGGCGGTAACATCTGTTTCTGGTACATGTCTGTGAACCCGGTTTGAACAACATTTAAAATAATTAATTATACTTTAACTGATAACTAATTATTTTTCAGGTAAAACTGCTCGAGCGCCACTTGGATCTGCTGGACTGGCTGGTGAAGCGGATAAATTACTTGACTATATACTTGAGTTTATGTCCCTGCTCGGGCGCCATATAACAGTCTGATCTTACTAATTATTTGCTTATTTTCGAGCAATAAATAATTACCATTGTTAAGGAAATTTTCAAAGAGAATTTTACAGCCAGATAGCAGATGCCAGGGTTCAGTCTGTTCAACTCAAATATACAATCAAGTACACATCAAATAAAGCGGTTTATTTTATATACCTATTTACAGTTTAAAATAATGACTAAAATATTCCATGTATTTTCAACTAAAAGATCTGGATTTTAATGTTTTCTTAGCGCCTACTGGGTTAGGCGAGCCACGATACTTCCTCTGTCGTACAATCTCGTGCGTAGAACGGGGGAGCTCGTAGTTCGGGGAGCGTCCTCTACTCGGTTAAACTGGAAACAGAAACTAGGTTAAGTTTATTTACTTTTACCTTGGGCATGAAATAGTTATATTTGTTTTTATTTCGGGGGTGTTGAGATTGACCTTGATGTAAGGCGTAATCCCGGTGCGTCGAAGCTATCCTGCAGTGCCCGTAAACTCTCGTGTGATAAGTGAAAAGACGGCGGAATTAAATATTATCTGTGCCAACTGATGAGTTTTAAGCCAAATTTGCGTTTTCAAGCTGTTACTTAAATTCAAGTGGGCTTCTAGATAATAACTGGGAGCTCTTTAGTTACGTTATTCAAGGTGAGCAAAGCCTTCTCTAAGCTACATGAATTATTTCTAGTTTAAAGCTAACCTCACAATTTTCGGCTTAGATCTCGGGAAGATTATATACTGTTAATTGGGGCACTGCGGAAGGCTTAGGAAATCTGCAGAACGAGATTCCTCCAGGTGAGTGTAGCTCTGAATCTTTACGGGTACGGTAATTACGGGAGTTTCGTTGCGGGCACCTAACCTCACAAATGGTTTAAGTTTCTGCCAAGACCTAAGGGGCCTCGCTTTTTAAATTAATTACGTGAATGTTTTCGGGAAGCGGTTTCGAGGAGGCCTAAAACCCTTAACAGGCGTATACATCAACGAGCCACGTACGAGTTTTAGGCAATGTCGAATTCGAAGGAAAAAAGTATCTAAACCATAAGACAGGCGTATAAAACAAAGATCCACGTCTGAGTTTTAGACAAGATAACTCCTGAATTGACTCGGCGGAGACCACAGGCATTTAATTCAATGAGCCACTTTGATCTCTAGCAGGAATTCGGAATTTCTGGGAAAGATTGGTTCCAAGACTGAAAGTCAAAAGGTTTCTCGGACGGGACCAGGACTTGAGCCCTAGGAGGCCCAAGGCGGGAGCGCCGCTTCGGAACGCTGGATGCAAGTCCTCCTCACAACGTACGATACCTCTTATTTATACATTACCATACGCCGTAATTTGTGCAGAATTTTAGGCAGGGATGTGCCGAACGACGACGGCTCGTGACCTCTGCGCACCTCGATTGTTTCTTCATGCCTCGGCGATGTTTTCGGACAATTTGTGACGAAGTTTTGGCGGCGGTCAAATTCGAACGTATTCCAATGCGTAAAAATACGATTTCGGCCGGCGCTAACGTCACAAGGTCAAAAAAACTGTCCCGGATTTTTTGGCCGCGACTGTACAATGTATGGTGTACAAAGTGATGGTAAACATTTTTGGACAAGACGACTGTGGATTTTCAGTTTTAGTGTGTAATCATTGAACTACATACTATAAAAGTAACTGGAAGGGCAACTAAATGTCAATAAGTGAGGCCACTCCCAAGTTATGCCACCCGTGCAGTGGTTGTATTTGCATCTCTTTATCGCTCATTACTAATAGGGTTGCCAGACCTTCTATATTTAATAGAAGTCTTCTATATTCAACGAAAATCTTCTATCTTCTATGTTCCCAAAATATAGAAGCAAAATCTTCTATATTTCGACGTTTCAGAATACCATTATAATAATAAATAGTATTTTGATTTTTGGCGCCGAGCTGCAACATTGTGCTCATATGTATGATGTAGTAAATTTAGAAGGCCAGTTCAAAAATCGTGGTGTCTTGTCTCGGTCTCGGTTTTATCAGTCCGAAGCCTAATGTTGTAATATTCGCCCCTGCTTATAAGGGTTGGAATATTTTATTTACCACGGGATAACTCATAAATCGGAGCTAGGTTCAATCGTTCGCTCAGATATACCATAAATAAGCAAACACCAACGGAGTATCCTGTATAATAATTTATTTTGTGTAACTATAATACAAGATTAAATGTTCGTGTAATTTAAATAAATGAGATGTATATTGCTCAAATTAAAATTTTGGTAATGAGATAATGTCGCTGGTTCCTGCGGCTGCTGCAACCCGCGTCACATCCGTGCTGGGAGTATCTGCTGGCGTCGTAGGCGCTCTGCTTCAGAAGCGTCGGGGATTGTCGGCGCTCTCGTTCGGTGTCGAGCTGCGCACTGATGGCGACGCCGCGCCGGGCAGTCTGTCAAATTCGCCGATCTGCGGATTCTGGTTTCTGTAAACAAACAACAAATTAAAACTGTTAACGCGAGTTCTCATCCTATTTGTGCAGCTACAGTTTGTTGTTATAATACTCCGTGGAATTCGCCGCACGACGGGACTTCGCTTGTAACTCTATTTATCAAATCGACAGGATTTTCGAGGTTAGCAACCAGGTGAAATCTCTGGCGAGGATGTCGGTGCGGTCCGCTGCAATTCTCCCAAGCAAGACGGCCGCTGCAATTCTCAAGGATTAATTCAGGTAAATTCTAATTAGGTAGCTTAAAGCTTCTAATTCTGCTTGAATAGCAAGGCGCCAAATTTAAAATGCAAGGGAGCTGGGATTTAAATATTACGTTAGTTATTACTGATTTACAAACGGTTTTCGGTGTAGGATATTTAGAAGGTAATTAGCTGGCGTTCCAGGCGCCTTCACAGGACCACTGAATTAAACTAGCTGTCAGAGATTTTTAGGCATAAATAGCTACGTGTCAGACTCCTTTTACAGGACCACTGAATTAAACTAGCTGTCAGGGATTTTCAGGCATAAATAGCTACGTTTCAGACGCCTTTTACAGGACCACTAAATTAAACTTAGCCTCGGGACGGTTTGACGGAGGGACTCTCTGGAAGGTCAACCTATCGGAAGGAAAATCTCTGTAATAAAAATCTCTCTGGACAGGACAGGACGAAGGATCGTGAACTAGGTGTTTGAGGGAATGCATGCTGGAGGAGAATCAGGAATCTCTTGGAAATCTCTCCTGAAATGCGTTCTGCAAGCCCTTTTATATGCTCTGCAAAGCCATTAGGTGGGGAGGAACGGCGCGCGTCTCGCCTTTGTTCGCGCTGTTTTCACGAGCGAAACTTCGGTCTGCGCTATCTTATCTTGCTGAAACACACCGGATTCTTGATAACGCGAAAGGTCGGCGACGTTTAAATTTGCAAATATTATTTAATATTGAACTAATCAAATTCAAACGGGAGCTAGCGTTACAATGTAACGACTTGTTACTCGATAGCAACGGTAAATAATAACTTAACCTATTATTTCGAGCCGGTTCGTTCTTTGCGGGTTTATGTTGTTTCTTCAGTGTAAATACTCTATTTATTTGTACTTATTAATATTAATAACAACACTATGGCTAATTCTAACATGCACATTAGCATTGGTGGTGGTGGTGGTGTGTTGGTGGTGATAATGATGATGATTGCGATTACAATTATAATAACAATATAAACAGTAGTGTTAGTGGTGGTGCTGACTCCGACAGCGACAAAGGTCTCGTTCAAAAACGAAAACGAGCAAATTGTAAATACACTTCTTCATACAAAAAAGAATGGAAACATATTTTTCGAATTACTTTTATAGATAGAGATAGAGAAAGAGGACAGAGTTGCATTGTTCAGTTTAAAGCGATGTTTTATTTGTTGAGTTGGATTTAAAATAATGTTTAATCGTTATTATTTTAGTCCTTTTTATTTACATTTATCTGAATATTTTTACTATGTGTTTATTTTTAATACCATTAGTAATTACACCTAATGTAATGATAGTAATAAATTATTTAGTTGAATCTTCTATATATTTTTTGAAACTTCTATATTTTCAAGTTAATTCTTCTATTTTCGACATTTCAATTTCTGGCAACCCTACTCATTACATTCAAGCACCTCTATAAGAAATTATTCGTTTTTGTTTAAATGATCAACTAGCACCAGTGTTTAAATGATATATATTTGCGTAAATAGGTAGATTTACAATTATTTTCTTCCATTTATTTACAATTGCTATTAAAAGCATAAAGTTTATATACATATTTACATATACATTATTTCCGTTTTCTTCATAACCACGAAGTATACCGGGTGACAACGAGACTAAGGCCATGCTTATATCTTCTTTATTTATGAATCGATTTGGATAAAATTTTATACCAAGATACTATACATATTTTCTGATTGGCCGATAAATATAGTCAAAATGGCTGACTTCTGGTTTTACCGGAAATGATACTAACTTTGTTTTTTAAAATGGAACACAATGTATATTTTATATTTTTCTGCATCTACGAGTCAAATTACATATAATAGTCTTGCCAAATTTCAATTTTTTTTAACAAAAAATTAATTTTTTTAAACAAAAAAATTTTTTTTTTTATTAATTTTCAGTTTCAGATAAAGATTAAGTAGTGCATGATGCATATCGTTAGATTGGTAATTACATTTTCTATCTAATGGAAAGATGGCCCTTAGTAGGTGCCATTTAAAAAAAGTGACTTTTTCTTAAAAAACGGGTTTTGAAAATTATATTCTTTTGACTATATCTATCGGCTAATCATAAATTATGTCTAGTATCTTGGTATAAAATTTTATCCAAATCGATTCATAAATAAAGAAGATATAAGCATGGCCCTATTCTCATTGTCACCCGGTATACTTAACCGCAAATTAATACGAAATTTATGTACAAGTAATTTACAAAATTCCGTCGAAGGTGAAAACAGAAGATAACTGCATTCAAAGTTACTGTTATAGTCTTGAGTATTAAACATTCTTAAAAAGTATCAGTTTAGTTAATTTTGGTCTTCAGCTAGCTTCTTTAACTTGTATTTTCTAAGTAACTTTTTTACTTCCTTTTACAATAAAGGAAGCATTTGATTCACCTTAAAAATTCGAAATTGAGTTTTCAACAGATCTTCACGTTTTAGAGTTCCCTGAACCTAAAAAAAAAACTTTTTGTTCATTGGTCTGTCTGGCTGTGTGTCTGTCTGTCAGACTGTCTGTCTATGTGTCTCTGAACAGAATTTCTCAAAAACGTAAATAAATATGACGTTGAAACTTCATATATAAGTTTTGTGTACTATGTAGATGCAACAGCAAGATTTTGAAGAAAATCACAAAACCGCAAGTATGGTGCTTACTCTTGTGATTTTTCAGTTTTTCTTTAATTTTCTCAATAACGGCTTTAACGATTTTTTTCAAACTTGAGATTTTTATTAGATTTTCAACGGGTATGGATGTTAATTAAGAGATTTTCCAGTTGAGTACCTCTAAAATGGGATTCTTGTTTTTGTCTTTTTCTTATTATTTCCTATTTTAAATACAACACCCCGTATATTATTACACTTTTGAATTCGGCTTAAAATTCTATAGAAAATTTGCCTTTTCAACTAACGCTCTATTTTGTACGGTTTCTGTAGAATTTCTAATTTTTGTAAATTTTTGACAAATGCTTAAAAATTGAAAATAAAATTTTTGGCTAATTATAAGATCACTGTAAAAGGAAGTTGTGTGCATGCATAACACCAGATTTTTTAGACGTCTGTTCAGCTGACAAGCAGCATATGAACCAACAATTTCTTTAATCATATGTAATACTTATGTGCAAATCTTCTGAAATAATATATTCCTCGATCATAAGATGTGTAGGCTGAAACAAATTGTCTAGGCAATTCTTCACAAACTCATCATAAATAGTGCGGATAGATTCTAATGGGTCGTTACTTACTTTTTTTCTTTGCTGCCTAGTCTCGGGATCATCTAACAAAATACATCTAAAAATCTGTTTGAATCTATTTCTAGAAAGCACTGCAGTAAAATATGGTTGCTTGAACATAGCATTTTCAGTCCACATTTTTGTAATGTGTAGTTTCCTTCCAGGATTTCTGCCACTGGCAATCAGGACATTAATAAATGCTTGCAACTCCTCTACAGTTATATTGATCCACTGACTTGGATTTGGATTTCCTTCATTTTTTTTATCCGTATATGCCTTTCCCTACAAATTTGTGTATCCACATATGTGGCTCAGCATGTTGTCAGTAATATAAAGCTGAAATGCGTCTAGTACTGAAGTAATCTGAAAACTAAAATGTAATATGTAAATTTTATTTCAGAGATTTTGGTTTATTACTTTCAATAATGAACCTTTGGAATCGACCATGAAAACAAATTAACACTCCCTCAAAATTTGAGGTTTTACGTTTCAAGGCACCATCGTGATGACATAACTCATTTATTATAGCAAATGATCTGTGCAAAACAGTGATCAAGGCAGAAGGATTAGTTATACAAGAAAATGATAAACCGTTATGTAATAATGTGCAGCGTTTTTGAAAAGTATTTACCTTACATTTTTGAGACCAACAGATGCATTCACAAAGCTATGGGCATGTCTTCTGGTTGCAGGAGATGGATGAGATTGCCACTGAGGTGTCGGCCCAGTTGCGCCCACCGCCATTTTCGACCCAAATGCGCCCCAAAAGAATGTCAACGGTAATTAAGGTCTCATTTGCCTCCAGGCTTGCATCTCATTAGTCATCAGGACACCCGAACTTAGCCGACTGACTAGTGCGGCGGTCTTCTACCTGCAAATTAGTTATTAGAAAAACACAAAATTTAACAATTTTTCCGTTAGCTGTCTTAACTTCTATGCGTTTCTGTTGGTACTTTAATGTTTGTGTTTATTTGAGATTTAGTTTAAAATTTTAGTAAGAGTTTTTACACTGGTATCAAATTTATTGATTAATAATTCAGATGATTAGATTAGCGCATTTTATCAGCGTGGTAGTGACACCTAGTTTTTGAACATAATGTTATGGGAATTAAACAATATACTAAGTAACTTTTTATACTCGTATTTTAATAAACGAAAGGAGTTACTTAGTCGAGGATAGGGCGATAGGTTAACAAAGGTTGTACTATTTATAACTTTTTTTAATAGTTATTGTCAACTAAGGTCTTTCTATTTTAGCTGACCTTTGCCTGTGTTTCATTTAGTATAAAAAGAATGTATGGTTTATTTGGTAGAATAAAGATAATATTATTATTAAATATACGATTATTGTTTATTGAATCTGGCAAAAATGACTAAAAGCTTTTAAGTCGCTATTATTCGTAACAGACAATACAGCGTCCCAAGAATGTGTGGTTCACTTTTTAATAAAAAAAAATCTGACCAAAATTTCATCTATGCTTTTTTTAGATTTTGACGCTACTGTTATTGGCCTTAGCGTTTTTTAATTACTTCCAAAATCTGATCAGGTCTAAGTTAGGATCCAAACGATTTTTGGTAAAAATTTGTTGAAATCGGTAATTACAGTAGTTTTGTGTCAATATGCCCTTCATTTATTTTCTAAAGATGGATGGAGAGCTATATAAAATACGAGTATAAATAGTTACTTAGTATATTGCTTAATTCCCATAACATTATGTTTAAAACCTCGGTGTCACTGACACGCTGATAAAATGCGCTAATCTAATAATCTGAATTATTAACCAATAAATTTGATAGCAGTGCAAAAACTTACTCAAATTGTAAAATAAATCTCAAATAAACACAAACATTAAAGTACCAACAGAAACGCATAGAAGTTAAGGCAGCTAAGAGAAAAATTGTTAAATTTTGTGTTTTTGTAATAACTAATTTGCAGGTAGAAGACCGCCGCACTCGTCAGTCGGCTAAGTTCGGGTGTCCTGATGACTAATGAGATGCAAGCCTGGAGGCAAATGAGACCTTAATTACCGTTGACATTCTTCTGGGGCGCAAATGGGTCGAAAATGGCGGTGGGCGCAAGTGGGCCGGGCGCAAGTGGGCCTATATCGCCACTGAAAACCCGATTTTGACGTATAAAATGTTTCAGGCTCTGCAGGTGTTTCAATTTCGGAATTATTTTCACATCAAATTCAACAGGAATCTCTATTTGTTCTTCTACGTTGTCTGCTGTATCACTTTCAACTTCATCGCTAATTTCATATTCGTAATCACTGTCACTATCTTCTAATATTGTACGTAGTTCATCGTTCGTCAAATATTTACGCTCCATGGTGACTGTATGAAGTTACCGACTGAACTAAAGCAATTTTATGCAGCAGCGCTTAATGCACACAACCGATTTTTGCAAGTTACGACTTGTTTTAGCCGGGCGCATCTATAATACGTAGATGGCCAAGCGGAGTAACTAGGTTACCAGTGGTTACCCCACGCACAAAATTCTTAATTACTACAAATGTAAATTAGATAAATGTAAAATTCCAAGAAAAATATGTTTATCTAAGTATTATCGAGAATAAGCTAAAACATGATATCGTAAAAAAAGTATTACTAAATAGTGTTAAAAAAGAAATTTGGGGTAACTCAGTTACCCCCCTTGGTCACGCGAGGGTTAACTTAATCCTTAATTTCATTAAATTCATCAAGTTGGCCTATCAGACAGAACTCTTCGCCGTATTTTAAAGGATTTAAAACTTCACCCTTACAAAGTTCAAGTCGTTCACCGTGTGATCGAAAACTTTCAACGTCTACAGAAGGCTGTGGATTTTTTAAAATTAAATGTATGTTGGCAGTGATGACTAAAGCTACTTAATAATATATATACATATATACAAGTTTGCAAGATAAACTTCACTTTTACATCATGTTTAATGCCGAGCACTAGGTGGTGTGCTGTGTATGGAAAAGCAGCATCTCATTTTGAATAGCTGTAGTTGTTTCTGTTACTAACATTTCTATGTATTCAACAAGAATGTTTGTATTTGTTGAAATGCCAATCCTGACATAAATTTAAACTGACAGATATAAAATGCCAATGTGAATTTTACTACCACGAGTGCCAACAAATTTTTTTGACAAAATAATTCCATAGCCCTCTAGACGTTGAAAGTTTTCGATCATACTGTATTAGGTACCATGAGCAGCGTACATAAATCAAACAAGTAGAGACACTCACTGTCGGTTCCTTTGATGTCAAAATTCCTGTTTGGATGACCTTGAACGGCTCCTGGGGTGTATCTTCCGGATAGAATTTTGTGCTGCCATCTGACAGTCAAGCTCAGAAATATCCCTCAAGTCACTGTCCCAGGCACTCTAGACAGGTTTCAACATTTGGAATGAGTGTCTTTAACAAAGCAACCACTAATAGAGCGATTTCTCCCATAGTAAGCTTGTATAAAAGTTTCAGCGCCCTACAACGGGTGGGCCAGAAACTATTCCAGCAAGGTGGACAAATTTAAATAGGTCATTACTACGATATTTGGATTAATCAAGGATATGCAGTCAACACCAATACAAATTTTGCCTATACATAATTTACCTTCATCAGAATCTCGATTTTAAAGTTTTGAACCGCATAAATCGTAATATGCAAGATGTGTAGGGGTTCTGAAGTTTACAATAATTATGAAAAATTAAAACAAAATATTAATGCCTCGATAATTGTTACAATCCATTCGACTTCCTTTCTTATATACTGCTGTAGTATACGACTTCTTCCATTCTACTGGTATCTTGTCTGTTTTCATGCATTTGTTGAATAGTATCACCAATAATTCAATAATGTCCATAGGTGCTGATTTAACTAATTCAATAGGAATATGTCCCGGTCCAGGTGCTCTCCCATTTTTCATTGTTTTTAAGCATTTTGTTACTTCTACTATACTAATATCTTCCACATTCTGTTGTATAGGTTGTTATTCATATTCACTGACTGTAAAGTTGGCTCTGTCTTCATGCAGTAAGTTTTCATAATAATCTTTCCAAGTATTCAGCTTTATGAGACTAATTTGTCCTTTGTCTTTGTAGTTTGTCCTAAGTGACTTTAATGTCTTCCATGCTTTATTTGCTCGTGTATTTCCAAGGTATTTATTTATATCCCGGCAGATTTTGTCCCATTCTTCGTTTTTCGCCTTACTCACTTCATGTTTTACTTCCCTTGATTTTCTTATGTATTGTTTTCTATCCTCGGTGTCTTGGGTTGATAGCCACGCTAAGTGTAGATCCTTTTTTTCTCTTATGAGTTCTTCAAGTTTTTCGTTCCACCAACAATTTTTCCTGTGTGTTGTCTTAGGCTGCACCCCTAACGCTTCATATGCAGATTGCTGAATAGCCTGTTTAATACTGTTATATAGCGTTTCGGCATTACCCTCTCGATCTATTTGCTGAGCTCGGTGCGCCAATCTTAGTTGGTACAGGAATTTTATGGAATCGTCTTGAAGTCCCTGAATGTTATATTTTTGTTCGTTTATTACGTCTTCTTCTACTTCTTGGTTGTTGTCACTTTGGTGTTTTTTATTGTTTTTGTATGGTAAGTTTATTTTAGCAGCCAAAAAGAAATGATCAGTACCGCATTCAAAGCCTCTTTTGATCCTTACATCAGTTATGTTAGTTTTAGTCCGCTGTCTCACTACTACATAGTCTATTATTGTTTTCAGTTGACTTGTCGGTTGAGTCCAGGTATATCTATGAATGTCCTTATGTTTGTACCATCCATTTGCAATTTTTAGTTCATGCTGCTGACATAAGTCAATCAATCTCTCTCCATTATTATTTACAGTTGGTTCTCCAAACTGACCAACTACAGGATCATTTTTCCGGCATCCGATTCGACCGTTAAAGTCACCTAGCATGTATATTTCCTTACGTTCACTAACTGCATCTAACACTTTACTCAGTTCGTCAAAAAATATATCTTTTTCGTTTACACTGGAGTCCTCGTTTGGGGCGTACACGCCTATGATAACTATTCTGTATCCTCTTATGTCAATTTCGACTTGGAGTATACGTTCATTTACTTGATTCCAATTTTTAACAAATTTTTGAAATTTCTTATTAATCACTATTGAGACTCCTGCTTTCGCTCTTTCTTCTTTGGATACTCCGCTGTAAAAGTGTATGTAATTTTGTGATTCTTCCATTAGTGTCACAAGTTCAATTGCAAGACTGTACGGTAAAATTATAAAAAATAGGATAGAAGAACAAATAGAAGAATCTGAAGAGCAAAGCGGGTTCAGGGCAGGAAGGTCGTGCGTCGACAATGTATTTGTTATAAAACAGCTACTGGAAAAAAGGCTTGGGCGTGGAAGATCTGTACATCTAGTGTTTATCGATCTCCTTAAAGCATATGATAGTGTGCCATTAAGTAAGTTGTGGCCTATTCTAGAAAACGCTGGAATAAATAAGTTATATATCAATGCAGTGAGGGATCTATATTTAGAAGCTACAAGTATGGTAAAAGTAGGAAATAAAGTCTCCCAAGAATTTAAAATAACTAAGGGATTAAAGCAAGGCTGCAGTATCGCTCCTACGCTTTTTAAGGTATATATAAACGAAGCCCTAAAAGGGTGGAAGGCAAAATGCGGTAACATGGGAATCCCTATTGACAATAATATCCTATCCACACTCTTGTTTGCGGATGACCAGGTTCTTATAGCGACCGACGAATATGACGCATCGTATATGATAAGAAAATTACAGGAAGAATATAGTAAGTGGGGCCTTACCATTAACTTAAACAAGACGGAGTATCTAGTAGCCGGTGAAGAAGGACATGATCTACTTCTAGAAAACGGAGTCATAAAAAATTCCCCTATGTTCAAATATTTAGGGATTACGTTCTCAAAGTTTCCTAATAGTAATGAGGATATTAAAAACAAAATCAATCAGGGTAAAAGAGCGATTAAGCAACTTCATTCGGTCTTATGGAATAACACTATTCATAAACAGACAAAAACCAGAATCTACAAGACAATTGTAGAAAGTATTACTACCTACGGATTTGAAGTATGGGAGCTTAGTAAAAGAAATAAAGAAAAACTTTCTGCTGTAGAAATGGATTTTTGGAGAAGAAGCTGTAGATTGTCTAGGTTGGAGAGAATACGGAATGACGAAATAAAACGTAGAATGAACGTTGAAAGCAGCATAGTAAACACGATCGAAACAAAAAAGTTAATGTGGTATGGTCACATGTGCCGTATGGATGACACACGGTGGCCTAAAAGACTATGGGAATGGGTGCCTCCAGAAAGACGAAAACGAGGAAGACCTCCAAGAACTTGGAAGGAAGATGTAATAGACGCCATGGAAGCTCGTGGACTAAACGAAGGAGACTGGCGCGATAGAAAACTTTGGCAATTGGGAAGCAGGAAACGGCTATAAGGCTGTAAAAAACCTGCATTATATATATATATAAAACAAAATATTTGCGAATAACAAATATATTTTAAAATTGATTAAGTAGTTTTTTCTTTGGCCGCTTGTTAATTTCAATATGAATTAATTATTTTTACTAAAAAAGGATAGATTAATAGACGTCATTAATACACTGTTTTTGATTAATACACTCTGTTTTATTAATTAACTGTTTTTGTAATTTTGACGTTCTGATGATATTTGCATGGAGGTTAGTTGTATTAATCAAATTTTTCACCACAAAAAAAGATTTTGCGGTCAACGAATTTTTTTTGTAATTAACTCGTTTGTAAATAGGCGATAATAATCTCAACTATTAAAGGCACTCACTCGCTATCGCTCGTTCGTGCTTTAAACAGTTTCGATTATTAATCGCTTTCATTAACACACTTGTTGGTTAAATAACTATAAATAGCAATGTTGTTTAATAAGTATTGTCAATCTTACAGTAGTCGTGCTCAATTGTAACAATGTACGTTGGTTCAAAATGCTGTTCACGCATTTTAAATGATTTGTCGGTGTCAGTTTGACTTATGAGTTTACTATTTACGCACTTTTCAGAAAGCAGACAGGTCACACCAGGGCCTCCGGACGGGTGGGCCAATCACTAACAATTATTTGACTTGACAGATGCATTCAGAAAACGTTTCTATTAGTAGGTTTCTGATACCTTTGAGAAATTTGTGTCTCTTACACTAAGTCGGCACAATTTGAAACAACACTTCTTCACATACCGACACATCATTAATTATAGTTTGGTTCACAACCTTGCCGAGTGGCAACACTAGCGCCTTGCGACGGGTGGGCCAGTCCCTAACAATTATTTGACAGGAGCATTTAAGAAACTTCTCTATTAGTGGTTGCTTTGTGGTGTCTTTACTTGTTTGATGTATGTACGCTGCCATGCCACGAGATTTAGAAGTTCGAGTTACGTTTTGTAAACAATTCCTTTAACTACTGAATAATAACCAAATTAATTTGGAGCAAGTACTAATATTTTTAATAAATAAATTATATTGTAACTAAAATTGGTAAGTGTTTACTTTAATAAGGTAACAAACTTAAGATCTTCACGTTCTTGCAGTCTTTCAAGTTTCTCTAAGTATTCTCAGTTAACTTTTCCCGCTTCTTTTGAAACAACCTTTTCAGCTATATTATTTCTTGCGAATTTTAACATATGCTAATTATCCAACAAACAATGTAGGTACTTTGTTGTCTGAAGAAGGTTGCATAAAATATGAAAGTATGTTGATGGAGGTAATGTCACACCTTAATTTAATAAAGGTTTGAATTTTTTTTTTGTGATCCATCGCAAGTAATAGATCGTACTATAATTCCAACGTCAAATAGCTTGTGCAAGCAAAATTTCACCAACTGTGCTTGCATATTAGCATCCATTTTGTTCGTAAGGAATTACGCTACCGGAAACTTAAAATGACTTTTATCATACCTGCATCAGAATCGCAGTTTAAAGCACGCCTGAGCGTGCAAAAACAGGCGATTAAAGCTCGCCGAGCTTTAAAGGTTGTTAAGGAAACGACTGAATGCAACAACGGACGTGGACGCGACAAAAATGTAAACAATTCTCGTAACTATAGTAGCAATATTATTATGCCCTCTCGATTTATCACGACAAAAATTATTTCTAAGTTTTTATTGCGTAATTTATTTCCAATATTGGAGGTATAATAAAAAATAGCGTAAAGTATTCGTGTATAACTGTATACTATTTTAAATTAAGGCACACGCTTTAATATACGGTTTGATGTTGCACTCTTTTTTTTTAATTCAAATACTTCCTGTAGAAGGTGGTGCGTAGATTGGGAAGCAGCAATTTTTGACGAACAAAATTGAACACCTTGGGCGGATAGAAATACAGCGTTTGACTAAATTGCTTCATCATATGGGCATACCGTCGAAGTTGTATAGGTGTAATTTGGTTTTTATGCTGGTGCTTAATAATCCCCAGGGAAATTCTTTCAAAATTATTTTTTAAAACGGTATCTAGAGTTTCGGTGCTATAACCTCGGTTTTAATTTCTTTCATTATCTGCTTCATTGTGGAAATTTTAGCATTTCTCCGTCGAACTTTTTGTTGTAATAATGTAATGTTTTAATCTTACGATGCAAACTAGTTTTATTTGGCGAAGGGAACTTTACAGGATATGTTTGGGTTTGAACGTTGATATATGTTTTACCATTCGAATCCATTTCGTCAACAGGTGAACTCTGCAAAAAAATAACACAATTTATGCACCATATTTTAGCTCTCATTATTAAATTACCTATACTTACACTGATAAACAGGCTATAATACCTTTAAATCAGTAGTTTAAATGTCACATGTATAATTAAATACTGCATTAGTTGATGAATAAATAGCACACTTACAGGTTGTGACTCGCTTGAAGCAATCTCATGTTGTGTATGACACACAAATTCTCTTCGACGTTGAGGTACTTTTTGTAATGATGGCGGAAAGGCAAATACACTTGACACAGCATCAAACTTTAATACCTTTACAGTGGTTCCAGGCTTAGTTATATAATAAGATTTCAAAAAATGAGTGCTGCATATACGACTTGTTTTTTAAGGTAGCCAGTTCTGCCGTCTCATAGCATTAATCCAAAGGTTTAAAATATGTGATCGACTATGTGGAAACCTATATGCAAAACACAATTTATTTACATAATGCTTATTTACCATAAAATCAAAAAATTAAATAACGCAGGTTTATTACGCAAAACCTAACAATTGTAAAAATCGCTATTTTTTACTGTACCTATGAAACTGAAAGCTAGTTCCTTTCATGTGCAGAATCTTATATCCATAAGCAACATGAAGACACGAGTTTCGTTATCGTCATCTGCCTGTGTCGACGTGCTTCATTCAAGTTTACCCGTTATGGGGATGCCTCCCTCGATTATCGCACCTTCATGGGGCTACCAGCAACTTTCCTGTCATTTCCGTTCGGCACTGATCTGGAGGATGCGACATGCGTAGCTGATGAGGACTAAAATAACCAGTACATCATTCTGACATTCTATCAAGATAAATTGCTAGCCTTAAAATTTACAGTGATTTAGTTGAAGTGAAGTTCCGGCAAGTTATGCTTTCGTTGATTAAAGTGCGACGTCTGATACAGACACGACAGTTTTTAGAGTAAACTATCACCAATTTTTAATGCCCATATGTCGCCTTGTGTTGGAAATGTAATTAAACGTTGATAAGTTGTTTTGCGTTGACAAGTAAACATTGTTGCCATGTCTCTACTTGAGTGACTGTTGCTAATTTCGTCCTTATAAAGTAGTATTTCTTGTAAAATTTAAACGTTGATACTGTCTTGACCGTAGTAAGGTTAATTATTACCATATTTGCCATAGTTTAAAAGTTATCATCTAACCAAACTAACCCCTTTTGTTGATCAGTTTGAATTGTAACCAGTAAACATTTCATGTTCTTTGCTATGCATATATACTTTATTATAGAGTCTTTTGTTAATTGGTTATCGTTTTTCATTGGTGTTTGCATGCCGTTTCTTTTGTGTTCTGTACAGGAAATCAGACCAGTGTAAGTTGATGCCATCAAAGGTAGGTCCGAATCAGCTGTGACGTCGCTACCTCAAGGTTGTTCCAAGGTAGAAGTGGACTTTCACATTCAAAGTGGGCCTAACTGTGTTGATTTGTTGTTAATTTTACCCTGATTTAGTCTGAATGCGGTGGCGCTATCAACTATTTACCATCTTATACCTCTCATACCGGAGTACAGCCCTAACTCAAAGGTCGTAAAGAACCCGCCCTCGAGACTCGGGCCTTGTATACTAGCTTATTTCTTGATTATGTCGTTGTATCGTGTTTGTGCGGTAACAATGTTGAACCGTTATCTGTTACAAAATGTAAAAGATATCCGAAACGCGCTAAAATATAACGTACCTAGGGCTTTAATAGTGCAGTTTCTTTCGTTTAAAACTATTCGGAAATGTGACTCGTGCAGTTCGTATAAAGCTTGCTTCCGGAGAGCCTCTGGTATAACAACCCGATATCCCCACATGATACAACCCTGATCGATGTATAATTCGTTATATCGATTAAAATAAGGTTTCAATTGTCTATTTCAATCGTTTTGTGCCATCCGTTTAAAACACAATTATAAACTTGGCTCAAAATTTTATAGCGACTTATACGTTGATGAATGTCGTGATGCGATATGGGTGTGCTGTCCTTGATAAATTTTAAATACGAATCATTTTCCTTTTCAACGGTTGTATTCGGTAAAGGCAACCGCGAAAGTGCACTTGCTGGAATATTCTCTGTAGATTTTAGGAGTGAAATTTCAAAATTATATCCCGATAACAAGACCGCCGAATGTTGCAAATGGGAAACTGCCATAGTAAAGCTTTATTATCCGTTAATAAAGTAAATCTTCTTGCATATAAATATTGATGTAGCTTCTTTACAGAGAATACCAAAGCCAATGCTTCTTTTCCATTTGCGAATAAATTTTCTCCGTGACACAAATTCAATCGGTTTGATATCACCATTTGAATATTTATGCGACAACAAACCTGCAACACCATACAATGATGCATCGCATGATAAAATCAATGACAACTTGTCATCAAAGCGTACAAGTAATTTACTTGACCCTAAAGCTTCCTTGACTACTTCAAAAGCCCTCTGACAGTTACTGTTCCGCATACACTTTTTATTCTTTTTTAATGATTCGTGCAATGGCACTCATTGTTTACTTAAATATCCCAGAAAATTACACATATAATCTCATAAGAGCATTATTTCCGGAATTTTTTTTGAGTGCGTTCCAACGTTCTATTAATTTGCCCGAGCGGGACGCGAGAGCAAATTAGGACGTTGTTGGAATGCACGAATAATAATTTCCAGATATGAATTAATGCTCGAATGCAGATTCGGTAAGAAAATCGTAACGACACAAACCCTAAAAAGAAGTAATGTCTACCTACAAAAAATTTCCAAGAAATTTTTGTTCTTCTCTTGATTACGACTCGTGAACTAATTTTTCTATTGGTCATTAATGAGTGTCGTACGATTTTCCATAGTATTTGATCAGCCCTAAAAATCTTCTTAATTCGGATACATTTGGAGCAGGAACCTTCGTGATGGCTTCTATCTTTGTATAATTCGGTTGAATTCCCTCTTTATCAATAACAAACCACAAATAGGACACTGACTTCTTAAAGAAAAAACATTTTTCCTTTTTAACCTTTAAACCGCACTTCTAAGTTTTTCTAATACTAATTTTAAAGTTTGCAAATAATTATTTTCCCAAATTCCGGTCACCAGAACATCATCTAAAAACACAAATACTCCGGGTTGCATTTTGCTAATAATTATTACATATACACACATCATGTCTTTGAAAAATTCCTGGGGCAGAAAGCAACCCCATATGGAAGCCTATTTGGTCGAAATAAACCCTTATGTGTCGAAATGGTTAAGAATTCTTTAGATTGTTCATCTAGAGGTACTTGTAAACATGCTAATTCAATCCTTTATCCATGGTACGGTAAATGTATCTATCTTTAACAAGGTGTTAACGGTAATTTTATAAATTTTGCAAATACGTATTTGCAAATCTAATTTCAGCATAGCTACAATTGGCGTTCTCCATGCGCTTATCTCAACTTGTGTCAAAACACCTCTCTGGGCCAGAGTATCGAGTTCTTTTTCAACCTTAGCCCTTAACGCGAATGGAAGAGGCCTTTCTTTGGTAAATACTGGTGTTACTGAATCACGAAAATGTAATGTCGCTGGGCCCTTATTAAGAGTACCAATTTTGTTACAAAATAAATTATGGTAATCCAGCAATGACGTATCTAGTTGATTTTTCGTATCATCCAACAAAAAGTTACAGGTACTAATTTGGATATCCAACTTGCTTAACTAACTACGACCCATTAAAGGAGAGCCACCATTATTGATTACATAAAGTTTCAGAAATAAACAATTAGAGCTATTACATAACTTAACATTTACACCAATGAAACTTTTTTGTTATTAAACTGTTATCACGAGAGGAAAGGACGATTTTTCTAAATGTTTAATAACATTTATAAAAATCGACTTTCCTCTCGTCAATGTCTGTATCTGAAGTGTAATCTACATCTAAGTTCGCTTTGACATTATCTGACAACACTTCAAATTCAGAATCGCGTTCTTTGTTTACATAATTTTGTGGAACTCGTTTCCCTTGCATGGAAGTTTTCTTCTTGCGCACTTTTTCCTCACAAACACTCGCTAAATGATCTTTCATATCGCACACAAAAAACACCGGCATCCTATACCTGCACTCTTTCGTTTGATGATTACGCCTTCCACAAGCACGACAAACTCCGGTTGTTCGAACTGATACACGGTGAATTTCACTGGGCTCCGACAATTCGAACATTTTTTCTGCTGCTTCTATACCGACCGCTAAATCTACTGCTTTTTTAAAAGTTAATTCGGATTCTGTGAATAAACGTTGCTTAATGGAGTTATCACGTAAGTGTTAAGTGATGCGATAACATTTTGGTTAGATCCGTACAGTTGTTATCCGCCTGTTTTAATGGTACGAATAAATCTTTTAACAAATCCTGGCATTCACCCCTGATCACTGTTAACAAAATATCTTTCTTTTTACTTCCTTTTACTATAAAGGAAGTATTGGATTCACCCCAAAAATTCGAAATTGAGTTTTTAACGGATCTTCACGTTTTAGAGTCCCCTGATCCCAAAAAACATATTTTTTTTTATTGGTCTGTCTGTCTGTGTGTCTGTCTGTGAACATAATATCTCAAAAACGAAAAGAGGTTTTGAAACTTCATATATAAGTTTTGTGTACTATGTAGATGAGACAGCAAGCTGTTGAAGAAAATCGCATAACCGGGAGTAGGTGTTTACTCTTGTGATTTTTCAGTTTTTTTCGATTTTTTCAAAAACGGCTCTAACGATTTTTTTTAAACTTTACATTTTTCTTACATTTTTAATGTGTATTGATGTGAGATAGGTGATTTCCCAGTTGAATACTTCTAAAGTGGGTTTCTTTTGTTTTTTTTATATTTTTTTTATTAACTCCTATTTTAAATAAAACACCCGGTATATTATTACATTTTTGAATTCACCTTAAAATTCTAGAGAAAATTTGTCTCTTCAACTAACACTCGATTTTGTACCGTTTTTGTAGAATTTGTAATTTTTGAAAATTTTTAACAATTGGTTTAAAATTAAAAATGAAATTTTTGACTAATTCTGTTCAGCAATCTCGTTAGCCACGAAGTATTGCTCCAACCTTTCCACATAATTATTTCAGTTTCCCTTAAGCTCGGTACTGACTTGAGCATTTTTATGCGCACGAACGTGTGTGCGCGTAAGCCGTTCGTGCTCGTAAAAATGCTCAAGTCAGTACGCAGCCATAAAACCGACACGCGATGGATCGTGTTCGTGCGTGGGGCGCGTAAGCGCACGTCAATTCGGGCTGGTACTGATTAGAGCAATTTTACGTGCAAACTGTACGTGCGCGTAAAAATGCTCAAGTCAGTACCGAGCTTTATGTACTGCAAATTCGGAAACCTTTCCAATTGAAGCCATCGCACAAGTTAAATTTATGGGCGAAACGGGCGGACGCCAATTCATCACCAACTAATCCCTAGCAAATTTTGTAGGTTTTAATGATAGGCCAACTCATCACCGGCATCAGATAACAACCGGCCAACTCATCACCAGAGACAGGCCAACTGATCACTAGCATCCTAATTACCACTTAATCGTTTTTGAACATTTCAATGATACTTAAATTGCCGCCTACCCACAGATTTCGTATGAAACACCTACACAGGAAAATAAATAATCGAAAATTGGTGGAAACACTTTTTATTAAATTAATGCAAAATAAATTTACACAATATGTACATAAGTAGGTACACATTTAATTGTTAATTATTTTCAAATATCATTCGAAGTCGAAACTTTATACCTATGCGATACAAACTTTACAAAGTCGTAATCAAATATAATGCCGTCTTTCTGCTCACGCAACTTTTCTTGTAGAAACAATTCAGCTTGCTTAACCCTCCGTGTTTTCACAATGGCTGGAATGCGTATACTCTGGATTTTAATGTATATACCAGTCTGCACATGTAATAAAGTTTGAATAAAAATATTTATATTTCGGTGAGTATTGTAGAAGGCATTAGAAAAGTGAGCATGGAACGATTCGCATGGATTGGTTGTCAAGCCTAAATGGCTTGAATCGGAAGCCCATAAAGATGGAGGGAAAGTAGCATCTTCACTAATGTAGTTATCCACTAAATAATCAGCCATTCTACCGTACGGTTCTGGAGAAGGTAAATCATCCATAAAATTATTTACAAAACATTCGCTAACTTTGCGGGGATGAAGGTAAGGTAATCCAAAAAGATGATGAAGCCACTTTGCATCTGAGTGAGACTGTTTATAAACAGAAACCAATCCTAGCTGCTGAATTTTTCTGTACCAACTCTGAGCCAAGTGAAAACGACATCCAAATATAGTGGCGGATGGCCAAACGTGATTAACGGCGCTGTGAATAGATTGTTCAAAATCTAAAATTATTCTACACGGACTTAAAGTGAAATTAAATCATTCCGATGACTTATTTAAAGTTTCAAACGCTTTAATATACGTTTGGGTATGTTTGTTAGGATAGAGACAAAATATCAGTGGTATGTAATGACCATTACGTACGCAGTGAATGGTAAATAGTTGGAAGAATTTAGGGGCATATTTAAATGTGCCGTCCATGTAATAAGTGTCGGCTTCTGACAAGCATTTTAAGTTGGAAACACAATCTAATATAATTATGTGATTTTCGGTATCGTTGTCCAAAAGAAAACATTCTTCTCGATCAGTTTTTGGCTTCATCGTATTCAAGACTTCGTGGACTTTATGGCTGTTTCGTGGATTGGTCGGCATGATGTTCAGACGACTTCGGTTTATGTTGTGTCTAATTAAATCGATGTCCTTCGTGGTGATGTTTCCCTTGTATGTAGAGTGAGCGACTTCCGAATTGATTATTTTCGCTGGTCTTTCGCACAAATCGTCCACAGCCTTTCTTTTACACGAATTGCTGATGGCTTGTCTGCTTAACTTCTGCAAATCCGGATCATGATTGTGATTTAACTCGTGCCAAAGTACGATGTCATCGCCGCCTTTAAACAAAACAAAAAATTTATTAATTAATTTTTTAAAAAAATAAAAAAGAGAAAGTAAATATATGTTACACGTGCAGGGTGCTCCTATGCAAACACATTTGACTTGCATGTAACCATCTCACGAGAAATTTCGAACAACTTAAATACAGGGCTAGGTATCGGGATTTAGAAAATTGACTGACATTTTATATTTGTTATTGCAACTGTAGTCCAGTCAAATGGTAGAAAATAGGGGAAAGTTTTGGTGGAGTTTTGATATTTGGTTTCTAATATGTTTTTTGGGTCGCTGTACACAAATATCAGGTTTTCCAATAAGAATTTTGACCGGAAACAGGTTTTTTTAAGCAAAAACCTGATATTCGCTTACAGCGACCCAAAAAACATATAGGAACCAAATATCAAAACTCCAAAGCTTTCGCCTATTTTCTACCATTTGACTAGACTATAACTTCGCGGCGCTCTCGCGGCTGAGCGATTGGTCGGAGAAAAAAATCCTCGCCTACATAAAATGTAGCACATTTTTTCCTCTTTCATTTCATATAAATTCAACATTTACGCAATAGGATAGTTTTCGAGTAATCTTAGAAAAACCCAGAAAAACCCGTTTATACACCGTTTTTGCTTAAAAAACGTGTTTCCGGTCAAAATTTTTGTTGGCAAACCTGATATTCGTGTACAGCGACCTAAAAAACATATAGGGACCAAATATCAAAACTTCACCAAAACTTTCCCCGATTCGCCCTTTTTGAGCACCTTTTGACTGGACTACTGTTTACAAAATTTTAATATTTCGCTCTGCACCTTTACGAACTATTTACTTTACTTTACTTCTGCACTTCGTTGATATTAGAAAAAAGAATGCTATCACACGAAGTAAAAATGAAAAACCACGCCCATAAGAAATAAGGTTGATATCAATAAAATAAAAACGGGATCTGTGCCCCAGAAGGCTAATAATAATCTAAAATGGAGAACAAAGAAAAAAAATTAGTGCAAATTTTCTAAAACTCGGTTTCTCAGTTTTTAAAGATTTCTCATGAGAAAATTACATGTACAGGGTGGTTTCTTTTTCGTTGATATTATAGGGTACATACTGAAGGGTAAGAGATACAAAAAAACTAGTATATGTCTCGTCCTCTTTTTTAGTGGTTAGTTTAATGGCGTAATCAGAACTACGCTAACTAGATTGGTTTAGGAAATATAGGGTGATTCTCAAAATCTGCTGTTTTTTGTAATCTCTTGTAACTTCTTAATTAGCGGAGTTACAAAAAATTGTAAATACAAAAAACATGCAACTTTTTACGCAGAATCCAGCAACGTACTTGAAAAAATTATAAGGGTTTTTATTTTTGAGACATTTTGAAAATTATCATTTTTTTAATGCGACACCCTGTATCTGGGTAGCTCATAAAATTATTTTTTTTATCATTGCAACGATATATAATACTTAATATTTTATTTTATTCTAAATAGCGAAAATACCAAAAAAACCCAAAATAATACGATTTTTTTAGTTGGCCATGGGTTGACTCGCTATTATTTATTGTTTTAGAGTGACATTTCAATGTTTCGTTTTAATGACAGTTAATACTAGTTTTATAATATTCTAAAATCGTAAGCCAGAATATCTTAAAATCTAAATTTTGCATAATTGTGATTTGGAAAACAAAAAAATATTTTGTCCTATATTAATTATGAATTAGAAAAAATTGGAGTTTTATACCACATCCACACAAATATGTTTTTGCCTGTTGACATTTTTCCTATTCTGAAAAAAACTTTAATGTCATTAACAAAAACAAATTACGATTCAACTTATGGCCAACTAAAAAAATCGTATTATTTTGGGTTTTTTGGTATTTTGTCTATTTAGAATAAAATAAAATATTAAGTATTATATATCTTTGCAATGGTAAAAAAATGTAATTTTATGAGCTACCCAGATACAGGGTGACCCATTAAAAAAGTGATACTTTTCAAAATATCTCAAAAATAAAAACCCTTATAATTTTTTCAAGTACGCCGCTGGATTCTACGTAAAATGTTGCATGTTTTTTGTATTTACAATTTTTATATAACTCCGCTAATTAAGAAGTTGCAAGAGATTACAAAAAACAGCAGATTTTAAGAATCACCCTGTATTTCCTAAACAAATCTAGTTAGCGTAGATCTGATTACGCCATGAAACTAACTACTAAAAAAGAGGACGAGACATGTATATTAGTTTTTTTTGTATCTCTTACCCTTTAGTATGTACCCTATAATATCAACGAAAAAAAAAACCACCCTGTACATGTACATCTGATTGCAAATAACAGCTAATATGTAATATCTAATATGATGTACACAAAGAATAATTGAAAATGAACAGGGCTATGCAACCAACATTACAGTAGTTGATTTACGTTTTCTGAATGGTTTATACATGATCAGAAATATTATTTACATCGACAGTTCTATACAATTTTTGAAAATTATAGTAGCCTAAAAACATTGTTTCAAATCTGTAACCTGTGCTGCATAACCCTGTTCATTTTATATGATCGTGTGTGTACAATAAAATATTAAATACTCGTAACTATGACATTACATGTACATGGAATCTGTTTGCGAATAATTAAAGGTGTCGTCGGCTGAAGTACTCGTAAACAATATTTAGCAACTTTGCCAAATTTAAACCCTATTCCTCGAGTTTCAATCACCCTGTATATTTATGTAGTTTTATTCACGGATTTACCTGTGTTGCGTATATCTGCGAGTAAAACTGTATGCATGTGTGATGGTAAGTTAAAACCCCATTTACTAACGTGCATTGTAAATAATAATTTGCCCCTTGAAGGCATACATATACTTTGATTGCTACATACAGGGCTTAGAAATTACTAGATTCTATACTAAATTTCAAATAAGCATGCAGTACTTTGAACTAAGCAGTAATCATAACTCTGGCCGTGATTGGCCGAAACAAAGTCATCGTTACAACTTACAACCATCTGAAAATCAAATATTTTTTCAGAATTGTCAATTTGACATTAGGTATGAATCTTACAGATATAACAGGAAAATCGATAAATAGTGAACATAAAAGGCTGCTCTACCTCTATTTGAATTATATAGGACAACATTATTGTAAAATACGGACAGTCAAACAAACTTACACTTTCCTAGTGTAAAACTCAGTTTGAGTTTAGAGCGCCACCTATTGCATTCTTATTTGAAATTTAGTATAATATTAGGTCTGTTTTTTGCCGCCCACATAGTTACAATGGTTCTGCTGTAAATTGAAAATTATGCAAAATAGCAAGCAATTAACCACCCTGTATATAGTGCATAGTATATGTACTCAACGGAATATATTAGAATACGAAATGAAACTTACCTCCTGTATGGCATTTTGCTGGACAGCCTTTCACAGTGCAACACCACAATACTTTTTCACCTTTTAACACTTGACGTTTTTGAAACTTGTAATAATTTATAATCAGCATTTTGTGGCCACGCTGACTTATGATAAAATCTATTATTAAAGTGTCCATCTCTACATCCGTAAATAAAATGACAGACAATTTACTTAATTGCATATTAAGCGTGTTTATATAGGTTAAATTTCCTTAATATGGGGGTAAAAAGGAACCACCCTCTAAACTTTCTCTGCAACAAACTACCAATCATGTTGGGAAAAACACGAGGGCTTAATTGCAGTAGGTACTTAATAGACCCCTTAGACGAGGGATTATATCTAAGCGGGTGGTTGGTGATGAATTCACCTATCTCCAAAAGATGGTTTTTAAATGACCTGCAATTAGCGGTGATGAGTTGGCCTGTTTATTTTATTACAGATTAGGATTGATGATGAGTTCACCTGTACCCAAATTTATCCTTGTTGCCACATACACTGTATGCAGGTACTACGACATATAGATGCAGACTGGTTTATTACATTAATATTATACACGTAGAACATGCCGCGCATGTCCACAATTTACATTCCATATTTTACAACATTTGATATATTACAGAAAGATTTTGAAATAGATAAGTAAGGAAGATCCACAATACACAATCTATGACTTACAAGGTACCTTGGTTGTAGCATAAAATATAAAAGTGAGATATAACGGTTTAATGATAACGGAATATTGCTGAATTCTTCCACCGCTGCTCAATTTTCCTATAGTAAGCAATATGATCATACAGGGTCCATCACAAAGTATTTCCCTATTTATTTTCTAATAAGTATGTAATTATTTAAAATTAAAAGTTTAAATTTACTTTAATTTTTATAATATAGAAACATTTTGAAATTGAGAAGTAAGGGAGATCTACAACACAAAATTGACGACTTAACAGGCACCTTCCCTATCCCTCGACACCTTTTATTGTATATTAGCAAAGCAATATAAGAATTACGTCTTCAAAAAAAATAAAGATTGGAGATTTGCTTATCCTAGATATGAAACACAATATCTCTGAAATGACCACCACTTTCTTCCGTGTATTTCTCTGTCCATTTTACTACGTTTATAATAATTACTCCCTCCAAGACAGCCTCCACTATTTGCTAAATTTCTTCTCATCTGCTGTTTCAACTCTGCGATTGTGTGGGGACGTGTAATGTAAACACGACTATTGAAATAGCCCCACAGGAAAAACTTAAGAGCTCAGAGACTAGGTGATCGAGCATTAAAAATACCTTTGATGGAAAATTGGCAAAAAAAGTTGAAAATGTATGGTCAAAAATGATGTTTACATTAAGGTTATTTATTGTGTTTTACACCTAGACTAAACAATTCACCCATCACTCTACTTTATACACACCTAGTTGTTATTTTGATCGGTAATGTACCATAAAAGTTGTTATTAGAAAAACAAATAGAGAAATACTTTATGTCACTTATTACAACTCATATCTTTCTAAAGCTTGGGTTTCCTAGGAAGCGGTGCCGTCATTTAACGGCCGTAAAAATACGGTGGGTGACGTCACGAAAAACGGTGTCGTCTATAATAAGGGAGGTGTTTTCCAAAAGAGCGGTAGGGCACAGCGAACGTAATAGAGCGGTGCCGTCTCATTTGAAGCGGTGGGCCAGTACGGTAGAAACAGGAACAGCAACGTTTTTTGACGGCGTGTCTAGTGTATAGCGGCGAGTGTAGTTTTATAATATTTAAATTATTTTCAAAAAATTGGTGTTTTCTGGCCTTGAGATTGTTCAGTTAGCTAAAAATAACGCACTCTAAAAAAATCTCAATGAAATCTTGCTTAATTTCAGAAAAATAGCACTTTTTAGACTTTGACAATTTTGAAAATCTCCATTTTCTAAACAAGTAAAAATCATTGGTTATATATGATAGGGGCTAAATAGGTTGTTAGACAAGCACAAAATAGTGACGTAAAAAGTTTTTTTGAAAAATAAAAAATAAAGCAATTTCCCATATTATGCCGACTTTTTGGCGGACACTGTATGTTACAGCTAAAAATACATCACATTGTGTGTAATTCAGTGTACTTACCTCACACGTATACATAACTTTTCTTCTGGACATATAGGTTTTTTGTGTCTATTATATGGTTTAGAAGTTAGTCATCTCTTATGGGATTCAGTACATAATCAAACAATTCTGCTGTTAAGCGAAAGTATTGCCTGAAATTTTCCTCATTGCAATGCAGATGGCGACGCACAAACTATGGTTTTCGCCTTCCGATTACTCTTTATCTTCCAAATATACTAATAATGCTAGGTCTAGATCAGGGATGAGCAACAGGCGGCCCGCGGGCGGCATGCGGCGCGCCACACATTCGTGTACGGCCCTTCAAATATTTTACATTTTGACTTTTAAAAATTCCTACAGTCTCCTGCAGCCTCATTGTACCCTATTTCTCATTAAATTATCTTTTTCCACATATATCTTTCGCCGTCTTTTTAATAGTATTTCTATTAATGAGTGTTTTATTTTTGTATTTTTTATACTAGGTGTATTTTGTTAATAAAGAGATCATTTGAGTTGATCATTCAGTGTTTGTATTATCATAAGTTTCTTACATGCGGCCCGCACAACCAAAGCTTAAACACTTCTCGAAAGACTGTCACGGCGTCACTACGTTGTTCTAACTTTACAGCAATGTTCACCGAAACAACGACCGCTTTTTTCTACCAACGCTACCTGACGTCAGCGCCGTAATTTTACGGCCGCTATATGACGGCACCGCATTCCTAGGAAACCGTAGCTTAATCCCCTTTTGTACATACCTATAATATAAATATAAAATACAAGCATAATAAGTAATACTTTACTTCTAATTAACTAACTGACTTGATATTTTTATGTACCACATTATTCTCATATATAGGCAAGGCTTGGACTAACGACATCATCACGAGCTTCTTTCTAATGTTTTTCTCTCGTATGCGTCTTCATATGTTGAACTACATTACTTTTATGAGTTGCTATGATCAACTAAATATGTATAACTGCGTGGCATAGTGGTAGAGCATCAGGGTAGCATTAAGTCCTCGGTTCGAATCCATAGACAGTCGGAAAATTAACGCCACTCTACAGAAGACTGGTCTATGGGAGAGTAGCCTGACTACACACAACACATGCTACACACACAATGCACACTGATTTGATAACCTCAAGGTAGCCAAACTGCTCGAGTCGCAGACCCTGGTCTCCCAGCCAAAATATGCCATACGAACATACATACGATGCAAATTGAACATGCATAAGGTTTTCAATTATATGTGTTCTCATATGTCTAACTAAATCTCCTACTTTGTACTCACAATTAACAGATAAATAAGGTTTTTCCCCTGTGTATCTTCATGTGTTGAATTAAATTCGTTTCCCGAGCTGTATTATATAACCGAATTCAACATGCATTACATTTTTCTCCTATGTACCTTCATATGTTCAACTATATCTCTTTTCCGAGCTGTTTTACACTCACAAATTGAACAAGAATAAGGTTTTTCACCTGTATGTATCTTCATATGCTTAACCAAGTTACCCTTCTCCGTTGTTTTATATTCACAATTAAAACATGAATAAGGTTTTTCTCCATTATGTATTTTCATGTGTCGAATAAGATTCTTTTTCTGAGTAGCTTTATACATGCAAATTGAACATGAATGAGGTTTTTCTCCTGTATGTATCACCATATGTTGAACTAAAGCACTTTTACGAGCTGTTTTAAATTCGCAAATTGAACATGCGTAAGGTTTTTCTCCGGTATGTATCTTCATGTGTTGAATTAAATGACTTTTTCGAGGTGTTTTGTACGTGCAAATTAAACATCCATGAGGTGTTTCCCCTGCATGTCTCATCATATGTTCAACTAAATTACTTTTCCTATCTGTTTTATACTCACAAATTAAACATGAATAAGGTTTTTCTCCTTTATGTATCTTCATATGGAGAACTAAATACCTTTTATGAGGCGTTTTATAGTCGCAAATTGAACAAGAATAAGGTTTTTCTCCTGTATGCATCTGCATGTGTTTAACTAAATACCTTCTCCGAGTTGTTTTATACTCGCAAATTGAACATGCATAAGGTTTTGCTCCTCTATGTGTTCTCATATGTCTAACAAAGCTACGCTTATCTCCTGTTTTGAACTCACAATTAGAACATGAGTAAGGTGCTTCTCCTGTATGTATCTTCATATGTTGAACTAAAGCACTTTTCCGAACTGCTTCATACTCATAACTGAAACATAAATAAGGTTTCTGTTTCGCATCTGTTCTCATATGGTTAACTAACTTGTGTTTGGCTAATGGTTTCTCTTTGTCTTCTGGTTTATTTTCACAGACCTTACAAATACATTGTTCTTCTACAATGCTTCCGCTTGCTGTACATGTAGGAAGCAATACATCTTTCACATCAATTTCCTCCTGTTTGATATTCAATCCATGATAAGCTGTGTTGTCAATAGTGCCTTCGATAATCTCTTGCTGCACATGTACGTTTGTTAGTACTCGTTCTTGTACGGCGGCGGCCGTTGCATTGTGGAAATTACTATCAAGTGATTCCTGCTTCACATCCATTGTGTTCTGAAAACAACAAAAAGGGGAAGCACAATTTAGTTAGGTTAAGTTGCTTATGTTTATATGCAAGACTCAAATGCGAATTCGCTCAATTGCCGAAATGGAACGAGCGGTCTGGAAACTATGTAAAACCTTAATTCGCCCAATTGCTGAATTAATTTGCTCAATTTCAGCATTGGTTAAAATAATTTCATTAATTGAGGAAATTCGTTATCTGTATTCCAACATATATAAATTTCAAATTTCCCATAACTAAGTTCTGACACGTTTACTTACGTTGAATAACGTAAAATTCGAAGATGCAACTAATACAGGGACGATCTAGAGGTAAATATAATGGATCAGGAGACAAACCGCCATTTTACGGGCAATATGAATTATACATATATCTAATAGTTAGTATATTGCTAGCGGCTATGAGTGGGAAACTCATCGATGAAGTGAGACACACAACCAACTCCTTCATGTATACGGTGAGCTGTGCGCAAGCGCAGCGGCGTCGTCCGCCCAATGGGAAAGTTGTCAAGTTTAGAATTCGCTTCTAAAGGCGGAGTTCGAATTCTCACGCATGCGCAAGAGACGCGTTATACTCTAAGTGAGACTATGTCGGCGCCGTAATGTTTTCTGAAGTTTCCAGGCCCTACCAGCAATATATGTGTACTATACAGTGTGTACATAAAGTATGGAATAAATTCATTATCTAGAAAAGGAAAAGGTTTTCGGCAAAATCCTCGGACACGTCAACCTTTGTTTTAAGATGCGCATCTTTTGACGTTCTATTCCCATTGGTGACATCATTACTGTTCCGGATATGACGTCATCGACATTTTTTTCAAATGGCAACCTCTATTTTTGACAGCGCCATTTGAAAGAGCATATTTTTCTGCATACAGCACATCAAAATCTTTGTCATGTTACATAAGGAAATTTTCGAGAAAATTAATGTTATAACGATTTAATTAATTTTAATTAATTTATTTTATTCAGTTAATTGAACAAACTAATTAATTAAGTGTTGAAACTGAAGTCCTTCCTAGCTTTGTAAAGGTCTCTTTCTAAGTCATAAAAAACCACTCTTTTTATTATAGCAAAAAAGACATTTTATCCACAATCACCTTATAATTGAAGTTTTATCCACACTTATGAACCGTCTAAAGTACCACTTTATCCACTAGTGGAATAATGAAATTACTTTATTTCATTAGTGGGATAAAACCATGTCACTTACTACTGCAGTGTTGGTAGCACTGTCAAGCTATGCCAAATTCGAAATTTGTACGTTAAGTTTTGCGTCAATCTGTGTCAAATAACAAACAAAACTTAACCTATTAACCTCTCGAATTTGACATAGACTGACAATACACTTCAGTACTGCCAAACGTATAACATTTGATCTTTCGGTACTTTCCAAATTGTCACTATGACTTCTCATGGCTGTCAATACAAAACGTATGTTTTTTACTTCCTTTTACGATAAAGGAAGTATTGGATTCACCTCAAAAATTACAAATTGAGTTTTCAACAGATCTTCACGTTTTAGAGTCCCCTGAATTAATTAGATTGTTCAATTAACTGAATAAAATAAATTAATTTTAAATCACTATAACATTAATTTTATCGAAAATTTCCTTATGTAACATGACAAAACTTTTGATGTGTTGTGTGCAGAAAAATATGCTCTTTCAAATGGTGCTGTCAAAAATAAAGGTTGCCATTTGAAAAAAATTTCGATGACGTCATATCCGGAACAGTAATAATGTCACCAATGAGACTAGAACGTCAAAAGATGCGCATCTTAAAACAAAGGTTGACATGTCTGAGGATTTTTCCGAAAAGCTTTCCCTTTTCTAGATAATGAATTTATTCCTTACTTTATGTTCACACTGTATATATGGAATTATATTACATGAAATTCAAACGAACTACTTTCATGTAAAGCTTGTTCCACAATTGGTTACTCATACAGTAATCATCTACACAACATAAGCACTGTTTTAACTGATTAGAATGTTTTTGTTATCATTTTAAGTTAAAATATTCTCGAGATACATATTGTCAACTATTTATATTAGAATTTGTAATGAAATTACTATTAGCTATCAATTTTAACAATACCTACAGCAGCGGCCATTAAAACCCGGACAGTTTTTTTGACATAATTTTCAAAATGCGAAAGGAAGTGCTGACACTGACAATTCTAATTAATAAATGTCATCAAAAGTCATTATTCAGATCTAAACAATGAATTTTGAAGACATTTATTAATTAGAATTGTCAGTGTCAGCACTTCTTTTCGCATTTTGAAAATTAGGTCAAAAAAACTGTCCCGGATTTTTTGGCCGCGACTGTACAATGTATGGTGTACAAAGTGATGGTAAACATTTTTGGACAAGACGACTGTGGATTTTCAGTTTTAGTATGTAATCATTGAACTACATACTATAAAAGTAACTGGAAGGGCAACTAAATGTCAATAAGTGAGGCCCCTCCCAAGTTATGCCACCCGTGCAGTGGTTGTATTTGCATCTCTTTCTCGCTCATTACTAATAGGGTTGCCAGACCTTCTATATTTAATAGAAGTCTTCTATATTCAACGAAAATCTTCTATCTTCTATGTTCCCAAAATATAGAAGCAAAATCTTCTATATTTCGACGTTTCAGAATACCATTATAATAATAAATAGTATTTTGATTTTTGGCGCCGCGCTGCAACATTGTGCTCATATGTATGATGTAGTAAATTTAGAAAGCCAGTTCAAAAATCGTGGTGTTTTGTCTCGGTCTCGGTTTTATCAGTCCGAATCCTAATGTAACGACTTGTTACTCGATAGCAACGGTAAATAATTCATATTCTTATATGGGTATTTCGCCACTCTGCAAATTAAAATATTAAATAACGAAAATATTAACAACGAACGTTTCGAGGGACAATCTGCCCTCGTTATCAACGAATAACAATTAAAACTAACAAGAACTTATCTTTTTTTCACTGGAAGGAAAAACGACCAACCTCCAATGAATTTTCTGACATTGACGTTTGTTGATATCTGTACCTACTTGATCTCATCTTTAAGAATCGATAGCCAACTATTGTCTAAAAATATTGAGAAAGACGACACGCATTTTTCTTCGTTAAGTAAAATATATGCCGTTTCCTTAATTTTTCGCCTAGTTGACATCGATTCTTTAGACAAGATCTTTGTGTTGTCCCATTGTATTTTATGGTTTTCATCCCAAGCATGTTCTGCCAGCTTAGACTTATTGAATTGATACTTTTTCAACATATTTTTATGTTCTTTAACTCTCACTGCTAAAGGCCTGGATGTTTCACCGATATAATATTTCCCGCATTCACAGGGAATACTATATATACAATTCCTTGAATGTTGTTCTTCGTTGAACGGTTTAGTTTTTGTAAGAACTGACCGCAAAGTATTCATCGTTTTGAATACCGTCCTAACATTGAATCTATTTCCAATTCGTCTAATTTTGTCAGATATGCCTGGAATATATGGTATAGTAAGAGTATTATATTTTTGAGTGTCATTCCTTTGTATGTGTGTGGCATTGCTTCGTGTATTGAAAATGTTCCGAACAAGAGTCTCTGGATAGCCATTATCTTGTAAAACATTAATAATAAATTCTTTCTCTTTTTTGAAAATTTTATCATTAGAGCAAACAACTTTGGCTCTGTCGTAAAGACTTTTTACAACGCCTGTCTTTATGTTTTTGTGATGGTTAGAATTAAAATGTAAGTACCTATTAGTATTGGTTTTCTTACGGTATACTGATGTTTCAAAAGTATTTATTGTGCGTGTGATTAGTGTATCAAGAAAGGGCAACTGATTGTTTTGCTCTGTTTCCAATGTGAATTTGATGGAGGTTTCTTTACTGTTAATATGTTCAAGAAATTTGTCCACCTCATCCATATCATGAGGCCAAATTGCAAAAACATCATCGACATATCTCCACCAAACTACTGGTTTGTTGGTGTACGTGTAGACATGTTGTTGTTCAAAGTCTTCCATAAAAATTTTACTAGCAATGGGAGATAAAGGTGAACCCATTGCCATCCCGAAATCTCGTTGGTAAAATTCATTGTTTAGTTGAAAGTATGTCGTTTTAATGCATAGTGTTAAAAGTTCCATAATGGTACCAACGTTTAATGTTGTTCGTGTATGTAATGTGTTATCGTTTTGTAGCCTATGTTTAATGATGTTGAGTGTTTTGTCTACTGGAACATTAGTGAAGAGACTAACTACATCGAAACTAACCATTAAGTGTTGTGTGTTTATGTTTGCTTCTTTAAGTTTTTCAAGGAAATGGGGCGTGTTCTTTATATACGTGTCTGTATTTCCTGATATAGGAGTCAGTATCTTAAGTAAATATTTAGCTAAACTGTGACAAGGAGAACCTATAGAACTAACTATTGGCCTAAGTGGTACATTTGGTTTGTGTATCTTTGGTAATCCATAAAAATGTGGTGGTTTACTGTAGTGTGGTGTTAGCGTACGTCTTACAAAATCTGTAAATTGTTCTCTGTGTTTGTAAAGTGTTCTGTATATTTTTGTTTCTATTGTATGTGTTGGATCTTTATTTAGTTTAGTGTATTGTCCCTCACCAATTAGTGTTAAAAGTTTTTCGTTGTATGTGGTTGTGTCAAGTACTACTGTGGCGTTGCCTTTGTCTGCAGGTAGAATTTTAATTGTGTTATCGGTTTTTAGTGTGTGTAGTTAATGTTTTTCTTGTTTGGATATATTTTGTCTGATTGTGTAAGGTCGTTCTAGTATGATTTTGTTTCTAATTCTGTATTCCTGGCTAATGTCTTCTGGAAGTTTTTGACAAGTATATAAAGAACACGCCCCATTTCCTTGAAAAACTTAAAGAAGCAAACATAAACACACAACACTTAATGGTTAGTTTCGATGTAGTTAGTCTCTTCACTAATGTTCCAGTAGACAAAACACTCAACATCATTAAACATAGGCTACAAAACGATAACACATTACATACACGAACAACATTAAACGTTGGTACCATTATGGAACTTTTAACACTATGCATTAAAACGACATACTTTCAACTAAACAATGAATTTTACCAACGAGATTTCGGGATGGCAATGGGTTCACCTTTATCTCCCATTGCTAGTAAAATTTTTATGGAAGACTTTGAACAACAACATGTCTACACGTACACCAACAAACCAGTAGTTTGGTGGAGATATGTCGATGATGTTTTTGCAATTTGGCCTCATGATATGGATGAGGTGGACAAATTTCTTGAACATATTAACAGTAAAGAAACCTCCATCAAATTCACATTGGAAACAGAGCAAAACAATCAGTTGCCCTTTCTTGATACACTAATCACACGCACAATAAATACTTTTGAAACATCAGTATACCGTAAGAAAACCAATACTAATAGGTACTTACATTTTAATTCTAACCATCACAAAAACATAAAGACAGGCGTTGTAAAAAGTCTTTACGACAGAGCCAAAGTTGTTTGCTCTAATGATAAAATTTTCAAAAAAGAGAAAGAATTTATTATTAATGTTTTACAAGATAATGGCTATCCAGAGACTCTTGTTCGGAACATTTTCAATACACGAAGCAATGCCACACACATACAAAGGAATGACACTCAAAAATATAATACTCTTACTATACCATATATTCCAGGCATATCTGACAAAATTAGACGAATTGGAAATAGATTCAATGTTAGGACGGTATTCAAAACGATGAATACTTTGCGGTCAGTTCTTACAAAAACTAAACCGTTCAACGAAGAACAACATTCAAGGAATTGTATATATAGTATTCCCTGTGAATGCGGGAAATATTATATCGGTGAAACATCCAGGCCTTTAGCAGTGAGAGTTAAAGAACATAAAAATATGTTGAAAAAGTATCAATTCAATAAGTCTAAGCTGGCAGAACATGCTTGGGATGAAAACCATAAAATACAATGGGACAACACAAAGATCTTGTCTAAAGAATCGATGTCAACTAGGCGAAAAATTAAGGAAACGGCATATATTTTACTTAACGAAGAAAAATGCGTGTCGTCTTTCTCAATATTTTTAGACAATAGTTGGCTATCGATTCTTAAAGATGAGATCAAGTAAGTACAGATATCAACAAACGTCAATGTCAGAAAATTCATTGGAGGTTGGTCGTTTTTCCTTCCAGTGAAAAAAAGATAAGTTCTTGTTAGTTTTAATTGTTATTCGTTGATAACGAGGGCAGATTGTCCCTCGAAACGTTCGTTGTTAATATTTTCGTTATTTAATATTTTAATTTGCAGAGTGGCGAAATACCCATATAAGAATATGAATTATGAATTCACGCCACAAAGAAGTTTCAGAGATTACGGTAAATAATAACTTAACCTATTATTTCGAGCCGGTTCGTTCTTTGCGGGTTTATTTTGTTTCTTCAGTGTAAATACTCTATTTATTTGTACTTATTAATATTAATAACAACACTATGGCTAATTCTGACATGCACATTAGCATTGGTGGTGGTGGTGGTGTGTTGGTGGTTTTATGGTGATAATGATGATGATTGCGATTACAATTATAATAACAATATAAACAGTAGTGTTAGTGGTGGTGCTGACTCCGACACCGACAAAGGTCTCGTTCAAAAACGAAAACGAGCAAATTGTAAATACACTTCTTCATACAAAAAAGAATGGAAACATATTTTTCGAATTACTTTTATAGATAGAGATAGAGAAAGAGGACAGAGTTGCATTGTTCAGTTTAAAGCGATGTTTTATTTGTTAAGTTGGATTTAAAATAATGTTTAATCGTTATTATTTTAGTCCTTTTTATTTACATTTATCTGAATATTTTTACTATGTGTTTATTTTTAATACCATTAGTAATTACACCTAATGTAATGATAGTAATAAATTATTTATTTGAATCTTCTATATATTTTTTGAAACTTCTATATTTTCAAGTTAATTCTTCTATTTTCGACATTTCAATTTCTGGCAACCCTACTCATTACATTCAAGCACCTCTATAAGAAATTATTCGTTTTTGTTTAAATGATCAACTAGCACCAGTGTTTAAATGATATAGCTATATTTGCGTAAATAGGTAGATTTACAATTATTTTCTTCCATTTATTTACAATTGCTATTAAAAGCATAAAGTTTATATACATATATATTATTTCTGTTTTCTTCATAACCACGAAGTATATACTTAACCGCAAATTAGCACTATAGTGGAGTAGATCTGGGTTTGGAAACGAACTCTCTCTTTTCGAAAATTTTTGTTTGTGATTTTATAGAGTCGGGCTCCCTCTTTCAGATGATCACTATGGGAAGACTACCGGTGGTGCGAAGGGGGGGGGGGAGAATTACCGTTCAAAGATTTGGGGAAACGGGTTTTTCGCGAATAACTCGCTGAGTTTTATCCCGATCGGAACAGTTTATAAGAGATGAAATAAAGGACTCGCAAATACAAACAAAATAAACTTTGATTGGTCGAAATCGGTCCAGCGGTTCGCGAGATATTGCGTTTTCAAGGTAGAAAAACTGCTCCCGGAATTTCGCCGCGGCGGAAACCCTCCGAGGGCCGTGTTCGCCGTTTTCGCGGGGAAGATATTGACCTAGCGACTTTATATTTTTTTCGCTGTTAGGTAATCACAATCAAAATAGTTTGTGCAAATTTCAAGTCGCTAGGTCAATTAGGAGGGGAGAGGGAACGAAAAGAATAAAAAAACTTTGATCGGGGCGAACTTTTTTATTTATTGGCCGATCTGGGTCATCCAAACTGGAAAATCTTTTCTAATTTTTTCGGTACAAGATGAGTTGGGGGTGACCAATATTTTCGCGAAAATGGGAAAATGGCGGGCAATTTTCCGATTAATAAAATTTTAATTCTTCATTTTCGCGGTGAAGGAGTGGAGTGGGAGACAATTTGTTTTTGTCACCAGATTACAATTTTTTTCCCTTGAAAATGAGTCCCCTAAGAACCCGGTAGCACAATTATTAAGGGAGGGGAAGAGTTGAACGCGTTTTGCCCTGTAGAAGAGCAAGGAATAGGGCTAGCGACTTCGGCCAGGGCTCATTCTCAAGGGTAATCAATTCCCTTTCACGGTTTTTTATCGAGAAGCGCTATCTTAATCAGGAGCTGCACGCGCGCGTGGTATGTTTATCAGGAGTTCCCGCTCACCGGTACACACAGACAGTTAATATAAACCAATCCCATCAATCATTTTTCAAAATTTGAACCAATCAGAGTCGAATACAGCGAATATTTTGTACTAGTGCAATACCCGGGTATTTGCACAAGTGCAATATTGAGTATTTGCGGGAAGAAGAGCAAACCAGCTAGGTACACAAGAAATTTCAGAAAGAAAACTGAAAACTCTTTAAAAATGAATAGTGTGGTATACAAAGGCTGACATTTCTTCGGGGAATAGTCTTGCAATATTCCCTGCGTGCATTCTGTATTATTCGAGTATTTCTCTCGAACGCTTCTGAATATATAGAATGCACTAGGGATATAACTACTGAATATGTATTTGTAAGAGAGTAGAAAGAGGAGAGGGAGCGCTAGGCTATGCCGCCGGCATCTCGCGCTCGCCGTGATAAACATATCACGCGCGCGTGCAGCCCCTGATCAAGATAGCGCTTCAAGATAAAAAAACCATGAAAGGGAATTTATTACCCTTGAGAATGAGCCCTGTCCAAAGTCGCTAGCCCTATCCCTTGCCCTTCTACAGGGCAAAACGCGTTCACCTCTCTTCCTCCCTTAATAATTGTCCTACCGGATTCTTAGGGGGCTCATTTTCAAGGGAAAAAAAATTGCAATCTGTTTACAGAAAAAATTGTCTTCTACTCCACTCCTACATCGCGAAAATAGGGTTTTTGAAATCGGAAAATTGGCCGCAATTTCCCCATTTTCGCGAAAATCTTGGTCACTCCCGACTCATCTTGTAGCGAAAAAAATAACAAATATTTTCCAATTTGGATGACCCGGATCAGCCAATAAATAACAAAAGTTCGCCCCGATCAAAGTTTTTTTATTGTTTTCCCTTCCCCTCCCTTCCTAATTGACCTAGCGACTTGAAATTTGGACAAACTATTTTGATTGTGATTACGTAACAGGGAAAAAATATTAAGTCGCTAGGTCAATATCTTCTCCGAGAAAAATGCAAACACGGCCCGCGGAGGGTACCCGCCGCGGCGAAATTCCGGGCGCAGTTTTTCGACTTTCAAAACGCAATATCTCGCGAACCGCTGGACCGATTTCAACCAACCAAAGTTCATTTTGTTTGTATTTACGAGCCCTTTATTTCATCTCATATAAACTGTTCCGATCGGGATAAAACTCAGCGAGTTATTCGCGAAAATCCCGATTCCTCATATCCTTGAACGGTAATTTCTCCCCCCCCCCTTCGCACCTCCGGTAGTCTTCCCATAGTGATCATCTGAAAGAGGGACCCCGACTCTATAAAATCACAAACAAAAATTTTCGAACAGAGAGAGTTCGTTTTTCGGTTTTTTTTTCGTCAGATCTACTCCACTTCTAATTTTATGTACAAGTAATTTACCAAATTCCGTCGAAGGTGAGAACAGAAGATAACTGCATTCAAAGTTACTGTTATAGTCTTGAGTATTAAACATTCTTAAAAAGTATCAGTTTAGTTAATTTTGGTATTCAGCTAGCTTCTTTAACTTGTGTTTTCTAAGTAACTTTTTTACTTCCTTTTACAATAAAGGAAGTATTGGATTCACCCCAAAAATTCGAAATTGAGTTTTCAACAGATCTTCACGTTTTAGAGTCTCCTGATTCCAAAAAACATATTTTTTTTCATTGGTCTGTCTGTGTGTCTGTGTGTGTCTGTGTGTCTGTCTGTCTGTGAACAGAATATCTCAAAAACGAAAAGAGGTATGGCGTTGAAACTTCATATATAAGTTTTGTATACTATGTAGATGAGACAGCAAGCTTTTGAAGAAAATCGCATAACCGGAAGTAGGTGTTTACTCTGGTGAGTTTTCAGTTTTTTTCGATTTTTTCAAAAACGGCTCTAACGATTTTTTTTAAACTTTACATTTTTACTACATTTTTAATGTGTATTGATGTGAAATACGTGATTTTTCAGTTAAATATTTCTAAAGTGGGTTTCTTTTGCTTTTTTTTCTATTTTTTTATTAACTCCTATTTTAAATAAAACACCAAGTATATTATTACATTTTTGAATTTACTTTAAAAGAAAATTTGTCTCTTCAACTAACGCTCTATTTTGTACCGTTTTTGTAGAATTTGTAATTTTTGAAAATTGTTTACAAATGGTTAAACATTAAAAATGAAATTTTTGACTAATTATAAGAACATTGTAAAAGGAAGTTGTGTGAGTGTATCACACCAGATTTTACAATAAAGGAAGCATTTGATTCACCTTAAAAATTCGAAATTGAGTTTTCAACAGATCTTCACGTTTTAGAGTTCCCTGAACCAAAAAGGAAAAACTTTTTGTTCATTGGTCTGTCTGGCTGTGTGTCTGTCTGTCAGACTGTCTGTCTATGTGTCTCTGAACAGAATTTCTCAAAAACGTAAATAAATATGACGTTAAAACTTCATATATAAGTTTTGTGTACTATGTAGATGCAACAGCAAGATTTTGAAGAAAATCACAAAACCGCAAGTATGGTGCTTACTCTTGTGATTTTTCAGTTTTTCTGTAATTTTCTCAATAACGGCTTTAACGATTTTTTTCAAACTTGAGATTTTTATTACATTTTCAACGGGTATGGATGTTAATTAAGAGATTTTCCAGTTGAGTACCTCTAAAATGGGATTCTTGTTTTTGTCTTTTTCTTATTATTTCCTATTTTAAATACAACACCCGGTATATTATTACACTTTTGAATTCGGCTTAAAATTCTATAAAAAATTTGCCTTTTTAACTAATGCTCTATTTTGTACGGTTTCTGTAGAATTTATAATTTTTGTAAATTTTTGACAAATGCTTAAAAATTGAAAATCAAATTTTTGGCTAATTATAAGATCACTGTAAAAGGAAGTTGTGTGCATGCATAACACCAGATTTTTTTAGACGTGTGTTCAGCTGACAAGCAGCATATGAACCAACAATTTCTTTAATCGTATGTAATATGTGCAAATCTTCTGAAATAATATATTCCTCGATCATAAGATGTGTAGGCTGAAACAAATTGTCTAGGCAATTCTTCACAAACTCATCATAAATAGTGCGGATAGATTCTAATGGGTCGTTACTTACTTCTTTTCTTTGCTGCCTAGTCTGGGGATCATCTAACTGAATACATCTAAAAATCTGTTTGAATCTATTTCTAGAAAGCACTGCAGTAAAATATGGTTGCATGAACATAGCATTTTCAGTCCACATTTTTGTAATGTGCAGTTTCCTTCCAGGATTTCTGCCACTGGCAATCAGGACACCAATAAATGCTTGCAACTCCTCTACAGTTATATTGATCCACTGACTTGGATTTGGATTTCCTTCTCTTTTTTTATCCGTATATGCCTTTCCCTACAAATTTGTGTATCCACATATGTGGCTCAGCATGTTATCAGTAATATAAAGCTGAAATGCGTCTAGTACTGAAGTAATCTGAAAACTAAAATGTAATATGTAAATTTTATTTCAGAGATTTTGGTTTATTACTTTCAATAATGAACCTTTGGAATCGACCATGAAAACAAATTAACACTCCCTCAAAATTTGAGGTTTTACGTTTCAAGGCACCATCGTGATGACATAACTCATTTATAATAGCAAATGATCTGTGCAAAACAGTGATCAAGGCAGAAGGATTAGTTATACAAGAAAATGATAAACCGTTATGTAATAATGTGCAGCGTTTTTGAAAAGTATTTACCTTGCATTTTTGAGACCAACAGATGCATTCACAAAGTTATGGGCATGTCTTCTGGTTGCAGGAGATGGATGAGATTGCCACTGAAAACCCGATTTTGACGTATAAAATGTTTCAGGCTCTGCAGGTGCTTCAATTTCGGAACTATTTTCACATCAAATTCATCAGGAATCTCTATTTGTTCTTCTACGTTGTCTGCTGTATCACTTTCATCTTCATCGCTAATTTCATATTCGTAATCACTGTCACTATCTTCTAATATTGTACGTAGTTCATCGTCCGTCAAATATTTACGCTTCATGGTGACTGTATGAAGTTACCGACTGAACTAAAGCAATTTTATGCCGCAGCGATTAACGCACACAACCGATTTTTGCAAGTTACGACTTGTTTTAGCCGGGCGCATCTATAATACGTAGATGGCCAAGCGGGGTAACTAGGTTACCAGTGGTTACCCCACGCACAAAATTCTTAATTACTACAAATGTACATAAATTAGATAAATGCAAAATTCCAAGAAAAATATGTTTATCTAAGTATTTTCGAGGATGAGCTAAAACATGATATCGTAAAAACGTATTACTAAATAGTGCTAAAAAAAAGAAATTTGGGGTAACTCAGTTACCACCCTTGGTCACGAGAGGTTTAACTTAATCCTTAATTTCATTAAATTCATCAATTTGGCCTATCAGACAGAACTTTTCGCCGTATTTTAAAGGATTTAAAACTTCACCCTTACAAAGTTCAAGTCGTTCACCGTGTGATCGAAAACTTTCAACGTCTATAGAGGGCTGTGGATTTTTAAAAATTAAATTTATGTTGGCAGTAATGACTAAAGCTACTTAATAATATATATACTATACAGTGTGTCCAAGATAAGGAGGGCCAGTATGGGGATCTCGGTAATGGTAAGAGATACAAATTTGGTTAAATGGGAAGAAAGTTGCACAATTAAAGGACTAAAAAAATGACGTCAAGAAATCCTTGGTATGATTTTTCGTTTTTGAATTATCTCAAAAAAACCGAATTTTGTGATTTTATTTTTTATTTTTTTCTGGCGTTAATATTAAAGTTAGAGCGAAACTGATTAAACTTCTTTATAGCAACTTTTAGTGGACTTAATGATTACGTTATCAATTTTTTTATCCGACGTTTCGTCTTCGAGAAACCATCATCAACTTCATTTTTACTTTCCCATACCGATAGGTATAGGGAAGTCTTGGAATCGTGAAAATTTTGGAAATCGAGATTTTCACAGAAATATCCGTTTTGGGCCTCTAGGAACCCAAAAAAGTGGTTTTTAAAAAATGTCTGTCTGTGTGTGGGTGCGTGGGTGTGTGGGTGTGTGGGTGTGTGGGTGGGTGACGCTTCTACAGCCGAAAGTATTGCTCCGATTTTGATGCGCTTTAGAATGCGGGGGTGTATCGAAAATTCATCGACAAAATAAGCTTTTCAAAAAAATCCGAAACCGGAAGCGGAAGTTACGCATGTTTTTTTGGTACGACTGTTTTCGTGATTAAAATTTTGAAAATTTTATCGGGGATAACGATAGAGGGTCATAAGACAAATCTGTTAGTTTTTTGCCGAACTCGCTAGGTTTAAAATGAAGGGCGCTATGATTTTTTGAAAATTTTGAGTTTAACGCCCTATTACTCAAAAACGGATGAATCGATTCAATTGATTTTTGTTTTCTGAATAGTGTATGAAGGCTAACATGAGGTGATATAAAAAGTGTTTTGAAAAATATTAAGGGGCCTAAATTACAAATTTTCAAAATTTTGGAAATTTTCTAAAAATCATTTCTCAAAAACTGCCCACAGGAATTTGTTTAAACTTCATACACTGATAGACCCCGAAAAGGGCTATCAATCTGTTTTTTAAAGAATCTCATGAATTATCTGTGGCGCCCTCTACGAAGCTTTGAAGTTTGAAAATTTAAACCTCTTTAATTAAAAAACAAAACAAGATAGGTAGCTGGGGTTTTCACTGAATTGCTCAGTGCATAATGGAGCATATGAATATGCAAAAACATATTACACTTGTGGATATATGTAAGCGCACCGGCCCCCTCCCCCCTCTATTTTTGAAAAATAATTTTTTTATTCTAACGGTTGTTATATTTTTGCGTCAAAGAATCTTTTTCCGCTAAAATAAAAAAATCGATTTTGGATGCCCTAGAAAATATAATTTCCAGGTACTTAGAAAATTTCACCTCGGTGCTACAGCCGTTTTGAGGAAAATAATACATAAATTAGAACAGTGGCGGCTTGTCCACTTGGCGCCATCTACAGAAGCTCGGTGGTCACGTTTTGAACTACACATCTTATAACATAAAATCGTAGCTCTCTTTATTTGCGTGTAACTATGTTTGTTCGCTATCTCCTCCGAAGATACTGGACCGATTAAGTTGTACGATGGCTTAAAAGTTTGCAAATTTTCAGACTTAGATCGTAGGCCGGTTCTTATTTACAAAAAAGTGCGAAACAGTTATAATTTAATTAACTTCTCTAGGCAGCAGTATAATTTAATTAACTTCTCTAGGCAGCAGAGCGGAGCGCCTATCGCTGTCTACTATTAGCTCGGGTGCGCGCTTTATTCAAACAGGAAAGTGTGGTTCTGCGGTAAGCGTGCTGGCCTATCACGCGGGAGCCCCGGGTTCGATCCCGTCGATGCATCTTTTTTTTTAATTTATATTAATGAATCTCTCTTAATTTTGCGAACCGAAACGTAGTTCGGGTGACTCACTAGTTCTTTTATATTTACCCGCAATTTACTTGAAAGTGTAAACGCTTATCACGGTGAAGACGTGAGTCATCGAGTTGAAATTTTGATATGTTGTAAAGACTGTTGAATAAAGACGATATGAACAGTTTCCAGTATGGGAAAGTCCAGGGAGGTAGTCACGTCCACTTTTTTTTAAATACGGTCCTGGTTTTTTTATGCCAAATTTGCAAAGCCCTTGTTACTCTGAATTCAACAATGTGCCACATATTATGGTTTAATTACGTTTCGAGCTTTTTTCTGATCATCATCAGAAAATTTTTTAGATACGGACCTGCATTTCTCATAATTTTGTAAAAATAAGTTCATACAGTAAGTTAGGCTTTCTTACATGCCGTTAAAATATTAAAATGCACATCATAATGTCATAATTCTGATACATTAATTTAATAACCAACCAATAACTATTAACAATATACAAAAAAGAAATGAACAAAAGATAGACAGAAAGAATAACAAAAGGAACATCGAAACCATTTAATAGGTATTAAATTTAAAGAAGGTATTCAAAAAGGTTGCCATCATTCTCTATGCATAAATAACATCTAACTGTAGAATCTAAAACATCATTTAGCAATACTGGCGTTATACTTTGAAAGGCTTCAAGAACCAATCTTCTATTTCAAAACGTTTAATACCTATTAAATTGTTTCAAGGCTCGTTTTCTCATTCTTTCTGCCTATATTTTGTTCATTTATTTGTTGTTTATTGTTAATAGTTATTGGTTGCTTATTAAATTAATGTATCAGAATTATGACATTATGATGTGCATTTTAATATTTTAACGGCATGTAAAAAGGCCTAACTTACTGTATGAACTTATTTTTACAAAATTATGAGAAATGCAGGTCCGTATCTAAAAAATTTTCTGATGATGATCAGAAAAAAGCTCGAAACGTAATTAAACCATAATATGTGGCACATTGTTGAATTCAGAGTAACAAGGGCTTTGCAAATTTGGCATAAAAAAACCAGGACCGTATTTAAAAAAATGAAGTTGATGATGGTTTCTCGAAGACGAAACGTCGGATAAAAAAATTGATAACGTAATCATTAAGTCCACTAAAAGTTGCTATAAAGAAGTTTAATCAGTTTCGCTCTAACTTTAATATTAACCCCAGAAAAAAATAAAAAATAAAATCAAAAAATTCGGTTTTTTTGAGATAATTCAAAAACGAAAAATCATACCAAGGATTTCTAGACGTCATTTTTTTAGTCCTTTAATTGCGCAACTTTCTTCCCATTTAACCAAATTTGTATCTCTTACCATTACCGAGATCCCCATACTGGCCCTCCTTATCTTGGACACACTGTATACAAGTTTGCAAGATAAACTTCACTTTTACATCATGTTTAATGCCGAGCACTAGGTGGTGCGCTGTGTATGGAAAAGCAGCATCTCATTTTGAATAGCTGTAGTTGTTTCTGTTACTAACATTTCTATGTATTCAACAAGAATGTCTGTATTTGTTGAAATGCCAATCCTGACATAACTTTAAACTGACAGATATAAAATGCCAATGTGAATTTTACTACCACGACTGCCAACAAATTTTTTTGACAAAATAATTCCATAGCCCTCTAGACGTTGAAAGTTTTCGATCATACTGTATTAGGTACCACGAGCAGCGTACATAAATCAAACAAGTAGAGACACTCACTGTCGGTTTCTTTGATGTCAAAATACCTGTTTGGATGACCTTGAACGGCTCCTGCGGTGTATCTTCCGGATAAAATTTTGTGCTGCCATCTGACAGTCAAGCTCAGAAATATCCCTCGAGTCAATGTCCCAGGCACTCTAGACAGGTTTCAACATTTGGAATGAGTGTCTTTCACAAATCAACCACTAATAGAGCGATTTCTCCCATAGTAAGCTTGTATAAAAGTTTCAGCGCCCCACATCGGGTGGGCCAGAAACTACTCCAGCAAGGTGGAAAAATTTAAATAGGTCATTACTACGATATTTGGATTGATCAAGGATATGCAGTCAACACCAATACAAATTTTGCCTATACATGATTTACCTTCATCAGAATCTCGATTTTAAAGTTTTGAACCGCATAAATCGTAATATGCAAGATGTTTAGGGGTTCTGAAGTTTACAATAATTATGAAAAATTAAAACAAAATATTTGCGAATAACAAATATATTTTTTTCTATAGCACATGTTAAAGTGTGCTTTTATCAACTCAAAACAAAAGATCAAGTTTTACTTTAACAGCAAGGGTAGATAAAGTAGCACTTTAACATCAAGGATAGATAAAGTAATTTAATTTTCTAACTTTTGTTTAAATTAAATATGACAGCTTCGTATTATCGTAGCAACCCAATCTAGCTACTGACATTTTGAAATGTATTAATAATACGAAAATCGTTGTCGTGGACCATTTTAAATATTAATAAAACTAAAGATGTTGTCTTGATCCACATATATGTGGATCAAGACAACATCTTTAGTTTTATTAATATTTTGAAATGTCATTATTTTCTTTTGAAATTGTGAAATTTCTTGCTATAGAAAAAAATATTGTATTATACACGACGATAAAGTTCTTTCTATCCACTCTTGAATCATTAACGTCTCGACTTCGTCTCGACGTTAAACGATTCACTTGTGGATAAAATTTAACTTTATCGTCTTGTATAATAAATTACTATTAAAATTGATTCAGTAATTTTTTCTTTGACCGCTTGTTAATTTCAATATTAATGAATTATTTTTACTAAAAAAGGATAGATTAATAGATGTCATTAATACACTGTTTTTGATTAATACACTTTTTTCATTAATTAACTGTTTTTGTGATTTTGACGTTTTGATGATATTTTGCATGGAGGTTAGTTGTATTAATCAAATTTTTTACCACAAAAAAAGATTTTGCGGTCAACGAAAAATTTTTTTAATCAACTCGTTTGTTAATGGGCGATAATAATCTCAACTATTAAAGGCACTCACTCGCTATCGCTCGTTCGTGCTTTAAACAGTTTCGATTATTAATCGCTTTCATTAACACACTTGTTGGTTAAATAACTATAAATAGCGATGTTGTTTAATAAGTATTGTCAATCTTACAGTAGTCGTGCTCAATTGTAACAATGTACGTTGGTTCAAAATGCTTTTCACGCATTTTAAATGATCTGTCGGTGTCAGTTTGACGTATGAGTTTACTATTTACGCACTTTTTAGAAAGCAGACAGTAGAGTTAGCAGACAGGTCACACCAGGGCCTCCGGACGAGTGGGCCAATCACTAACAATTATTTGACTTGACAGATGCATTCAGAAAACGTTTCAATTAGTAGGTTTCTTATACCTTTGAGAAATTTGTGTCTCTTACACTAAGTCGGCACAATTTGAAACAACACTTCTTCACATACCGACACATCATCAATTATATATTTTGGTTCACAACCTTGCCGAGTGGCTACACTAGCGCGCTTGCGACGGGTGGGCCAATCACTAACAATTATTTGACTTGACAGATGCATTCAGAAAACGTTTCAATTAGTAGGTTTCTTATACCTTTGAGAAATTTGTGTCTCTTACACTAAGTCGGCACAATTTGAAACAACACTTCTTCACATACCGACACATCATCAATTATATATTTTGGTTCACAACCTTGCCGAGTGGCTACACTAGCGCGCTTGCGACGGGTGGGCCAGTCCCTAACAATTATTTGACTTGACAGATGCATTCAGAAAACGTTTCAATTAGTAGGTTTCTTATACCTTTGAGAAATTTGTGTCTCTTACACTAAGTCGGCACAATTTGAAACAACACTTCTTCACATACCGACACATCATCAATTATATATTTTGGTTCACAACCTTGCCGAGTGGCTACACTAGCGCGCTTGCGACGGGTGGGCCAATCACTAACAATTATTTGACTTGACAGATGCATTCAGAAAACGTTTCAATTAGTAGGTTTCTTATACCTTTGAGAAATTTGTGTCTCTTACACTAAGTCGGCACAATTTGAAACAACACTTCTTCACATACCGACACATCATCAATTATATATTTTGGTTCACAACCTTGCCGAGTGGCTACACTAGCGCGCTTGCGACGGGTGGGCCAATCACTAACAATTATTTGACTTGACAGATGCATTCAGAAAACGTTTCAATTAGTAGGTTTCTTATACCTTTGAGAAATTTGTGTCTCTTACACTAAGTCGGCACAATTTGAAACAACACTTCTTCACATACCGACACATCATCAATTATATATTTTGGTTCACAACCTTGCCGAGTGGCTACACTAGCGCGCTTGCGACGGGTGGGCCAATCACTAACAATTATTTGACTTGACAGATGCATTCAGAAAACGTTTCAATTAGTAGGTTTCTTATACCTTTGAGAAATTTGTGTCTCTTACACTAAGTCGGCACAATTTGAAACAACACTTCTTCACATACCGACACATCATCAATTATATATTTTGGTTCACAACCTTGCCGAGTGGCTACACTAGCGCGCTTGCGACGGGTGGGCCAGTCCCTAACAATTATTTGACTTGACAGATGCATTCAGAAAACGTTTCAATTAGTAGGTTTCTTATACCTTTGAGAAATTTGTGTCTCTTACACTAAGTCGGCACAATTTGAAACAACACTTCTTCACATACCGACACATCATCAATTATATATTTTGGTTCACAACCTTGCCGAGTGGCTACACTAGCGCGCTTGCGACGGGTGGGCCAGTCCCTAACAATTATTTGACTTGACAGATGCATTCAGAAAACGTTTCAATTAGTAGGTTTCTTATACCTTTGAGAAATTTGTGTCTCTTACACTAAGTCGGCACAATTTGAAACAACACTTCTTCACATACCGACACATCATCAATTATATATTTTGGTTCACAACCTTGCCGAGTGGCTACACTAGCGCGCTTGCGACGGGTGGGCCAGTCCCTAACAATTATTTGACTTGACAGATGCATTCAGAAAACGTTTCAATTAGTAGGTTTCTTATACCTTTGAGAAATTTGTGTCTCTTACACTAAGTCGGCACAATTTGAAACAACACTTCTTCACATACCGACACATCATCAATTATATATTTTGGTTCACAACCTTGCCGAGTGGCTACACTAGCGCGCTTGCGACGGGTGGGCCAATCACTAACAATTATTTGACTTGACAGATGCATTCAGAAAACGTTTCAATTAGTAGGTTTCTTATACCTTTGAGAAATTTGTGTCTCTTACACTAAGTCGGCACAATTTGAAACAACACTTCTTCACATACCGACACATCATCAATTATATATTTTGGTTCACAACCTTGCCGAGTGGCTACACTAGCGCGCTTGCGACGGGTGGGCCAGTCCCTAACAATTATTTGACAGAAGCATTTAAGAAACTTCTCTATTAGTGGTTGCTCTGTGGTGACTTTACTTGTTTGATGTATGTGCGCTGCCACGCCACGAGATTTAGAAGTTCGAGTTACGTTTTGTGAACAATTCCTTTAACTACTGAATAATAACCAAATTAATTTGGAGCAAGTACTAATATTTTTAATAAATAACTTATATTGTAACTAAAATTGGTAAGTTTTTACTTCACATTAAAAAAAAAATAAAATTTGAAACAGCTACTAACAGTTTAAATAGGCTCGGTCATTCTGTCCGACCTTGTATTTGGTAGCATAGAGTTTTTAAACAACATTTGCCTTAAAGTCCACTCCAGTTGTAAGGAATTGGAGTTATTATTCCAACCACCACAATAATGAATACAGCTAAAAAAACTTCAAATGATCATGAGAGCATTTATATGTTAAAAAAACTCATGGGTTCTAATTCACGATTAAACAAATCTTTAGCTAATTCTAATGTACTTTGCATTGTAAATATAAAACCCAATTCAAATGTTTTTCTAGGGTGGTTTAGTATGGGGAATACCATTAAATTTTTTAAGTACCTACCTATAGTGTTGCTTCTTGCAATATTTCTACAAGATATTCTAAAGTTTTGGGCCTAATAGATGCTTTATAACCTTTCCCAAACGTTTATCTATTACTACTAATAAACTTTGTTGTAGGTTAACACCATTGAAAACCTTTAACGTCTTTTTCACACAAATAATCTAAAGGGTCTGCAACACCACTTCTAAAAGCTTGCCCTGCTAGACGAACGTTCATTATTTTATTTTTATAGTACACGTGGCTTAATGACAATAAGTTAACAAACTTAAGATCTTCACGTTCTTGCAGTTCTTCAAGTTTCTCTAAGTATTCTCAGTTAACTTTTCCCGCTTCTTTTGAAACCACCTTTTCAGCTATATTATTTCTTGCCAATTTTAACATATGCTAATTATCCATCACATAATGTAGGTACTTTGTTGCCTGAAGAAGGTTGCAGAAAATATGAAAGTATGTTGATGGAGGTAATGTCACACCTTAATTTAATAAAGGTTTGAAAATTTTTTTGGGGATCCATCGCAAGTAATAGATCGTACTATAATTCCAACGTCAAATTATAACACTATTACATATCGCACCGATGTCCATAACTTAAATTTGAGATTCAGGGGTAAAATGAATATACCTTTACTTTCTAGCGAGCAAGGTAAAAGATGTTTTTTATACTGTATTGCAAAACTTTACAATGGTTTGCCCCTGGATATTAAAATGCTACCACCTTCTAGGTTTCGGTGCCGGCTTAAACAACTACTTCTTTGTCCAGTTTCACCTGCTGCAATTAAATGAGTGTTTTTTTTTCATCTTTTGAACTTTTGATTCTTAGACTTACCTATACATATATATTGTGGTTAATTAATACGAAAAAATTTTCAAAATAACCTGTGGTGCTGTTTCGATGCGCATTCTCATTTTTTTATTCAATATTTAACTTGTTTGTTTACTTAGTTTTAGGTTTAGTTTTTAGTTTTTGTGCAGGGTTAAGTGGAGGAGAAGTCCGCAACTATGTTGCCCAACTGAACTTCGCCCTGCACTAATAATATTAGAAGTATAATACTTTCTTTTTATATTTATGTCAATAAAGACACTTTATTATTATTATTATTATTAAATAGCTTGTGCAAGCAAGATTTCACCAACTGTGCTTGCATATTAGCATCCATTTTATTCGTAAGGAATTACGCTACCGGAAACTTAAAATGACTTTTTTAAATTAAGGCACACTCTTTAATATACGGTTTGATGTTGCACTTTTTTTTTAATTCAAATACTTCTTGTAGAAAGCCAGGCTGACAGTTTAATTTTGATAGCCAATTTCGGATGGTGCGTGGATTGGGAAGCAACAATTTTTGACGAACAAAATTGAACACCTTGGGCGAATAGAAATACAGCGTTTGGCTAAATTGCTTCATCATATGGGCATACCGTCGAAGTTGTATAGGTGTACTTTGGTTTTTATGCTGGTGCTTAATAATCCCCAAGGGAATTCCTTCAAAATTATTTTTTAAAACGGTATCTAGAGTTTCGGTGCTATAACCTCGGTTTTAATTTCTTTCATCATCTGCTTCATTGTGGAAATTTTAGCAATTCTCCGTCGAACGTTTTGTTGTAATTGTAATGTTTTAATCTTATGATGCAAACTAGTTTTATTTGGCGAAGGGAACTTTACAGGATATGTTTGGGTTTGAACGTTGATATATGTTTTACCATTCGAATCCATTTCGTCAACAGGTGAACTCTGCAAAAAAATTAATACAATTTATGCACCATATTTTAGCTCTCATTATTAAATTACCTATACTTACACTGATAAAATAGGCTATAATACCTTTAAATCAGTATTTTAAATGTCACATGTATAATTAAATACCTACTGCATTAATTGATGAATAAATAGCACATTTACAGGTTGTGACTCGCTTGAAGCAATCTCATGTTGTGTATGATACACAAATTATCTTCGACGTTGAGGTACTTTTTGTAATGATGCAGGAAAGGCAAATACACTTGGCACAGCATCAAACTTTAATATCTTTACAGTGGTTTCAGGCTTAGTTATATAATAAGATTTTAGAAAATGAGTGCTGCATATACGACTTGTTTTTTAAGGTAGCCAGTTCTACCGTCTCATAGCATTAATCCAAAGGTTTAAACTATGTAGTCGACTATGTGGAAACCTATATGCAAAACACAATTTATTTACATAATGCTTATTTACCATAAATGCAAAAAATTAAATAACGCAGGTTTATTACACAAAACCTAACAATTTTAAAAATCGCTATTTTTTACTGTACCTATGAAACTGAAAGCTAGTTCCTTTCATGTGCAGAATCTTATATCCATAAGCAACACAATTCACAACCATTTCTAGCAAGTTAAAGCACAATTAAAACTTTATTTTAATTAACGTGCAAATCTACTACCGCACTCTGCTTACGCAATGCGTAAGACAGCGATGTAAATTCCACCACACAGTCTATCTCGCTCGGACACAAAACAATGTACGCAACCGCTATACAGCCTCCTTTCCAGTTACTTTAGTATGTATTTCAATGTGTGTAATCAGCTGTTAACATATTATGTTAATTGGAAATGTTTCTCCCCAACACGTTAATATAAACTTGAATGCTGTATTTTTGGAACCTCGGCCTCGTTTCGAAAATATGATTCGATTTAACAATTAGATGTTGTGAGAAAACCGTTTTAATGAACACATCTTGTGACATTGGTTGAACTAGCAGATGAATATTACTGTATGTTAGCTGATGTATGACGCTGATTTTGTCTTCCGTACATGCCCTCGTAAAAAATGATGGTTGCTGGTTATAGGTTTACACAAACCAGTTACAGATGGGTTCGTATCTAGTTCTTTAATCTTGAAATAATAAAGTAGGTAATCTTAGCAGTGTACAAGTCCAGGCCGTTTAAAAGGTGATAATAAGCAAATGGGGCATTCGCAAAAAGAGTATTGAGAGGTTTTTTTTAAGCTATCAAGCTAAATCCACGATAATGACATGAAAACGTAGAACGTAAACCCCTGTGTGCTTTGTACTGACCAAGTCTAGTTGACACGATAAATAAGGACACATTGTCTAGTTTCAGAGAACTGCAAAAGATTGCAGACCATCCCTATTGGAAATTTCGGTTTTACTTGCCCCTGAAAAATTAAATTTAAAAAAATCTGCTCTACGTGATTTCGGATCGGGTGTTTCGGAGTCGCTTGAATCATCCACGAGCCGGCGATTTCGCTTGCCTGGAGGCTGCAGATTTTGCCGGTACGGGCGAACTGAGCTGCGTTCTCCGCTGGCTGTAGATGTTAGTCGTGTTGATTGCCAGACTACCACTTTTTAGTTGAATTTTGCAGGTACGTTCTAGCCGGAACCTCGGGAATCAATTTAAAGTTCGTCGATTGCGTTGAGATTTGTGGTATGAGCCCCTGGTATATTGCTCTTTGGGCTAAGACCGGCGCCAACGGGTTACAGCTCCCACCTTATGAACGCTGTTATCGCCGTGGGTCGATCTGAATCTGGACGATACTTTGAGGAACGCTTATTACTTGTAGAATCAGTTATATTATGGATGAGTTGTAAGCCGGTTGATTAAAAATCAGGTGCACTTCAGCTAAGGGTGAGTTTTGGGGTAATTTTTAAGCCGGTTTCTTGAAAATCACACCCGTTTCAGCTAAGAGTAGTGAAAAAGGATCTAGGTCTTGGCAGGTAGGTTCTGTAGACAGTTCTACTATTTCGGGTGTAGCTGGTTTTAGAACTTACTTGGCGCGAGCTAGCTTCGCAGGATGAAACCGCTCACGGGCTCGTTTCGAGGGCCCTTCGGACTGGTATCGGACTGGCGGCAGCTCAGTTTTCGGGGTAGTGGAGCTGCACTGTGGCTTTAGGTTAAAAGAGCATACCTGGAAAGTCTGGTCTAGCTGCAGGTTATTGGGCCGCAAGTTGGTTGCTCCTTCCGGTTGAGCTTGACTCGCAAGTGAACTCAACTGGCCGGCTATCGTCTTCTTATACCCCTTCGAGGGTATCTTTACCTGGTCGATAAATTGTGGAAATAAGAGTGGAAAATAAGGGTACCAAAAGTAGAAAATATTGGTGCTAAGGGTGGTAACTGCACAGAGAGTGCGTTAAACTACGAGTTGCGCAAAGCTGGCTTCCCATCTGTCTCCTGTAATGCGATCAGTTGCATTTTACTGAGTCAAAATGGCACAGTGTCAGTCTTGCATTATTGTATAGTATTGTAAAATACCTTGTACGGACGCACTGTCACAGTAGCATCAAATACCAATCACACAAGCAGGGTTTAGTAGAGGAAGAAGTACGCGGAAAATAATTTTAAATACCCGTAAATTAATTAAGGGCGTTAGGGAATTCAATACTCGACTTTATACACTCATGGACGAAAATACCTTTGTTAATTTATATTACCTTACCCTAGGTTAATTACCTTAGAATTAGCAACAACAAAACACGTTTACTGGTTGTTGCAAAAAAGTATGCATGTTTTTCTCTTATTGTTTACTAAAAAAACTTTAAGAAAAAAATAACATTGTTTTATCATCTAATGCAGATAAATTAATATCGAGTATTTCTTTCTCGAGCTCTAATTACTGCCGACATTCTCCTAAGCATACTTCGAAGGAACTCTTGTTTTTCCATCTGGGGAATGGGATGTAATTTCTCTTGTACTTATTGCAATTCGAAGTTCTACCAATGAGTTTATAACTGCTTGTCGAGATTGTGTATGACGCTTAAACATGTCCTATATGTGTTCTATGCGATTTAAACCTGGGCTCAATGGTGGCCAGTTAAATGGTGAGCTATTAGCATCACGCATAAGCATAAGCACGAACCTGTAATATCTAATAAAGTTAACGTTGTTCGTCTAGGCGGTTGCGAATGTACCTGTGTAGATTCGTTCTTAAATTAACCTCCTCTAACTCCGTACGTCCCTCCCAATTGATACAATCCCACAATATAGTAGGCCCTCTTCCAAACCTTACATTTTGTACCAAGTTAAGCGTAGCATACCTTGCCCCAACTCTTCAATAAACTCGGTTACGTCTATCCCCCTTCCACAATTAATTGTGTTCATGTTTCATACATGAAGAGAACCTTGGGCCACTAATATACATTCCAACCATCATGAGGTCGTGCAAATTACAACCTGGCAGTTCTATGCTGCAGGAGAAGCCGAGCTGCTTGGGCAGGACGTCTGGGGTTTAAACTGGCTTCCCTTAGTCTTCATCTCACTGTTTTAGGACTTACACTTTTCATGCATTTTCCAATTCATTCTTCAATTTAGAAATTGTATAAGCGCGATTTCTTAAAACTTTGATCTGTAGGATACGATCATCCTGTTGCGTCGTGCACCGTTTATATCATGGTCCAGGTCTTCTCTTGTATTCTCAAGGTTCTTTACATCGGTTTATAGTACATGAAACCGTTGACTGGTGAATGCACTAATGTTAATTGCCTATGTTCGACTTTGACAATGGACACCCGGTATAAGTACTTTATCTTAAATAACTAAAGCTACATCAAAATAACGAAAAAATGAGCTATTGCACTTAAAATGCGAATTTGTAGTACTTTTGCATGTTTATCTACCCATATATTTAAAACGTTAAGCGTTTTCCTTCGATACCTATTTTGAGACTTCTACCAGGCCGCTTTCCGTATTTCTTTTTTTAAATAAAAGCTGACCCTGTGTATATTTGTACAAAAGTCTTAAATTGCAAATAAATAAATAATTTACAACGAAAAACCTACATATGAAGCAACGAGCAGTGCTGTAGCATTGGAATAAATAAACTCAGTCGGCTTGCGGTGTTCTGCTGCAAAAAAATGGTGCTGTACGTTTCGTTTGCTGTTAGGCCGTTTTCTGTATAAGTTGCTGCCTTCAATTTCATGTTATTCTACGTAAGTAAAAAGTTAGAGATCAGATATACGAAACTTGATCATATGTTGTAAATAAAGGTAACCCACTGAACCTAAGTATTTAAATGTCGCTTTATGCTTTGTTTTGAGACTTGTGCAGTTGGTAAATACAAGCTCATAATTTTTATTACAACAATGTAGGTGGAGCATGAATTGGTGGATCATAAATTGCTTAACGCCAAGACCAACATGTTAAAAAAATCGCTTGAAAAACTGGATGAAAATAGAGTAGTCGATAACTTACATGTAAAGCAGGAGATTGTGGAAGGCGGTATTGACAATACTGCTTACCATTTATTGAATATTAAGCCGGAAGGAGTTAATACAAAAGATTAATTATTTGCTTATTGTGCAACAAACGTCAGTGTCTCAGCTGATACATTTGTTCTTTCGGTTTGTGAATATGGAGCGAAAGGTAAACGTGATGTTATGTGAAATATGAAGACTGATACACCATTTCATACAAGTTCAATTTGTAGTATATAACAGTAAGAAAACTCACTTTAGTTAGAGATTTGAATACACATGCAGAAGAGAAACCCTATTCATATCCTGTTTGCCAGGATAAAACAGCAGAGAACTGTAGGAGGACACGTGCGGAAGAAAAACCTTATTTTTGTTCTATTTTCGACTATAAAACAGTACAGTACGGTAATTTAGTGATTCATATCAAAAGGCATACAGGAGAAAAAAACTTTATTCATACCCTCTTTGTGATCATAATGCACAAGTAAAACATAATTTTGTTAAACATATGAGAACATATCCAGGGGAAGAATCATATTTTTGTTCCATTTGCGACCATAAAACAGCACAGTACAGTAATGTAGTAATCCATATTAAAAATCAGAGAGTGGAAAACCTTTAACCATGCTCTGTTTGTGACTATAAATCAGTAGCGAAACGTAGTTTGATTATACATCTGAAGACACATACACAGGTCCGGCGCGTTTGGTGTTTTTCTTGCGGGAAGTGGATATTTGATACTTTCCAAAAAAATGTTTTTCAAGTAAATATGAGAACGAGTGCATTTTTAATTCCGCGTTTAAAAGAGGTAATAATGAAAAAATCTTCCGAGATTTTTTCAGATATGTTTGAGGGTCCTTAGATGACGATTACATACCGAGGTAGAAAGTGCTTTATTACTGTCGAGCGATTAAATAGAGATTAAGTAAGAGATGGAAGTGTTGAAATGTCATTTTCCACCCAAGAAAAACAACTTACCATCCACTGTCATAGTAATCTCGTTCTCTCCCGGGGTGGGAAGTACAAGTTGGTAATGGCGCATTTTCCAACTTTTTAAAAAACATTAATAACCTTATTACATATATGGTTGTGAATAAATAGTATATTACATAGGTACCGAGGTGGGAAGTGTTTCATTACTGTCGAGAGATTACCGAGATGCGTAGCGTCGAGGTCAACTTTATCTCGAGACATGAATGAAACTTTTCACCGTGGTATGTATACTATTTTACTCATAATCGGTTTTTGTTATTATATATTTAATTAGGTAAGTTTCAAATAATACCTACACGCAATTTAATAAGTTACCTTAACAAAGGAACAAGTTCATTGAAAGTGACGTTTAGCCAGCTGGGAATAGCTATTTACATTACAAGTGCGGTAGGTCGCAATTTACAACGCGAGGTTTTAATTTTGAAGCACGACGCGAAGCGGACTGCTTCAGTAAAACTGAGCGCTGTAAAATGCCTAACGTACCAAGTATTGGTTTAAATTTTTTGCCCGACATATCTTTCTTTTAAATTTTCTATAAATTCGCGACTTCGCTTTCGAATATCAACCCATCAAGCAAGCTGCCATCAGTAAATTTTGTAGCTGATACTTTGAAACGTCAAAATTCAAAGTCGTAAATAACAGTTTTATTTATTTCTCCTAAACGCAACTGAACGATAAAATACGTAACTAGCTTTTCTGCTAACACCCGTTATTACTACAAAGCAACTTTTTGTTTAATGGTCTCTGAAAGCTAAAAATTTTCTAGTCATTTTACAGCACCGCGGTGCGACAAAGCACTGACTAACTGTAAAATCGTAGTTACGGTGGACGTCAACTGTGCATGAATGTGTTGTTTACATGTCCAAAAATCCTTTCTCGGCTGACTGGAAGGTAAAGTAACCAATGACTCACTTTCTACCGTTTTGAAGGTTGGAAACGTACCTATTATTAACTGATTGTTAGTAAACATATTTTCTCAATTCCGCCTGCCTGTCCGTCTGTTGGCGGTGTAGCAAAAAACTTTGTTGGAGGTAGTCGGTATTTTGCATGCGAATTATATGTGTACCTAGCACGAAACCGAATATACTTTTCATCAAATATATACAGGGTATAAAAATAAAATGTGTATTTTCATTTACTTGAGGAATAGAAAATGGGAGGCAGCAAGTAGCGGATTCTCCGCTGCCAAGCGTTGACATTGCTTTCGCAGTCGCTGAAATCGGCTGAATTCGAATCCCACCGCCTTCAATGCTTTCTTATCTGCCAAGCCAACTCAAATTACCAAGTGTTGTTTCACTTTACTGTTTTGGTATTATAAGGAAAGTTAAGATAGTTTTTCCCAGTTTCCTTTAATTTTTCAAAATTTTTGGTGTCACAACTTCCACTTGCGAGAGAAGTTATAATTAAAGTTATTTATACAGATGTTTCTTCAAGCTTTTATGGAATCTCCTAGATGAACTTTATTAATTATAGTAAAAAAACACACTTTTTAAACATAATGTTACATTTACATATTTCTATTTGATCTTATATCCACTTCCCGCCGATTTCTGAACAAGGGTAATGTCTCCACAAACAACGCTAACATGCTATGGTTGGTCTCTTACTTTATTTAATTTAGTTGATTAATTGTTGATTAGAGCCACCATGCAAAATTTTGTTTGTACTATAAAATTTTAGGAAGATTAAAAGTGAGTTGTATTTACTTGACTTGTCAAAATAAATGGTTATATGCCCGTTATCATATTCTATGTATCTGCAAATATTGATAAATAAACGCTAGCTCATTCGTAAAGCAATCACTCATCTCAGTTGGATTCTTGGTTGAATGTGTAATTTTTCAAATTATTTTACTACGGATCTGTTTTCCGTTTTAGCTCTAATGCGCATAAGCAAATATTCGAAATTAGGTCAAATGCTACACCAAAATGGATCCCGCTGGCAAGTTAGCGGTCAGTGACTTAAAAACAAAGTGAAATGTATCAAAGTTTCTGCCGGTAGTTATTTGAATTCTGGTGCTTTGGCGGCATTAATTGTCATTTGTTTTTTCAGCACGTGATTGTCGATCCCGTAGAAGAGACGCGGGCAAATTTTCAATTGTTTTTCGAAGCGTCGGTTGGGTTCAAACTTCGCCTAACCTCAAATTATGGACTCAGCCTATATTGCGAGCTGCACTTGCTTTACCACCACGGAAAATTCTTGGATTGTCTTAAGTATTGACTCTTCTTACATACACATAAGTTTCACGGGCCTAACGTAGCTAGTTTTAGCCAAAAACGGCACCTGTTCTCTACCGATCTTGAATCGGGAACTTGTAGGAGACGCCGATGCAATTCTTGGGCTAATCCTGATGAAACTCCTGGGACACGTTCTTACAAGGCTGCTCTATGACCTGGTACCTTCCCCTCTGGGCTGTGTTGACTCGCTTGGCTCCACGCATAGATCGGAACTTGGACTGCATCGGATGCTGGGTTATCGTAACGGGGCTTCGAAGAACTTTTTACTTTTTTTGTGGCGGAAATCTCTGCAAATACTACCACACCATCTTGGACATGCACTCAGTAAAACTGTATACTTTTTATGCTGATAACTGTTTATTTATTATAGGAAATATTCATTTAAAGTGGAGCACATTTCAACACAATAATTCTTACAATTTATTTTTTTGTTCTCTTTGAAAATCCGTTATAAACAATTGCAACTGGAATATTAATAAAAAACGGATATTGACCAAGTTCAAATTGATTACTGTTAACACTAAATTTGCTTACAACTAAAACTATTTACAAAATTATTATCCTTAATATAATTGTTTACATTTATAACTAATTAACCGTGTCTTTGCGCCACTGCACGTTTTTATTAATTGTTTTTAATTGTTCACACGCGTCACTGCACTGATTAGTTAGAGTACTTCCTGCACGAAGGCTTCCTTCGAATTCACCTGTCTACTTTTACACACAATTTTGGCCCATGGGTTGTCTGCTTTTCTTCGCTTTTTACACTGTCTTGCTAATTCTTACAATTTCCGTTATATGCCTTAATGCCTGCCTTCTTAGCTGCTCGTTGCAGCGTTCATTGGTTTATCTGGTTCTTATACCTTTCTTTTAAAACCCTGACAAAATTTTACTGTCTAACTTCACTTGAATTCTACGCTTCATTTCATTGCCTTTGGAATCCTTTTTGCAATTAATAATCTCTTTAAGTTCGGCTAGTACCTTTGCACAAACCTCTTATTTTAAATTGATTTTACAGTCAACTTAGATCCCTGTGAAAATTGAGCTTTGCTTATTCTGTTCTTTATTTAAATATTCTGCTATTACTCTCAGCTCTTTACAAATGCATTCATCCTGTTAAATTCAAGTTTTAGCCTTGCAGTTATATAAAATATCTCACCCTGAGCTTTAGTAAGATGTCCATTACTTTGGCAATTCTATCAGAGTTGAGTTGTAGGGCCTAAGACCATTGCATTATATTACTTCATTTCTAATATTAAAACGTATCTCATATGTTCGAGGACTTTTATGCGCTTCTTAACAGGTGCGCGTGTGTACAACACGCACTTTGCACACGCTACTGGCCGGGCCTACACATAGAGGAGAAAAATCCTATTAATGGTTCTACCTGTCAGTATAAAGCAGCAGATAAGGGTAGCTTAGTTACTTATATGAGGATACATACAAAGAAAAACTTTACGCATGTACTATTCGTCTCTATAAAACAGTAGGTAAAGGTCATTCAGTAAGGTAGTATAAAGCAGCAACAAAGAGCAACTTAGTTAAACATATGAAGATACATAATAGAAAAAACCTTAGAAGTTTTAGTGAGTGTTAGTTGTCTAAGAATTTGTTTTGAATTTTACAGTTCATATTTCCGACTTCTGCCATTTGTTACGGTACTTTTGTAGCTTCCCCTGTATTAGCAAAGATTTGCTAGTCGAATTTTTGCCCCTAAATATTATTAGGTGGCTTTTCGGTAATATTGCATGCATTAGGATCAGCCTAGTTAGCTGTGTTTTAGTTTTTAAACATTTAATTATAATTAATAACAGGGTCCGTCACAGTGGACCCAACTCGAAAAAACCCGACGGGATTTTCGGGCTGGGCCCAAGTGAAAAAACCCGCTCAAAAAAACCTACTGAGTTTTTCGGTCCTGGATTCACTCCAAGGGACTAGTAAACTCACAACTTGGGTTAAACATTTTGAAAAAAAAACTCAACCTTTAGAATTTTATTACAAATTAGTAAAACACAATTAATTACTTTTACGAATATTAGAACATTAGAAATATAATTAATGATTGTAAAAAACAGAATATTAGAGCAAGAACAATTAATTACTACCAGTTAATAGCGCAAATGTCTGTACACTTGCACTAGTTTTGTGGCTTTTCCCACGCCTAAGCGATTTAGTATACTCCAAACAAGTCCGAATGTAGAAAAGTATCGTTCAATGGAAGCTGAGGATACCGGCGCCGAAAATAGACCTAAGAAAAAATCGCAAAAACCATGTGGCAAGGTTGATATTCTTTCGATTCTTTTTGCAACAAGTTTCCACCATTGAGGGAATGAAAAATGATTGATGACAGCATCCATCATCAATGATTGTGGAAAAATGCTTCATCTTTTATTCAAAAAACCATTATTCCGGGAAGACGGGAAAAACCCGAAAGAGCCCGAAAAAACCCGAAAAAGCCCAAAAAACCTCCATGGGCCCAGATTTCATTAATTAGATTTATTTTTGGCTCCATTTCTACAAATATTAAAGACTGGTGGTTAGGCAATTTTACATGAATTTAGTATAACTATTCTCTGGCCTGACTTATTGCAAGAACAACTTTGTTATCTCTTGTTGCAGTTAAATCTTTCAGGAAGTTTTACTGTGGGTCCACTTGCCCAAAAATGTTGTTATCTGGTAACTTGTGAAGCTGGTGTTGGATTTCGGCTTTCTTTTCCAAGCAAAATTGCCGTGCTAGTTGGTTCTTCCCTGTACTCCAAAGAGCCCTTTGGCTTGGATCGCCTCTGCGAATAGTTTTATGGAGGACCTAGAAGTACTAATGCTTTGTTTCGAACCGCCTCCAGGTGCGCCAGACTGCAAGGAAGCAAACGGAAAGATTAAATTTGGATGTACATTCCTGCAGGCAAGACGCTAGTATAGTTATTACCCGTTGCGCCTGGTGTATTTTATATTAGAATAGTTGCTTGTTTCGTACAGTTAGAAACTAGGGCATGCTTTACAAATCGTAACCCCTCGTGTACTTTTGCTTAGGCTATGCGAATAATTAGTACAGATTGTACGAGGGTAGGTTATGTGCCTCGTCCTCTTGTAAGTGTTTTCGTTTATGATATATGTTAGGGCTGCCGCAAAATTTCGTGCGGACACTGTTTGAAATTTATTGAATAAAGTTAATTAGGCTTACCAGAGTCCTGTCGGCCTGGACAACGGTTCTTCGGCTCGAATGTGTGGGAGCTTTCGGTTATAATTAGCCCCCAGCCGCTGCTTCAGTGTGAGACCTACAAATTACAGATTAGATTATCATAGAGCTTCGAGCTTTGATAGCACCTTATTAGAATGGTGCTTTTTATTTACCCGGTATCACGTGATAGCTGTGTTTGACGGCTTAGCGCGTTAATCACTCGGCCCTCTTTATGTTTTGGGAATCGGTTTTCCGCCATTTGCACTCGAAATTTATAGCGTGAAGTTAGTCATTATACGACGGTGGTGGAATGTGAGCCGACCACGGGGCCGCTTGTTCAAATTCAAGTTCCCGCGAGCCGGTTACGCAAATTTGTCTTACGCCTGTTCCAAACCTGATGTCTTTCTATTACTGGGAACCTCGACGTTATTGTGTGGCCATGCTAAACCTACGTCGCTCCGACAGCTAGAAATTTTTGAGTATTGTTTTAACGTCAATTAGAGCTGACATTCGGGGCTAAACGTAAACCAGAATAAACTTGCATTGCTCTGTACCGGCGTATTACTTGTTGTGTCCGCTCTGGGACCTGTATATATAAATATTGTACTTGTTTTCCCTTCTCTGTGGCGCCCGATCATAATTTTTAAAGTGTTTGTTTTGTGTATCGTATACCTGCCTAAATTTATTAATATTTATATTTATATTTGGATATACATATACTTATACCTGCATGCTATTGAATTGCACTATAGTACCCACCAAATTAAATAAAGCTGTGATATTTTTTTGGTCGTTATTTTGATTTCATTTGTTCTGCTGGATTTATCTCTACCTTGTGGAGGTCCAACGCAAGGATTACAACTACGTCGATGACCTGGCGCCCTCTCCTTTTTTTTATTCTCTTTCAGCGTAGCTGGAACCTCGACCCTTCTCGGCGAATTAGCCCAATTAGGCCGATAATTACCAGCCGGCAAAATACCTACTATAACTTTTGCCACCAGGTAAAGCCAAAACATTTATCCTTCCTCACACATTCTTTCGTCTTGCAGAGAACTCCAGCTTCGCTACGAGTATGAAGGCGATGACTTTTTGTCACGTATCATAACAACAGGTGATACCTGGATACACCCTTATATCCCAGAAAACAAGAATGTTAGCATATAATGGCGTTACTCAAGCCCACCTCCGCCCAAAAAATTTAAAACACCACCATCGGCTGGCAAAGTGATGGCGACTGTATTATGGGACGCTATTGGACCAATTTTCTCGAAGAAAGAAAAACGATTAATTCAGCTTATTAAAGTGAGCTTCTGGAAAGGGTAAGTTGACCATACGAACAAAAAGACGCTGTCTCTTTAGCAAAGGACGTTATTCTCCAATAAGATAATGCTCGCCCACATACAGCCCATCTAACGAACAATACAATGGCTAAATTGGGCTGGGAAGTACTGTCTCACCCCCATATAGCCCGGACTTGGCCCCAAAGGATTATCATCTCTTTTGGCCATTCAAAAAGTTCTTGGGTGGCAAGCGATTTGCCTCTAATGAGGAAGTGAAGGATGCGGTGCAAAATTTGCTACGTCGTCAACTACAAGATTTTTTTTCGACGAGAATACATAAGCTACCAGAGCGATGGGACAAGTGTATTTTAAAGGGGGGTTGTTACTTAGAAAAATGATGTAGATATAATATTAATTTGTAGTTGGTATCGACAAAAAAAAAATTAAATGCAGGTCGTATATATACATAATGCACGTTAAATTTTGCTAAATTTGTGAATTCGATTATCAATTTGCAAAAAATTTTCTAGCAATAAAAACCCGTATCACCTACATCCTGTTTCGAGATGATTCTTTGTCTGTCTTTGGTGTCGTGCAGATCTAGTTGCTGTAATATTTATTGGTTCTTGTTTACCATTCATAATTCGACCAGATCCTGTAAAATTGTAGTTACCTTAGTAAATCCATAAAATTTGCTTTAAGTTTGTGGGGAACTAGATTTCAACGTTTTCTTCAATTTTCAACGCTACATCGCGGATCTGCTCCATGACCTTTGACAAAGCTATAAAGGGCCCACAACCCCTTGGGTAATGTTCAACTACATTTTAATCCATTAGTTAGTTACTTTTTTAGTTCATTTACCTTTTAGCCCCATTTGCAACATCTTTACCCGCTAGAACTCGTCGATACAGCCTATTAATACCTTCGTTTGTAGCCTACGATTCTACATTTGAACTTTCCACTAGTGCCTACATGGCACACGTACCTATGAGTTATTAGTCCTGTTTCGAGCTCTATCCTGTTGCCGTCCGTTTGCATGTTTGTCGTACCTGAACGATCTTATACCATTTTACCCCTCTCTCTCTCATCATTACATCATCATTGATGTGTTGTGGTCCATTATGCATTCAATTTGCAACCCTTCCGTCAATAAGAGTTTTCCACTGCAGTCGATCTTGAGCTGTCTGCATGGCAACTGAAGGTGATTCGTTTAATACTGCCTGCGTGATATCAAGCCATCGTTTAAGGGATCTGCCTCTCCGTATTTTGCCATTGGGCTTTCCTTGAATGATAGTTTTTTCTAGGTTGAGAGTTTTTCTAGCAATATGGCCCAAGAGTTGAAGAATCTTAGTGTACACGATGCTTGAGAGGTGCTTTTTTGGCTTTATTTCTTCTAAAACCGACGCATTTGTTCTATGCGCAGTCCATGGGATGCGTAACATTCTACGCCAGCAAAACATTTCAAAGGCGTCGATTCTTCTTTTGTCACTTTCATTTATGGTCCATGTCTCGGCGCCATACAGGAATATGGAGAACACAAGTGTTTTGACAAGCTTAATTTTTGTCTCCTTAAAGATGTTACGGTCGGACCAAATTTTTGTCAGCTTCGTCATAGCTATTCTACCCAGCTGAATTCTACGTCGGATTTCATACTCACAATTGCCTCTGTTGTTAATAAGGGCTCCCAGGTATATTATTCCAGACATAACCTCACACTTCCCTAGAAGTTTTATATCAGGATGGTTGTCATGTTCCCTGTCAACAATAATTACTTTGGTTTTGTGATAGTTTATTGCTAGAAAAAAGGTAGCAGCAGCCTGGGGCATCATATCACACATTTGGAGAACATAGTAATTATGCCAGGTGAGCGGATGGCCCAGCTAACAAATGCTCGCCTTTCAGGCGGCCGGCCCGGGTTCGAATCCCGGAGACTCTAGAATTTTAAAAAAAATCGTACTCTCCCCGGCTACCACGCTAACATCTGCGGTAGTCGTTAACCCCTAACAAGGGAACTCTTCCTCAGTTTCGACGGGCAAGGCTAGCCACCTACCCGGCCTAAGGGTAAAGACGGCTCACAGAACCACTTCGTGGTAAAACAAGCCACTGGCCTTATAATAAGAAGAAGAAGAAGAAGTAATTATGCACTGCCGGCAACTGCCTTCCCAGCGCTGAGACTTCTACAGCTTTGCTCGTCTCGTTTCTTTTAATTTGTACTCTATGATTTATCTCGAATTGTGATACCATTCACCTATGAATCATTTTAGTGTTATAGTTAAATTGTTTTAGAAAATTAAAAATTAATCGCTCACCTGTCATCTAGACTTCAAATTATAAGTAATGTACATAAAGTAAGTGACCTTACCTACTAGCTAGGTTTTAGGTTGTGTTTAACCGATTGTTGCATTAATCCATTTAGCACTTAAATATCCTTATTGTACTTTGAATTCTGCAAGCTTATATTTGACTTTGTAAAAGTGATTCGGACGCTTATTTCAGGAACCATTTAATGTGGTAATTAATACCTAAATCAATAGTATTTTACATTACAAGCCAGGTAAAACAGTTTTTACTGACAATAGGATTGGGATGACTGGCGAGCCGTTAGGCGAGCCTGTCATATCCTTGAGCCAGTAAAAATGGTTACCTGGCGTGTCAAGTACAACATTTTATTTGTTTTTCATTTGTTAATAAACCGTAAACTCACAATGAAATAGTTTTCTCCTTCTTTCATAACAATTATTATATTTTCAAAAATGTCTCGTTACCTTTGAAATCATTACTCTGACAAGGGAGTTTAAAGTTTCTAAACAGTGCCTATGTGAACAGAGTACGGTCGTCTCCAACTTGTAAAAAATCAACAACTGTCGTCTCTAACTTGTAAATTTCTTAACTAGTAGCTAACTTGTTAAGATCAACTTTCAATGGCCATAGGCTGACTTGATAAATGGATGTTTAGAAATGATGAACAAATAAAAATATTTTCACTACTACAATAATGTTCCAATGCCTTGTAAAGGTTAGAAACAACTGTAACTATTTATTAAAGAACTTTATATGTTTGTTTACGGCAAACAGTATTTATAAATATCAAATTTTAGGAATGTACTATATTCTAAATTGGCCCATTTTTACAGCATCAGTTGGGTTTAGCTAATTTGCTGACCAACTTGTAAAAAAGAAGAAACGGCTCCTAATTGTAATAATTATATGTGCGGTGCGCTCAAAATTTAATTTAAAAAGTTAAGAGAGGTCTACATTGAAATAATTTAGTTCCCTCAGATTTGAACTGAATACCAAAAGCTTACGGACCCCCAACATTTGAATATACCTAGGCGGAAAGTATATTAATCGCACTATACCTTAAACTGGGGATAGTCAGTCCGCACATAATACATTTTTTCAATTGTATCTAGAATTTTGGGTGTATCACAAAATGGATTATAAGACAAAATTATTCACAAATAGCAAAATTTAGTGGTTATTCTCAAAATGAGGTCCACACAATTCAGTCTATTACCGGTACGCACAAACATTGCAGCACCGGTATGCGCGTGTGTGTGTACATGCGCAGGTGTATACAGGGAATTTATTTTAATAGTTAACATAAGCGTTCCGTTTCTATGCCACCATTTAATCATACAGGTTATTTCCATAGTTACAAATGAGACCAATAAATTAGAGCGTGTATTTTAAGAGTTAAAATAGGACATACTTGTCAAAAAGACAATTAAAAGTTATCCTAATGTATACCACTGAAGAAAAGATACAACACACAAGTTGTTTCTACGTATCTACTTTTTAGTTGCATACTCTTATTAGCAAGTACCTAATTTAAATTCGTATGTTAACTCGTAAAATAAACGCTCTAATCTATTGATTTCATTGGTAACTATGGAAGTGACATGTAAGATTAAATGCTGGCATAGAAACGAAACTGCTATGTTAACCATTAAAATAAATTCACTGTATGTGTGTTATATACCTTATTTTATTGTGATGCTTCTGACATGAATAAAAAATACGGATATCTTATCTAGGCCGCGGAGTTTTTTTTTTGACTTTATTAATCAGTATCTTAAATAATTCATCTTCTCCAAATGGATATAATACCTTTGAATGCTCCAGAATTTACAGCGGGTACGTATATGATTTTAAGTAGGTATAGTATTGACGAGTGCGTTAACAACCTTTGCCTCTGTCCAAGACGGTTTCGGGGTTCTATAATCTCTTCCAAACACTTTATCGCCTATTCCAAAATAATCTCTATCCAACTCTCTTCAGTTTGATTATGTTGGTAATTTCGAACATTTTATTTTCGTTATTTAGTTTCAATCAATCTAATCGTGATCTCAACGGCCATTATAGCAGGACTACTTCATGTCGTACCATGCGCAGTATTTCGATAATTAAAAAAAAATTGCGCAACCGCTCGCTCTAAATTTTTGTTATAGAGCAGTGCTTTTTTAAGTGCTCATGTAGATTGTTTTACGGCATTTTCTGCAAGACCGCATGAAAAAGCGCGTGGTAAAAATGGGTTTAATCTTGATATTTTTCATATACATTCGAAATACATTTGATTGAAATGTTCTTAGAACAATTTTCCGAACCGAGAACTCCGTATTGTTAGCTCAAAATCCTAGCATTTTAAAATTCAAAGACATCTGTTTAATAATGTTATCAAAATTCGACCCCACGCGAACCTTTCTTCCGCTCACATTTCAAATATTAACGCATTGCAGTTTCTTTATACAATTTCCCGTAAGCTTGTTTGACAAAGCAAGTTCGTTCTCCCCTCGCATTCTGCATGGATGATATCATCTTGCCATTATCACGTCTTTAGGGGTTCTCGACGCCAGCCAGGCGATTGCGTGACTTACCTGTGAATCCCTTGCTTAAACAAAGTCATGTTTCATCATTTTCGTTCAGAGCGTTTTGCTACAAGTGGAATAAGGACCAATAAGTCGCAGTTGGCGTCTAAGATCGTAGCTTAAGGAATTAATCACCGTCCGGCTCTCGAGTTCTTAAGACGTGTTGGTTCCGGCGGGGCCTTGGGCCCCGTCATACGTCGAAATTGTTAGTTGTGAAGTCACGTTGTTGTTATTGTCGAGAATCGGTGTGTAGCAACAGTGCGTATTCAAGTTTGCGAGCGTTTTGGCAAAGTTAAACCTCGTTTCCGGCGAAGCGGCGCTATTGGTTCACGCGCACGAAAAATGACGCTAGACAGTTACCGGTCGCAACGCGTGCAGTTCAGATCGTGGCTTGGTTAATTATCATACATGTTTTTGTATTTAGTTATGGTACAAGAATAAAGTGTTTATTAGCAAAGCAGAAGTGTTTTCATTTAAGTAGTGCAACATAACTACAGGTGTTTAAGTGACGTACAAGTAGGTAAAGGTTTGACCGAAATGCTTCTGTTTCGTAGAGTCATGCAACTCTAATTACACATACAGCGGATTATTAATTGAAGCTCTTGTTCATTGCATTAAACCATCAGTGGAATGAAGACACGAGTTTCGTTATCGTCATCTGCCTGTGTCGACGTGCTTCATTTAAGTTTACCCGTTATGGGGATGTTATGCCGCTTACCCTCCCTCGATTATCGCACCTTCATGGGGCTACCAGCAACTTTCCTGTCATTTCCGTTCGGCACTGATCTGGAGGATGCGACATGCGTAGGTGATGAGGACCAAAGTAACCAGTACATCATTCTGACATCCTGTCAAGGTAAATTGCTAGCCTTAAAATTTACAGTGATTTAGTTGAAGTGAAGTTCCGGCAAGTTATGCTTTCGTTGATTAAAGTGCGACGTCTGATACAGACACGACCGTTTTTAGAGTAAATTATCACCAAATTTTAATGCCCATATGTCGCCTTGTGTTGGAAATGTAATTAAACGTTGATAAGTTGTTTTGCGTTGACAAGTAAACATTGTTGCCATGTCACTACTTGAGTGACTGTTGCTAATTTCGTCCTTATAAAGTAGTGTTTGTTGTAAAACTTAAACGTTGATACTGTCTTGACCGTAGTAAGGTTAATTATTACCATATTTGCCATAGTTTTAAAGTTATCATCTAACCAAACTAACCCCTTTTGTTGATCAGTTTGAATTGTAACCAGTAAACATTTCATGTTCTTTGCTATGCATATATACTTTATTATAGAGTCTTTTGTTAATTGGTTATCGTTTTTCATTGGTGTTTGCATGCCGTTTCTTTTGTGTTCTGTACAGGAAATCAGACCAGTGTAAGTTAATACCATCAAAGGTAGGTCCGAATCAGCTGTGACGTCGCTACCTCAAGGTTGTTCCAAGGTAGAACTAAACTTTCACATTTAAAGTGGGCCTAACTGTGTTGATTTGTTGTTAATTTTACCCTGATTTAGTCTGAATGTGGTAGCGCTATCAACTATTTACCATCTTATACCTCTCGTACAGGAGTACAGCCCTAACTCAAAGGTCGTAAAGAACCCACCCTCGAGACTGAGTTTTTCTAGCTCCAGCACCTTTCCGTATACCGCCATCGTAACAGAGCTAGGGCCTTGTATACTAGCTTATTTCTTGATGTCGTTGTATCGTGTTTGTGCGGTAACAATGTTGAACCGTTATCTGTTACAAAATGTAAAAGATATCCGAAACGCGCTAAAATATAACGTACCTAGGACTTTAATAGTGCAGTTTCTTTCGTTTAAAACTATTCGGAAATGTGACTCGTGCAGTTTGTATAAAGCTTGCTTCCGGAGAGCCTCTGGTATAACAACCCGATATCCCCACATGATACAACCCTGATCGATGTATAATTCGTTATATCGATTAAAATAAGGTTTCAATTGTCTATTTCAATCGTTTTGTGCCATCCGTTTAAAACACAATTATAAACTTGGCTCAAAATTTTATAGCGACTTATACGTTGATGAATGTCGTGATGCAATATGGGTGTGCTGTCCTTGATAAATTTTAAATACGAATAATTTTCCTTTTCAATGGTTGTATTCGGTAAAGGCAACCGCGAAAGTGCACTTGCTGGAATATTCTCTGTAGATTTTAGGAGTGAAATTTCAAAATTATATCCCGATAACAAGACCGCCAAATGTTGCAGATGGGAAACTGCCATAGTAAAGCTTTATTATCCGTTAATAAGGTAAATCTTCTTGCATATAAATATTGATGTAGCTTCTTTATAGAGAATACCAAAGCCAATGCTTCTTTTCCATTTGCGAATAAATGTTCTCCGTGACACAAATTCAATCGGTTTGATATCACCATTTGAATATTTATGCGACAACAAACCTGCAACACCATACAATGATGCATCGCATGATAAAATCAATGGCAACTTGTCATCAAAGCGTACAAGTAATTTACTTGACCCTAAAGCTTACTTGACCCTAAATTTTCCTTGACTACTTCAAAAGCCCTTTGACAGTTACTGTTCCGCATACACTTTTTATTCTTTTTAATGATTCGTGCAATGGCACTCATTGTTTACTTAAATATCCCAGAAAATTTCACATATAATCTCATAAGAGCATTATTTCCGGAATTTTTTTTGAGTGCGTTCCAACGTTCTATTAATTTGCCCGAGCGGGACGCGAGAGCAAATTAGGACGTTGTTGGAATGCACGAAAAATAATTTCCGGATATGAATTAATGCTCGAATGCAGAATCGGTAAGAAAATCGGAACGACACAAACCCTTACAGTTACGTTGGTCTACCTACAAAAAACTTCCAAGAAATTTTGTTGTTGTCTTGGTTCCGGCTCCTGAACTAATTTTTCTATTGGTCATTAATGAGTGTCGTACGATTTTCCATAGTATTTGATCAGCCCCAAAAATCTTCTTAATTCGGACACATTATTAGGAGCAGGAACCTTTGTGATAGCTTCTATTTTTGTATAATCCAGTCGAATTCCCACTTTATCAATAACAAACCCCAAATAGGAAACTGACTTCTTAAAGAAAATAAATTTTCCTTTTTAACCTTTAAACCGCACTACTAAGTTTTTCTAATACTAATTTCAAAGTTTGCAAATGATTATTTTCCCAAATCCGGTCACCAAAACATCATCTACAAAACACAAATACTTCGGGTTGCATTGTGCTAATAATTATTACATATATCTTTGAAAAATTCCTGGGACAGAAAGCAACCCCACATGGAAGCCTATTTGGTCGAAATAAACCCTTATGTGTCGAAATGGTTAAGAATTCTTTAGATTGTTCATCTAAAGGTACCTACTTGTAAACATGCTAATTCAATCCTTTATCCATGGTACGGTAAATGTATCTATCTTTAACAAGGGGTTAACGGTAATTTTATAAATTTTGCAAATACGTATTTGCAAATCTGATTTCAGCATAGCTACAATTGGCGTTCTCCATGCGCTTATCTCAACTTGTGTCAAAACACGTCTCTAGGCCAGAGTATCGAGTTCTTTTTCAACCTTAGCCCTTAACGCGAATGGAAGAGGCATTTCTTTGACAAATACTGGTGTTACTGAATCACGAAAATGTAATGTCGCTGGACCCTTATTAAGAGTCCCAATTTTGTTACAAAATAAATTATGGTAATCCGCCAATGACGTATTTAGTTGATTTTTCGGATCATCCAACAAAAAGCTACAGGTACTAATTTGGATATCCAACTTGCTTAACTAACTACGACCCATTAAAGGAGAGCCACCATTATTGATTACATAAAGTTTCAGAAATAAACAATTAGAGCTATTACATAACTTAACGTTTACATCAATGAAACTTTTTTGTTATTAAACGGTTATCACGAGAGGAAAGGACGATTTTTCTAAATGTTTAATAACATTTATAAAAATCGACTTTCCTGTTGTCAACGTCTGTATCAGAAGTGCTAACTTCGCTTTGACATTATCTGATAACAAAGACACTTCAAATTCAGAATCACGTTCTTTGTTTACATAATTTTGAGGAACTCGTTTCCCTTGCATGGAAGTTTTCTTCTTGCGCACTTTTTCCTCACAAACACTCGCTAAATAATCTTTCATATTGCACAAAAAACACACCGACTTCCTATACCTACCTGCACTCCTTCGTTTGATGATTACGCCTTCCACAAGCACGGCAAACTGCGGTTGTTCGAACTGATACACGGTGAATTTCACTGGGATCCGGCAATTCGAACATTTTTTCTGCTGCTTCTATACCGACCGCTAAATCTACTGCTTTTTTAAAAGTTAATTCGGATTCTGTGAATAAACGTTGCTTAATGGAGTTATCACGCAAGTGTTCAGTGATGCGATAAAATTTTGGTTAGATCCGTACAGTTGTTATCCGCCGGTTTTAATGGTACGAATAAATCCTGGCATTCGGGCTGGTACTGATTAGAGCAATTTTACGCGCAAACTGTTCGTGCGCGTAAAAATGCTCAAGTCAGTACCGAGCTTTATGTACTGCAAATTCGGAAACCTTTCCAATTGAAGCCATCGCACAAGTTACATTTATCCTTGTTGCCACATACACTGTATGCAGGTACTACGACATATAGATGCAGACTGGTTTATTACATTAATATTATACACGCATATTATGCCGCACATGTCCACAATTTACATTCCATATTTTACATTTGATATATTACAGAAAGATTTTGAAATAGATAAGTAAGGAGGATCCACAATACAAAATGTATGACTTACAAGGTACCTTGGTTGTAGCATAAGATATATAAGTCAGATATAACGGTTTAATGATAACAGAATATTGCTGAATTCTTCCACCACTACTCAATTTTCCTATAGTAAGCAATATGATCATACAGGGTCCATCACAAAGTATTTCCCTATTTATTTTCTAATAAGTATATAATTATTTAAAATTAAAAGTTTAAATTTACTTTAATTTTTATAATATAGAAACATTTTGAAATAGAGAAGGGAGATCTACAACACAAAATTGACGACTTAACAGGCACCTTCCCTATCCCTCGACACCTTTTATTGTATATTAGCAAAGCAATATAAGAATTACGTCTTAAAAAAAAAAAAGATTGGAGATTTGCTTATCCTGGATATGGAACACAATATCTTTGAAATGACCACCACTTTCTTCCGTGTATTTCTCTGTCCATTTTACTACGTTTACAATAATTAGTCCCTCCAAGACAGCCTCCACTATTTGCTAAATTTCTTCTCATCTGCTGCTTCAACTCTGCGATTGTGTGAGGACGTGTAATGTAAACACGACTATTGAAATAGCCCCACAGGAAAAACTTAAGAGCTCTGAGACTAGGTGATCGAGCATTAAAAAACCTTTGATGGAAAACTGGCAAAAAAAGTTGAAAATGTATGGTCAAAAATGATGTTTACATTAAGGTTACTTATTGTGTTTTACACCTAGACTAAACAATTCACCCATCACTCTACTTTATACACACCTAGTTGTTATTTTGATCGGTAATGTACCATAAAAGTTGTTATTAGAAAAACAAAATAGAGAAATACTTTATGTCACTTATTACAACTCATATCTTTCTAATCCCCTTTTGTACATATAATATAAATATAAAATACAAGCATAATAAGTAATACTTTACTTCTAATTACTAACTGACTTGATATTTTTATGTACCACATTATTCTCATATATAGGCAAGGCTTGAATTAACGACATCATCACGAGCTTCTTTCTAATGTTTTTCTCTCGTATGCGTCTTCATATGTTGAACTAAATTACTTTTATGATTGCTTTATATGCATAATGAACATATACAGTGTGTCCAAGATAAGGAGGGCCAGTATGGGATCTCGGTAATGGTAAGAGATACAAATTTGGTTAAATAGGAAGAAAGTTGCGCAATTAAAGGACTAAAAAAATGACGTCTAGAAATCCTTGGTATGATTTTTCGTTTTTGAATTATCTCAAAAAAACCGAATTTTTGATTTTCTTTTTTATTTTTTTATGGCGTTAATATTAAAGTTAGAGCGAAACTGATTAAACTTCTTTATAGCAACTCTTAGTGGACTTAATGATTACGTTATCAATTTTTTTATCCGACGTTTCGTCTTCGAGAAACCATCATCAACTTCATTTTTTTAAATACGGTCCTGGTTTTTTGATGCCAAATTTGCAAAGCCCTTGTTACTCTGAATTCAACAATGTACCACATATTATGATTTAATTACGTTTCGAGCTTTTTTCTGATCATCATCAGAAAATGTTTTAGATACGGACCTGCATTTCTCATAATTTTGTAAAAATAAGTTCATACAGTAAGATAGGCATTTTTAGATGCCGTTAAAATATTAAAATGCACATCATAATGTCATAATTCTGATACATTAATTTAATAAGCAACCAATAACTATTAACAATAAACAACAAATAAATGAACAAAAGATAGGCAGAAAGAATGAGAAAACGAGCCTTGAAACAATGTAATAGGTATTTAACGTTTTGAAATAGAAGAAGAACTTAGAAGATTGGTTCTTGAAGCCTTTCAAAGTATAACGCCAGTATTGCTGAATAATGTTTTAGATTCTACAGTTAGATGTTATTTATGCATGGAGAATGATGGCAACCTTTTTGAATACCTTCTGTAAATTTAATACCTATTAAATGGTTTCGATGTTCGTTTTGTTATTCTTTCTGTCTATCTTTTGTTCATTTATTGTTGTTTATTGTTAATAGTTATTGGTTGCTTATTAAATTAATGTATCAGAATTATGACATTATGATGTGCATTTTAATATTTTAACGGCATCTAAAAACGCCTATCTTACTATATGAACTTATTTTTACAAAATTATGAGAAATGCAGGTCCGTATCTAAAAAATTTTCTGATGATGATCAGAAAAAAGCCCGAAACGTAATTAAATCATAATATGTGGTACATTGTTGAATTCAGAGTAACAAGGGCTTTGCAAATTTGGCATCAAAATCCAGAACCGTATTTAAAAAAATGAAGTTGATGATGGTTTCTCGAAGACGAAACGTCGGATAAAAAAATTGATAACGTAATCATTAAGTCCACTAAAAGTTGCTATAAAGAAGTTTAATCAGTTTCGCTCTAACTTTAATATTAACGCCAGAAAAAAATAAAAAAGAAAATCCAAAAATTCGGTTTTTTTGAGATAATTCAAAAACGAAAAATCATACCAAGGATTTCTAGACGTCATTTTTTTAGTCCTTTAATTGCGCAACTTTCTTCCCATTTAACCAAATTTGTATCTCTTACCATTACCGAGATCCCCATACTGGCCCTCCTTATCTTGGACACACTGTATAAGGTTTTTTCCCCTGTATGCATAATCAGTGTTTAACTAAATATCTATAACTGCGTGACTAAATCACCTACTTTGTACTCACAATTAAAACATGATTGAGGTTTTTCTTCTGTGTATCTTCATGTGTTAAATTAAATTCTTTTTCTGAGCTGTTATATATATCCGAATTCAACATGCATGAGGTTTTTATCCTATGTATGTTCATATGTGCAACTATATCTCTTTTCGAGGTGTTTTCCACTTCTAAATTGAACAAGAATAAGGTTTTTCACCTGTATGTATCCTCATATGCTTAACCAAGTTGCCCTTCTTCGTTGTTTGATATTCACAATTAAAACATGAATAAGGTTTTCCTCCATTATGTATTTTCATGTGTCGAATAAGATTCTTTTTCTGAGTAGTTTTATACATGCAAATTGAACATGCATGAGGTTTTTCTCCTGTATGTATCACCATATGTTGAACTAAAGCACTTTTATGAGCTGTTTTAAATTCGCAAATTGAACATGCGTAAGGTTTTTCTCCGGTATGTATCTTCATGTGTTGAATTAAATGACTTTTTCGAGGTGTTTTGTACGTGCAAATTAAACATCCATGAGGTGTTTCCCCTGCATGTCTCATCATATGTCCAACTAAATTACTTTTCTGAACAGTTTTGTACTCGCAAATTAAACATGAATAAGGTTTTTCTCCTGTATGTATCCCCATATGTTGAACTAAAGACCTTTTATGAACTGTTTTATAGTTGCAAATTGAACAAGAATAAGGTTTTTCTCCTGTATGCATCTGCATGTGTTTAACTAAATACCTTCTCCGAGTTGTTTTATACTCGCAAATTGAACATGCATAAGGTTTTGCTCCTCTATGTGTTCTCATATGTCTAACAAAGCTACGCTTATCTCCTGTTTTGTACTCACAATTAGAACATGAGTAAGGTGCTTCTCCTGTATGTATCTTCATATGTTGAACTAAAGCACTTTTCTGAACTGCTTCATACTCATAACTGAAACATAAATAAGGTTTCTGTCCCGTATCTGTTCTCATATGGTTAACTAACTTGTGTTTGGCTACTGGTTTCTCTTTGTCTTCTGATTTATTTTCACAGACCTTACAAATACATTGTTCTTCTACAATGCTTCCGCTTGCTGTACATGTAGGAAGCAATACATCTTTCACATCAATTTCCTCCTGTTTGATATTCAATCCATGATAAGCTGTGTTGTCAATAGTGCCTTCGATAATCTCTTGCTGTACATGTACGTTTGTTAGTACTCGTTCTTGTACGGCGGCGGCCGTTGCATTGTGGAAATTACTATCAAGTGATTCCTGCTTCACATCCATTGTGATTCTGAAAACAACAAAAAGGGGAAGCACAATTTAGTTAGGTTAAGTTGCTTATGTTTATATGCAAGACTCAAATGCGAATTCGCTCAATTGCCGAAATGGAACGAGCGGTCTGGAAACTGTGTAAAACCTTAATTCGCCCAATTGCTGAATTAATTTGCTCAATTTCATCATTGGTTAAAATCATTTCATTAATTGAGGAAATCGTTATCTGTGTCCCAACATATATAAATTTCAAATTTCCCATAACTAAGTTCTGATACGTTTACTTACGTTGAATACCGTAAAATTCGAAGATGCAACTAATACAGGAACGATCTAGATGTAAATATGATGGATCAGTACACAAACCGCCATTTTAAGGGCAAAATGAATTATATTAGGTGAAATTCAAACGAACTACTTTCATGTAAAGCGGGTTCCACAAATGGTTACTCATACAGTAATCTTCTACACAACATAAGCACTGTTTTAACTGATTAGAATGTTTTTGTTATCATTTTAAGTTAAAATATTGTCGAGATACATATTGTCAACTATTTATATTAGAATTGGTAATGAAATTACTATTAGCTATCAATTTTAACAATACCTACAGGAGCGGCCATAAAAATCCACACAGTTTTTTTGACCTAATTTTAAAAATATGAAAGGAAGACACTGACAGTTCTAATTAATAAATGTCATCAAAAGTCATAATTCAGATCTAAACAATGAATTTTGAAGACATTTATTAATTAGAATTGTCAGTGTCAGCACTTCTTTTCGCATTTTGAAAATTAGGTTATAACAGTCTGATCTTACTAATTATTTGCTTATTTTCGAGCAATAAATAATTACCAATGTTAAGGAAATTTTCAAAGAGAATTTTACAGCCAGATAGCAGATGCCAGGGTTCAGTCTGTTCAACTCAAATATACAATCAAGTACACATCAAATAAAGCGGTTTATTTTATATACCTATTTACAGTTTAAAATAATGACTAAAATATTCCATGTATTTTCAACTAAAAGATCTGGATTTTAATGTTTTCTTAGCGCCTACTGGGTTAGGCGAGCCACGATACTTCCTCTGTCGTACAATCTCGTGCGTAGAACGGGGGAGCTCGTAGTTCGGGGAGCGTCCTCTACTCGGCTAAACTGGAAACAGAAACTAGGTTAAGTTTATTTACTTTTATCTTGGGCATGAAATAAAGTTATATTTGTTTTTATTTCGGGGGTGTTGAGATTGACCTTGATGTAAGGCGTAATCCCGGTGCGTCGAAGCTATCCTGCAGTGCCCGTAAACTCTCGTGTGATAAGTGAAAAGACGGCGGAATTAAATATTATCTGTGCCAACTGATGAGTTTTAAGCCAAATTTGCGTTTTCAAGCTGTTACTTAAATTCAAGTGGGCTTCTAGATAATAACTGGGGGCTCTTTAGTTACGTTATTCAAGGTGAGTAAAGCCTTCTTTAAGCTACATGAATTATTTCTAGTTTAAAGCTAACCTCACAATTTTCGGCTTAGATCTCGGGAAGATTATATACTGTTAATTGGGGCACTGCGGAAGGCTTAGGAAATCTGCAGAACGAGATTCCTCCAGGTGAGTGAAGCTCTGAATCTTTACGGGTACGGTAATTACGGGAGTTTCGCTGCGGGCACCTAACCTCACAAATGGTTTAAGTTTCTGCCAAGACCTGAGGGGCCTCGCTTTTTAAATGAATTACGTGAATGTTTTCGGGAAGCGATTTCGAGGAGGCCTAAAACCCTTAACAGGCGTATACATCAACGAGCCACGTACGAGTTTTAGGCAATGTCGAATTCGAAGGAAAAAAGTATCTAAACCATAAGACAGGCGTATAAAACAACGATCCACGTCTGAGTTTTAGACAAGATAACTCCTGAATTGACTCGGCGGAGACCACAGGCATTTAATTCAATGAGCCACTTTGATCTCTAGCAGGAATTCGGGAATTTCTGGGAAAGATTGGTTCCAAGACTGAAAGTCAAAAGGTTTCTCGGACGGGACTAGGACTTGAGCCCTAGGAGGCCCAAGGCGGGAGCGCCGCTTCGGAACGCTGGATGCAAGTCCTCCTCACAACGTACGATACCTCTTATTTATACATTACCATACGCCGTAATTTGTGCAGAATTTTAGGCAGGGATGCGCTGAACGACGACGGCTCGTGACCTCTGCGCACCTCGATTGTTTCTTCGTGCCTCGGCGATGTTTTCGGACAATTTGTGACGAAGTTTTGGCGGCGGTCAAATTCGAACGTATCCCAATGCGTAAAAATACGATTTCGGCCGGCGCTAACGTCACAAGGTCAAAAAAACTGTCCCGGATTTTTTGGCCGTGACTGTACAATGTATGGTGTACAAAGTGATGGTAAACATTTTTGGACGAGACGACTGTGGATTTTCAGTTTTAATGTGTAATCATTGAACTACATACTATAAAAGTAACTGGAAGGGCAACTAAATGTCAATAAGTGAGGCCACTCCCAAGTTATGCCACCCGTGCAGTGGTTGTATTTGCATCTCTTTCTCGCTCATTACTAATAGGGTTGCCAGACCTTCTATATTTAATAGAAGTCTTCTATATTCAACGAAAATCTTCTATCTTCTATGTTCCCAAAATATATAATGTAGTAAATTTAGAAGGCCAGTTCAAAAATCGTGGTGTCTTGTCTCGGTCTCGGTTTTATCAGTCCGAAGCCTAATGTTGTAATATTCACCCCTGCTTATAAGGGTTGGAATATTTTATTTACCACGGGATAGCTCATAAATCGGAGCTAGGTTCAATCGTTCGCTCAGATATACCATAAATAAGCAAACACCAACTGAGTATCCTGTATAATAATTTATTTTCTGTAACTATAATACAAGATTAAATGTTCGTGTAATTTAAATAAATGAGATGTATATTGCTCAAATTAAAATTTTGGTAATGAGATAATGTCGCTGGTTCCTGCGGCTGCTGCAACCCCCTAGTCACATCCGTGCTGGGAGTATCTGCTGGCGTCGAAGGCGCTCTGCTTCAGAAGCGTCGGGGATTGTCGGCGCTCTCGTTTGGTGTCGAGCTGCGCACTGATGGCGACGCCGCGCCGGGCAGTCTGTCAAATTCGCCAATCTGCGGATTCTGGTTTCTGTAAACAAACAACAAATTAAAACTGTTAACGCGAGTTTTCACCCTATTTGTGCAGCTACAGTTTGTTGTTATAATACTCCGTGGGATTCGCCGCACGACGGGACTCCGCTTGTAACTCTATTTATCAAATCGACAGGATTTTCGAGGTTAGCAACCAGGTGAAATCTCTGGCGAGGATGTCGGTGCGGTCCGCTGCAATTCTCCCAAGCAAGACGGCCGCTGCAATTCTCAAGGATTAATTCAGGTAAATTCTAATTAGGTAGCTTAAAGCTAGATTTATAGATTGACGTTCTGCTTACGCAACGTAACCGTTTTCGCTACCGCACAAAATGACCAAATCCATTTTCATTGTCGCATTTATAATTTTACGCAACGTTCCCGTTTACGTCCCCTCTCGCGCAAAACATGGTCATGTTTCATGTTCTGCGTAAACGTTGCGGAAGCGGGATTAGCGGTAGCCAATCAACGTAGTGCTCTGTGTCGGTAAAACAGATCGCTGGCGCAATGCCACTGACAGATATTTTTGATGTATTTTACCATAACCTCAAAGTTGATGGAAGTAGAGCACGTGGACAAGGCACCTAAATAAGAATAAAATTAATTGTTGAATATATGTTCATTGGCAGAAATGTGGTGTTATAGAACCCCTGGTTTTTCTATTTCTATATATGGGCCTGGTTTTATAACGCCTGTTTCTCTTCCTTTTTGTTAACAACATTGCCGCAGCTGTTAAACACACAAGAACTATACCTCCTCAACACTTGTTTATATGATTCCCATTCATGATGATCTCAAAATAATTATAGAAAACCTCACTTTTACACTTATAACGTGACTCCACTTATAATAACCTCAAAAATGCATTGGTACTACGCATGTGCGACGCGTAGCAAAGGTTTGCCGAACGTTAATTTATAAATTGAAGGTCTTTCTCCAAACGTGAACAGAGCGAGGACGGTAACGTTGCGTAAACAGAACGTCAATCTATAAATCTAGCTTAAAGCTTCTAATTCTGCTTGAATAGCAAGGCGCCAAATTTAAAATGCAAGGGAGCTGGGATTTAAATATTACGTTAGTTATTACTGATTTACAAACGGTTTTCGGTGTAGGATATTTAGAAGGTAATTAGCTGGCGTTCCAGGCGCCTTCACAGGACCACTGAATTAAACTAGCTGTCAGGGATTTTCAGGCATAAATAGCTACATTTCAGACGCCTTTTACAGGACCACTGAATTAAACTAGCTGTCAGGGATTTTACAGGATAAAATAGGCTAGCGTTTCAGGCGTTCCTAAAGAACCACTAAATTAAACTTAGCCTCGGGACGGTTTGACGGAGGGACTCTCTGGAAGGTCAACCTATCGGAAGGAAAATCTCTGTAATAAAAATCTCTCTGGACAGGACAGGACGAAGGATCGTGAACTAGGTGTTTGAGGTGGGGAGGAACGGCGCGCGTCTCGCCTTTGTTCGCGCTGTTTTCACGGGCGAAACTTCGGTCTGCGCTATCTTATCTTGCTGAAACACACCGGATTCTTGATAACGCGAAAGGTCGGCGACGTTTAAATTTGGAAATATTATTTAATATTGAACTAATCAAATTCAAACGGGAGCTAGCGTTACAATGTAACGACTTGTTACTCGATAGCAACGGTAAATAATAACTTAACCTATTATTTCGAGCCGGTTCGTTCTTTGCGGGTTTATTTTGTTTCTTCAGTGTAAATACTCTATTTATTTGTACTTATTAATATTAATAACAACACTATGGCTAATTCTGACATGCACATTAGCATTGGTGGTGGTGGTGGTGGTGTGTTGGTGGTGATAATGATGATGATTGCGATTACAATTATAATAACAATATAAACAGTAGTGTTAGTGGTGGTGCTGACTCCTACACCGACAAAGGTCTCGTTCAAAAACGAAAACGAGCAAATTGTAAATACACTTCTTCATACAAAAAAGAATGGAAACATATTTTTCGAATTACTTTTATAGATAGAGATAGAGAAAGAGGACAGAGTTGCATTGTTCAGTTTAAAGCGATGTTTTATTTGTTAAGTTGGATTTAAAATAATGTTCAATCGTTATTATTTTAGTCCTTTTTATTTACATTTATCTGAATATTTTTACTATGTGTTTATTTTTAATACCATTAGTAATTACACCTAATGTAATGATAGTAATAAATTATTTATTTGAATCTTCTATATATTTTTTGAAACTTCTATATTTTCAAGTTAATTCTTCTATTTTCGACATTTCAATTTCTGGCAACCCTACTCATTACATTCAAGCACCTCTATAAGAAATTATTCGTTTTTGTTTAAATGATCAACTAGCACCAGTGTTTAAATGATATATATTTGCGTAAATAGGTAGATTTACAATTATTTTCTTCCATTTATTTACAATTGCTATTAAAAGCATAAAGTTTATATACATATTACATATACATTATTTCTGTTTTCTTCATAACCACGAAGTATACCGGGTGACAATGTGACTAGGGCCATGCTTATATCTTCTTTATTTATGAATCGATTTGGATAAAATTTTATACCAAGATACTATACATATTATCTGATTGGCCGATAGATATAGTCAAAATGGCTGACTTCTGGTTTTACCGGAAAAGATACTAACTTTGTTTTTTAAAATGGAACACCCTGTATATTTTATATTTTTCTGCATCTACGAGTCAAATTACATATAATAGTCTTGCCAAATTTCAATTTTTTTTAACAAAAAATTAGTTTTTTTATAGGAAAAATTTTTTTTTTATTAATTTTCAGTTTCAGATAAAGATTAAGTAGTGCATGATGCATATCGTTAGATTGGTAATTACATTTTCTATCTAATGGAAAGATGGCCCTTAGTAGGTGCCATTTAAAAAAAGTGACTTTTTTCTAAAAAACGGGTTTTGCAAATTATATTCTTTTATTAAAGGTTTGTTATTGACCTTATTGATAAAATAGCTATTATTAAGAGTTGCTAGAGTCAATTAGAAAAAAAATTTCCAAGTCAAGGCCTTCTATTGTAAAAAATAAAAATTGAAAAAATATTTTTTTGTTCAAAAAAAATTGAAATTTGGCAAGACTATTATATGTAATTTGACTCATAAAATCAGAAAAACATAAAACATACAGGGTGTTCCATTTAAAAAATCAAAGTTGGTATCATTTCCGGTAAAACAGGAAGTCGGCCATTTTGACTGTATCTATCGGCTAATCATAAATTATGTCTAGTATCTTGGTATAAAATTTTATCCAAATCGATTCATAAATAAAGAAGATATAAGCATGGCCCTATTCTCATTGTCACCCGGTATACTTAACCGCAAATTAATACTAAATTTATGTACAAGTAATTTACCAAATTCCGTCGAAGGTGAAAACAGAAGATAACTGCATTCAAAGTTACTGTTATAGTCTTGAGTATTAAACATTCTTAAAAAGTATCAGTTTAGTTAAAATTGGTTGTTACGGTATTAAAAGAACTTTACGATACCCACCCAAGGTGAGCATCGCACCACGGAATCAGTCCTGAAAAACTGGCACACTTGCCCTGAGATCGGCTAAAAATAGGCTAAAGGCCACGGCTGGAACGCTCAGGGAGTCGGGCGTGAGTCACACGATACGTTCTGGGCAAGCGTGTTGCGGCATATATATAGGGTATGTCAAAATTATGAGGGCGCCACCAAGCCTGTCTTAACCCGACTAACCGGGCCTGGACGGTTAGACGGGAGCGAAGCATGCAAGATACTCCGTCGATAGGATTACTCAAGAGTTGCAAGGTCAAATAACAATTTCGAGATTGCCTTATGCAAAGATTGTAATTAGGTGCCAATCCGACCGCGACTACGCAGCTGTCTCACCCACCTGTACGGTCAAAGCTTCCTCGTCCCGTCGCACAATAATCATTACACTGAAGGGGGGGGGGGGGGCGCTTATCTGAAACAGAACATGCACAAGTCGAAACAAAACAATAGTTTCCTTAACTAACAAATCATATATTGAATCACGGGTTACAATGGGGCAGCGGAGTGCGTCGCCCTATATCTATAAATAGATTATATCTAAGAAAACACCAGCTGGCGCGCGCTCTAAACCTAGCGACAGATGTTCAGAATAAACAAGGTAGCACTAAGCGCAAGCTCGTGCAAAGATACAACCTAAAGTTCGGAATGAATGCGCAACATGTGGGCGCGAAGCCTTATACAGCAAACAGTAATGCAAGCCCTTGTAAAATAGACAGTCTGTAATTTGGAATGAACGCACAAATATGCCGACAGTGCCTGTAGGCACAAGAGACGTGACGGGCTCGCTCGCGGCGTCCCAAAACAGCTCGTACGCGGAGCTTAATGCTCTCCGCGGGACAGGTACACTCGCGTTCACAGCGGTAATCAGTTCAAAGACACATACCTTAATACGTAGGCGGTTGGGAAGCCTGGTACCGTTGAGTTGCGACAGGCTGCAGTCTTAGGTGGCAGGTACATTCGATATTCGACGGTTATAGTGATGAGTGGGCATCCGCCATACTGGCGACGTGAGACGCGTCAGGACGCGTACAACTGGACGACGAAAAATGGGCCACTTTCGTTCTGCGGGACAGATTCTCGAATGTCGAGATGAAGGGGCACGATCCCTTACTTACGAGAGCAGGAACTGGGCTCAGGATGCACCCACGCTACGCCGAAACAATTTCGGAACTCACACACAACCACCACACGAACGCTCTCTGCAACGGGCTGCGATCAACTGCCACTTAAGGCGAAACCGTTTGTCACATACTTGCTGAAGCAGCACTCGACGGGAAAAAGGCTGACGCCCCCGCCAAGGGCGGGAGCGCCGCACGAACGCACACACTATCCGACCTCTTATTCGATCGACGGCTCTCGGCTGAATGCCCCGCAAAAAGCGTTAGGACGCTTGAAGTGGCGTGAGCCAAACGGCGTTGCCACGTGACTCTCGACAGCCAATCGTGAGGCGATAAGATGAAACAAATTAGTGCCGGCGACAATGGTAGCACGCCGCAACGGCGTGTTTTCTAGAAGATTCGGAATTCTTGCGAGCGATAACGCTCGGCTGCCAAAGCGCCATCAGAGGGGCGCTCCAACTGACGAGAAATACTGCGTTTGGGGCCAAATATGTGCAAAATCATGATTCTGGAATTAGGCGATGGAGCCAAATAAGTAACTAAAAGGGTTTAGCATACGGGCACGCTGCCCTAAAGCCTAGGTGGCTATTTAAAATACCAAAATGACCTGAATCAAATGTGCGGAAGATGAGATTGTACTTGTGCGCAAAGATTGAAAATGGTTTTAACATAGCAACAGGTTGCCCTAAAGGCGTGAAATGCAATTAAGCATCTACAACAGCAAAATGACTTAACATGGTCTTCAGCTAGCTTCTTTAACTTGTGTTTTCTAAGTAACTTTTTTACTTCCTTTTACAGTAAAGGAAGCATTTGATTCACCTTAAAAATTCGAAATTGAGTTTTCAACAGATCTTTACGTTTTAGAGTTCCCTGAACCCAAAAAAAAACTTTTTGTTCATTGGTCTGTCTGGCTGTGTGTCTGTCTGTCAGACTGTCTGTCTATGTGTCTCTGAACAGAATTTCTCAAAAACGTAAATAAATATGACGTTGAAACTTCATATATAAGTTTTGTGTACTATGTAGATGCAACAGCAAGATTTTGAAGAAAATCACAAAACCGCAAGTATGGTGCTTACTCTTGTGATTTTTCAGTTTTTCTTTAATTTTCTCAATAGCGGCTTTAACGATTTTTTTCAAACTTGAGATTTTTATTAGATTTTCAGCGGGTATGGATGCTAATTAAGAGATTTTCCAGTTGAGTACCTCTAAAATGGAATTTTTGTTTTTGTCTTTTTCTTATTATTTCCTATTTTAAATACAACACCCCGTATATTATTACACTTTTGAATTCGGCTTAAAATTCTATAAAAAATTTGCCTTTTCAACTAACGCTCTATTTTGTACGGTTTCTGTAGAATTTGTAATTTTTGTAAATTTTTGACAAATGCTTAAAAATTGAAAATAAAATTTTTGGCTAATTATAAAATCACTGTAAAAGGAAGTTGTGTGCATGCATAACACCAGATTTTTTAGACGTCTGTTCAGCTGACAAGCAGCATATGAACCAACAATTTCTTTAATCATATGTAATACTTATGTGCAAATCTTCTGAAATAATATATTCCTCGATCATAAGATGTGTAGGCTGAAACAAATTGTCTAGGCAATTCTTCACAAATTCATCATAAATAGTGCGGATAGATTCTAATGGGTCGTTACTTACTTTTTTTCTTTGCTGCCTAGTCTCGGGATCATCTAACCAAATACATCTAAAAATCTGTTTGAATCTATTTCTAGAAAGCACTGCAGTAAAATATGGTTGCGTGAACATAGCATTTTCAGTCCACATTTTTGTAATGTGTAGTTTCCTTCCAGGATTTCTGCCACTGGCAATCAGGACATTAATAAATGCTTGCAACTCCTCTACAGTTATATTGATCCACTGACTTGGATTTGGATTTCCTTCATTTTTTTTTATCCGTATATGCCCTTCCCTACAAATTTGTGTATCCACATATGTGGCTCAGCATGTTGTCAGTAATATAAAGCTGAAATGCGTCTAGTACTGAAGTAATCTGAAAACTAAAATGTAATATGTAAATTTTATTTCAGAGATTTTGGTTTATTACTTTCAATAATGAACCTTTGGAATCGACCATGAAAACAAATTAACACTCCCTCAAAATTTGAGGTTTTACGTTTCAAGGCACTATCGTGATGACATAACTCATTTATAATAGCAAATGATCTGTGCAAAACAGTGATCAAGGCAGAAGGATTAGTTATACAAGAAAATGATAAACCGTTATGTAATAATGTGCAGCGTTTTTGAAAAGTATTTACCTTGCATTTTTGAGACCAACAGATGCATTCACAAAGCTATGGGCATGTCTTCTGGTTGCAGGAGATGGATGAGATTGCCACTGAAAATCCGATTTTGACGTATAAAATGTTTCAGGCTCTGCAGGTGTTTCAATTTCGGAATTATTTTCACATCAAATTCAACAGGAATCTCTATTTGTTCTTCTACGTTGTCTGCTGTATCACTTTCATCTTCATCGCTAATTTCATATTCGTAATCACTGTCATTATCTTCTAATATTGTACGTAGTTCATCGTTCGTCAAATATTTACGCGCCATGGTGACTGTATGAAGTTACCGACTGAACTAAAGCAATTTTATGCAGCAGCGATTAACGCACACAACCGATTTTTGCAAGTTACGACTTGTTTTAGCCGGGCGCATCTATAATACGTAGATGGTCAAGCGGGGTAACTAGGTTACCAGTGGTTACCCCACGCACAAAATTCTTAATTACTACAAATGTAAATTAGATAAATGTAAAATTCGAAGAAAAATATGTTTATCTAAGTATTATCGAGGATGAGCTAAAACATGATATCGTAAAAAAAGTATTACTAAATAGTGCTAACAAAGAAATTTGGGGTAACTCAGTTACCCCCCTTGGTCACGCGAGGGTTAACTTAATCCTTAATTTCATTAAATTCATCAAGTTGGCCTATCAGACAGAACTCTTCGCCGTATTTTAAAGGATTTAAAACTTCACCCTTACAAAGTTCAAGTCGTTCACCGTGTGATCGAAAACTTTCAACGTCTACAGAGGGCTGTGGATTTTTTAAAATTAAATTTATGTTGGCAGTGATGACTAAAGCTACTTAATAATATATATACATATATACAAGTTTGCAAGATAAACTTCACTTTTACATCATGTTTAATGCCGAGCACTAGGTGGTGTGCTGTGTATGGAAAAGCAGCATCTCATTTTGAATAGCTGTAGTTGTTTCTGTTACTAACATTTCTATGTATTCAACAAGAATGTTTGTATTTGTTGAAATGCCAATCCTGACATAAATTTAAACTGACAGATATAAAATGCCAATGTGAATTTTACTACCACGAGTGCCAACAAATTTTCTTGACAAAATAATTCCATAGCCCTCTAGACGTTGAAAGTTTTCGATCATACTGTATTAGGTACCATGAGCAGCGTACATAAATCAAACAAGTAGAGACACTCACTGTCGGTTCCTTTGATGTCAAAATTCCTGTTTGGATGACCTTGAACGGCTCCTGGGGTGATAGAATTTTGTGCTGCCATCTGACAGTCAAGCTCAGAAATATCCCTCGAGTCACTGTCCCAGGCACTCTAGACAGGTTTCAACATTTGGAATGAGTGTCTTTAACAAAGCAACCACTAATAGAGCGATTTCTCCCATAGTAAGCTTGTATAAAAGTTTCAGCGCCCTACAACGGGTGGGCCAGAAACTATTCCAGCAAGGTGGACAAATTTAAATAAGTCATTACTACGATATTTGGATTAATCAAGGATATGCAGTCAACACCAATACAAATTTTGCCTATACATAATTTACCTTCATCAGAATCTCGATTTTAAAGTTTTGAACCGCATAAATCGTAATATGCAAGATGTATAGGGGTTCTGAAGTTTACAATAATTATGAAAAATTAAAACAAAATATTTGCGAATAACAAATATATTTTAAAATTGATTAAGTAGTTTTTTCTTTGGCCGCTTGTTAATTTCAATATTAATGAATTATTTTTACTAAAAAATGATAGATTAATAGACGTCATTAATACACTGTTTTTGATTAATACACTCTGTTTTATTAATTAACTGTTTTTGTAATTTTGACGTTCTGATGATATTTGCATGGAGGTTAGTTGTATTAATCAAATTTTTCACCACAAAAAAAGATTTTGCGGTCAACGAAAATTTTTTGTAATTAACTCGTTTGTAAATGGGCGATAATAATCTCAACTATTAAAGGCACTCACTCGCTATCGCTCGTTCGTGCTTTAAACAGTTTCGATTATTAATCGCTTTCATTAACACACTTGTTTGTTAAATAACTATAAATAGCGATGTTGTTTAATAAGTATTGTCAATCTTACAGTAGTCGTGCTCAATTGTAACAATGTACGTTGGTTCAAAATGCTGTTCAGGCATTTTAAATGATTTGTCGGTGTCAGTTTGACTTATGAGTTTACTATTTACGCACTTTTCAGAAAGCAGACAGGTGACACGAGGGCCTCCGGACGGGTGGGCCAATCACTAACAATTATTTGACTTGACAGATGCATTCAGAAAACGTTTCTATTAGTAGGTTTCTGATACCTTTGAGAAATTTGTGTCTCTTACACTAAGTCGGCACAATTTGAAACAACACTTCTTCACATACCGACACATCATTAATTATAGTTTGGTTCACAACCTTGCCGAGTGGCGACACTAGCGCCCTGCGACGGGTGGGCTAGTCCCTAACAATTATTTGACAGGAGCATTTAAGAAACTTCTCTATTAGCGGTTGCTTTGTGGTGTCTTTACTTGTTTGATGTATGTACGCTGCCACGCCACGAGATTTAGAAGTTCGAGTTACGTTTTGTAAAGAATTCCTTTAACTACTGAATAATAACCAAATTAATTTGGAGCAAGTACTAATATTTTTAATAAATAAATTATATTGTAACTAAAATTGGTAAGTGTTTACTTTAATAAGTTAACGAACTTAAGATCTTCACGTTCTTGCAGTCTTTCAAGTTTCTCTAAGTATTCTCAGTTAACTTTTCCCGCTTCTTTTGAAACAACCTTTTCAGCTATATTATTTCTTGCGAATTTTAACATATGCTAATTATCCAACAAACAATGTAGGTACTTTGTTGTCTGAAGAAGGTTGCATAAAATATGAAAGTATGTTGATGGAGGTAATGTCACACCTTAATTTAATAAAAGTTTGAATTTTTTTTTGGGGATCCATCGCAAGTAATAGATCGTACTATAATTCCAACGTCAAATAGCTTGTGCAAGCAAGATTTCACCAACTGTGCTTGCATATTAGCATCCATTTTGTTCGTAAGGAATTACGCTACCGGAAACTTAAAATGACTTTTATCATACCTGCATCAGAATCGCAGTTTAAAGCACGCCTGCAACAACGGACGTGGACGCGACAAAAATGTAAACAATTCTCGTAACTATAGTAGCAATATTATTATGCCCTCTCGATTTATCACGACAAAAATTATTTCTAAGTTTTTAGTGCGTAATTTATTTCCAATATTGGAGGTATAATAAAAAATAGCGTAAAGTATTCGTGTATAACTGTATACTATTTTAAATTAAGGCACACGGTTTAATATACGGTTTGATGTTGCACTCTTTTTTCTTAATTCAAATACTTCCTGTTGAAGGTGGTGCGTAGATTGGGAAGCAGTAATTTTTGACGAACAAAACTGAACACCTTGGACGGATAGAAATACAGCGTTTGACTAAATTGCTTCATCACATGGGCATACCGTCGAAGTTGTATAGGTGTACTTTGGTTTTTATGCTGGTGCTTAATAATCCCCAGGGAAATTCCTTCAAAATTATTTTTTAAAACGGTATCTAGAGTTTCGGTGCTATAACCTCGGTTTTAATTTCTTTCATTATCTGCTTCATTGTGGAAATTTTAGCATTTCTCCGTCGAACTTTTTGTTGTAATAATGTAATGTTTTAATCTTACGATGCAAACTAGTTTTATTTGGTGAAGGGAACTTTACACGATATGTTTGGGTTTGAACGTTGATATATGTTTTACCATTCGAATCCATTTCGTCAACAGGTGAACTCTGCAAAAAAAATAACACAATTTATGCACCATATTTTAGCTCTCATTATTAAATTACCTATACTTACACTGATAAACAGGCTATAATACCTTTAAATCAGTAGTTTAAATGTCACATGTATAATTGAATTTTGCATTAGTTGATGAATAAATAGCACACTTACAGGTTGTGACTCGCTTGAAGCAATCTCATGTTGTGTATGACACACAAATTCTCTTCGACGTTGAGGTACTTTTTGTAATGATGGCGGAAAGGCAAATACACTTGGCACAGCATCAAACTTTAATACCTTTACAGTGGTTCCAGGCTTAGTTATATAATAAGATTTCAGAAAATGAGTGCTGCATATACGACTTGTTTTTTAAGGTAGCCAGTTCTGCCGTTTCATAGCATTAATCCAAAGGTTTAAAATATGTGGTCGACTATGTGGAAACCTATATGCAAAACACAATTTATTTACATAATGCTTATTTACCATAAAATCAAAAAATTAAATAACGCAGGTTTATTACACAAAACCTAACAATTGTAAAAATCGCTATTTTTTACTGTACCTATGAAACTGAAAGCTAGTTCCTTTCATGTGCTGAATCTTATATCCATAATCAACATGAAGACACGAGTTTCGTTATCGTCATCTGCCTGTGTCGACGTGCTTCATTCAAGTTTACCCGTTATGGGGATGCTATGCCGCTCACCCTCCCTCGATTATCGCACCTTCATGGGGCTACCAGCAACTTTCCTGTCGTTTCCGTTCGGCACTGATCTGGAGGATGCGACATGAGTAGCTGATGAGGACTAAAATAACCAGTACATCATTCTGACATTCTATCAAGATAAATTGCTAGCCTTAAAATTTACAGTGATTTAGTTGAAGTGAAGTTCCGGCAAGTTATGCTTTCGTTGATTAAAGTGCGACGTCTGATACAGACACGACCGTTTTTAGAGTAAATTATCACCAATTTTTAATGCCCATATGTCGCCTTGTGTTGGAAATGTAATTAAACGTTGATAAGTTGTTTTGCGTTGACAAGTAAACATTGTTGCCATGTCACTACTTGAGTGACTGTTGCTAATTTCGTCCTTATAAAGTAGTATTTCTTGTAAAATTTAAACGTTGATACTGTCTTGACCGTAGTAAGGTTAATTATTACCATATTTGCCATAGTTTAAAAGTTATCATCTAACCAAACTAACCCCTTTTGTTGGTCAGTTTGAATTGTAACCAGTAAACATTTCATGTTCTTTGCTATGCATATATACTTTATTATAGAGTCTTTTGTTAATTGGTTATCGTTTTTCATTGGTGTTTTCATGCCGTTTCTTTTGTGTTCTGTACAGGAAATCAGACCAGTGTAAGTTGATGCCATCAAAGGTAGGTCCGAATCAGCTGTGACGTCGCTACCTCAAGGTTGTTCCAAGGTAGAAGTGAACTTTCACATTCAAAGTGGGCCTAACTGTGTTGATTTGTTGTTAATTTTACCCTGCTTTAGTCTGAATGTGGTGGCGCTATCAACTATTTACCATCTTATACCTCTCATACCGGAGTACAGCCCTAACTCAAAGGTCGTAAAGAACCCGCCCTCGAGACTGAGTTTTTCTAGCTCCAGCACCTTTCCGTATACCGCCATCGTAACAGAGCTAGGGCCTTGTATACTAGCTTGTTTCTTGATTATGTCGTTGTATCGTGTTTGTGCGGTAACAATGTTGAACCGTTATCTGTTACAAAATGTAAAAGATATCCGAAACGCGCTAAAATATAACGTACCTAGGGCTTTAATAGTGCAGTTTCTTTCGTTTAAAACTATTCGGAAATGTGACTCGTGCAGTTCGTATAAAGCTTGCTTCCGGAGAGCCTCTGGTATAACAACCCGATATCCCCACATGATACAACCCTGATCGATGTATAATTCGTTATATCGATTAAAATAAGGTTTCAATTGTCTATTTCAATCGTTTTGTGCCATCCGTTTAAAACACAATTATAAACTTGGCTCAAAATTTTATAGCGACTTATACGTTGATGAATGTCGTGATGCGATATGGGTGTGCTGTCCTTGATAAATTTTAAATACGAATCATTTTCCTTTTCAATGGTTGTATTCGGTAAAGGCAACCGCGAAAGTGCACTTGCTGGAATATTTTCTGTAGATTTTAGGAGTGAAATTTCAAAATTATATCCCGATAACAAGACCGCCGAATGTTGCAGATGGGAAACTGCCATAGTAAAGCTTTATTATCCGTTAATAAGGTAAATCTTCTTGCGTATAAATATTGATATAGCTTCTTTACAGAGAATACCAAAGCCAATGCTTCTTTTCCATTTGCGAATAAATTTTCTCCGTGACACAAATTCAATCGGTTTGATATCACCATTTGAATATTTATGCGACAACAAACCTGCAACACCATACAATGATGCATCGCATGATAAAATCAATGACAACTTATCATCAAAACGTACAAGTAATTTACTTGACCCTAAAGCTTCCTTGACTACTTCAAAAGCCCTCTGACAGTTACTGTTCCGCATACACTTTTTATTCTTTTTTAATGATTCGTGCAATGGCACTCATTGTTTACTTAAAAATCCCAGAAAATTTCACATATAATCTCATAAGAGCATTATTTCCGGAATTTTTTTGAGTGCGTTCTATTAATTTGCCCGAGCGGGACGCGAGAGCAAATTAGGACGTTGTTGGAATGAGCGAAAAATAATTTCCGAATATGAATTAATGCTCGAATGCAGATTCGGTAAGAAAATCATAATGACACAAACCCTTACAGTTATGTTGGTTTACCCACAAAAAAATTCCAAGAAAATTTGTTGTTGTCTTGGTTACGGCTCGTGAACTAATTTTTCTATTGGTCATTAATGCGTGTCGTACGATTTTCACTTATAATACCATGAGTAGTCAAAGTTATGTCGACTATTTTTGCGGTGGTGTCACGAGTGTCCATTGCGCTTTGGTACGATTAGGACGAGTGCGCTAGCACGAGTCCTAATCCCAAGCGCAATGGAAATGAGTAGTGATACCACCGCAAAAATAATCTAATTAACTTTGACTAAGAATGATATTCGAGGGACTATTTAATGAACCAAACTGCTTTTTCAAATTAGTTTTCAGTAAATCTAGTAACAAACTACGCAATTTCTATAGTAACAGAACACTAATATTGACTTTTTCTAATAAAAATTACATTTGTTTAAAATAGTCGCTTGAATACCTTCTAGGAAGATATATCCACTGATATTTTTTGATTGGTCAAGAAACGTCAGAATTCTGGATTTTCATTGGTCACTTTTTGACAGATGACAGGTGGATTGAATAGTCCATAGTATTTGATCAGCCCTAACAATCTTCTTAATTCGGACACATTTGGAGCAGGAACCTTCGTGATGGCTTCTATCTTTGTATAATTCGGTTGAATTCCCTCTTTAACAATAACAAACCACAAATAGGACACTGACTTCTTAAAAAAAAACATTTTTCCTTTTTAACCTTTAAACCGCACTTCTAAGTTTTTCTAATACTAATTTTAAAGTTTGCCAATAATTATTTTCCCAAATTCCGGTCACCAGAACATCTTCTAAAAACACAAATACTCCGGGTTGCATTTTGCTAATAATTATTACATATACACACATCATGTCTTTGAAAAATTCCTGGGGCAGAAAGCAACTCCATATGGAAGCCTATTTGGTCGAAATAAACCCTTATGTGTCGAAATGGTTAAGAATTCTTTAGATTGTTCATCTAGAGGTACTTGTAAACATGCTAATTCAATCCTTTATCCATGGTACGGTAAATGTGTCATCTTTAACAAGGGGTTAACGATAATTTTATAAATTTTGCAAATACGTATTTGCAAATCTAATTTCAGCATAGCTACAATTGGCGTTCTCCATGCGCTTATCTCAACTTGTGTCAAAACACCTCTCTGGGCCAGAGTATCGAGTTCTTTTTTAACCTTAGCCCTTAACGCGAATGGAAGAGGCCTTTCTTTGGCAAATACTGGTGTTACTGAATCACGAAAATGTAATGTCGCTGGGCCCTTATTAAGAGTACCAATTTTGTTACAAAATAAATTATGGTAATCCGCCAATGACGTATTTAGTTGATTTTTCGTATCATCCAACAAAAAGTTACAGGTACTAATTTGGATATCCAACTTGCTTAACTAACTACGACCCATTAAAGGAGAGCCACCATTATTGATTACATAAAGTTTCAGAAATAAACAATTAGAGCTATTACATAACTTAACAGTTACATCAATGAAACTTTTTTGTAAACTGTTATAAATGTTATTAAACATTTAGAAAAATCGTCCTTTCCTCTCGTCAATGTCTGTATCTGAAGTGTAATCTACATCTAAGTTCGCTTTGACATTATCTGACAACACTTCAAATTCAGAATCGCGTTCTTTGTTTACATCATTTTGTGGAACTCGTTTCCCTTGCATGGAAGTTTTCTTCTTGCGCACTTTTTCCTCACAAACACTCGCTAAATGATCTTTCATATTGCACACAAAACACACCGACATCCTATACCTGCACTCCGTCGTTTGATAATTACGCCTTCCACAAGCACGACAAACTCCGGTTGTTCGAACTGATACACGGTGAATTTCACTGGGCTCCGACAATTCGAACATTTTTTCTGCTGCTTCTATACCGACCGCTAAATCTACTGCTTTTTTAAAAGTTAATTCGGATTCTGTGAATAAACGTTGCTTAATGGAGTTATCACGTAAGTGTTAAGTGATGCGATAACATTTTGGTTAGATCCGTACAGTTGTTATCCGCCTGTTTTAATGGTACGAATAAATCTTTTAACAAATCCTGGCATTCACCCCTGATCACTGTTAACAAAATAGCTTTCTTTTTATGTTCAGCAATCTCGTTAGCCACGAAGTATTGCTCCAACCTTTCCACATAATTATTTCAGTTTTCCTTAAGCTCTGTACTGACTTGAGCATTTTTATGCGCACGAACGTGTGTGCGCGTAAGCCGTTCGTGCGCGTAAAAATGCTCAAGTCAGTACCGAGCTTTATGTACTGCAAATTCGGAAACCTTTCCAATTGAAGCCATCGCACAAGTTAAATTTATGGGCGAAACGGGCGGACGCCAATTCATCACCAACTAATCCCTAGCAAATTTTGTAGGTCTTCATTACCGGCATCAGATAACAACCGGCCAACTCATCACCAGAGACAGGCCAACTGATCACTAGCATCCTAATTACCACTTAATCGTTTTTGAACATTTCAATGATACTTAAATTGCCGCCTACCCACAGATTTCGTATGAAACACCTACACAGGAAAATAAATAATCGAAAATTGGTGGAAACACTTTTTATTAAATTAATGCAAAATAAATTTACACAATATATACATAAGTAGGTACACATTTAATTGTTAATTATTTTCAAATATCATTCGAAGTCGAAACTTTATACCTATGCGATACAAGCTTTACAAAGTCGTAATCAAATATAATGCCGTCTTTCTGCTCACGCAACTTTTCTTGTAGAAACAATTCAGCTTGCTTAACCCTCTGTGTTTTCACAATGGCTGGAATGCGTATACTCTGGATTTTAATGTATATACCAGTCTGCACATGTAATAAAGTTTGAATAAAAATATTTATATTTGGGTGAGTATTGTAGAAGGCATTAGAAAAGTGAGCATGGAACGATTCGCATGGATTGGTTGTCAAGCCTAAATGGCTTGAATCGGAAGCCCATAAAGATGGAGGGAAAGTAGCATCTTCACTAATGTAGTTATCCACTAAATAATCCGCCATTCTACCGTACGCTTCTGGAGAAGGTAAATCATCCATAAAATTATTTACAAAACATTCGCTAACTTTGCGGGGATGAAGGTAAGGTAATCCAAAAAGATGATGAAGCCACTTTGAATCTGAGTGAGACTGTTTATAAACAGAAACCAATCCTAGCTGCTGAATTTTTCTGTACCAACTCTGAGCCAAGTAAAATTATTCTACACGGACTTAAAGTGAAATTAAATAATTCCGATGACTTATTTAAATTTTCAAACGCTTTAATATACGTTTGGGTATGTTTGTTAGGAAGGAGACAAAATATCAGTGGTATGTAATGACCATTACGTACGCAGTGAATGGTAAATAGTTGGAAGAAGAATTTAGGGGCATATTTAAATGTGCCGTCCATGTAATAAGTGTCGGCTTCTGACAAGCATTTTAAGTTGGAAACACAACCAAATATAATTATGTGATTTTCGGTATCGTTGTCCAAAAGAAAACATTCTTCTCGATCAGTTTTTGGGTTCATCGTATTCAAGACTTCGTGGACTTCATGGCTGTTTCGTGGATTGGTCGGCATGATGCTCAGACGACTTCGGTTTATGTTGTGTCTAATTAAATCGATGTCCTTCGTGGTGATGTTTCCCTTGTATGTAGAGTGAGCGACTTCCGAATTGATTATTTTCGCTGGTCTTTCGCACAAATCGTCCACAGCCTTTCTTTTACACGAATTGCTGATGGCTTGTCTGCTTAACTTCTGCAAATCCGGATCATGATTGTGATTTAACTCGTGCCAAAGTACGATGTCATCGCCGCCTTTAAACAAAACAAAAAATTTATTAATTAATTTAAAAAAAAATAAAAAAGAGAAAGTAAATATATGTTACACGTGCAGGGTGCTCCTATGCAAACACATTTGACTTGCATGTAACCATCATACGAGAAATTTCGAACAACTAAAATACAGGACTAGGTATCGGAATTTAGAAAATTGACTGACATTTTATATTTGTTATTGCAACTGTAGTCCAGTCAAATGGTAGAAAATAGGGGAAAGTTTTGGTGGAGTTTTGATATTTGGTTTCTAATATGTTTTTTGGGTCGCTGTACAGAAATATCAGGTTTTCCAATAAGAATTTTGACCGGAAACAGGTTTTTTTAAGCAAAAACCTGATATTCGCTTACAGCGACCCAAAAAACATCTAGGAACCAAATATCAAAACTCCAAAGCTTTCGCCTATTTTCTACCATTTGACTAGACTATAACTTCGCGGCGCTCTCGCGGCTGAGCGATTGGTCGATTGGTCGATTGGTACGATTCAACTTATGGCCAACTAAAAAAATCGTATTATTTTGGGTTTTTTGGTATTTTGTCTATTTAGAATAAAATAAAATATTAAGTATTATATATCTTTGCAATGGTAAAAAAATGTAATTTTATGAGCTACCCAGATACAGGGTGTCCCATTAAAAAAGTGATACTTTTCAAAATATCTCAAAAATAAAAACCCTTATAAATTTTTCAAGTACGCCGCTGGATTCTACGTAAAATGTTGCATGTTTTTTGTATTTACAATTTTTATATAACTCCGCTAATTAAGAAGTTGCAAGAGATTACAAAAAACAGCAGATTTTGAGAATCACCCTGTATTTCCTAAACAAATCTAGTTAGCGTAGATCTGATTACGCCATGAAACTAACTACTAAAAAAGAGGACGAGACATGTATATTAGTTTTTTTTGTATCTCTTACCCTTTAGTATGTACCCTATAATATCAACGAAAAAAAAACCACCCTGTACATGTACATCTGATTGCAAATAACAGCTAATATCCTTTATCTATCAGTACTCAGCTAGCTCCCATAGCGTGAACATCGTTCTCGCTTGTGCTGTACGCTGTGAAAAACCTTTAATAACACGATAGCAAAAGCAAAACTACCTCTTATCAATTAATTAGATCATGGTTATATGTTCTATTTGTACCGGTGGTATCACCAACAAGAGTCCGGGTGTAGTGTGCGATACGTGCGGGATCCAGTGCCACGTTAAGTGCGTGGGTACATCTATTCAATCAATAAAAACCGCTAATTCGTCAGGTGCATTTTGGAAGTGCAACGATTGTCGCTCAAAGTCCAAAAAGCGAGACTCAATAATTTTGCCAAATGCAGATGGCACTGAAACTGTCGATGACCCTGGGAAGAACACCTTACAGGCTATCCAATCAGAACTGAAATCGCTTAATTCCAAATACGAAACTATACTGCATTCGGTACAATTTCAATCGGAGAGATTTGATGATTTTCAAAAAACGATTAAGGCATTCGAATCGAAAATGGTAGAATTTGATAAAATTGCTAGCGAAAATCGTCGGCTTAACCAACAAGTTCAATCTCTGGAATCTCGGCTCGAGTCCCTGGAGCAGCGGTCCCGAATTAATAACGTGGAGATTCAGGGGGTCCCAGAGAAGAAGGATGAGAATTTATTGAAGACGGTTAGTGACATTGGATCTGCCATAGACTGTCCAATTACCGACACTGATATAAATGTAGTGCACAGAGTTCGCTCCTTCAATGATTCTCAGGGTCCCAGGAATATTATAGTTGAACTTGCATCAAGGAAAACAAAGAATACATTTCTTTCCGCCGCGAAACAAAAAATGAAATCCACTAGAGCTTCAAATTCGAAACCTGGAATCAACCTGCCCGAGTACAACGCAAGTGTTTTTGTCAACGAGCACCTCTCTCCGGCTAAGAAAACGCTCTTGAGAAACGTTAAAATCGCGGCCCGCGAGAAAGGTATAAAATATGTGTGGGTCAGGGATGGCACACTATATGTACGTAAGTCCGATACTTCTCGCGTAATGATAATTCACGCCCTTGCGGACGTTGAGAAGGTGTAATATGTTTATTCAATTGTTTATTGTGTTGTATTGTTATTATGGATAATATTTCACTTTATTATCAAAACGTTCGCGGGCTTCGTACAAAGTCCCACCAGTTGTTTGCATCGTCTGCTGATAGTGATTATGACGTTATCTGTATAAGCGAAACATGGCTTAACACGAATGTATTTAGTGAAGAACTTTTTGACTCAAATTACATTGTTCATCGCAGAGACCGCTCTAGCACTAGTTCTTGTAAGTCGGATGGCGGTGGCGTCTTGATCGCAATTAATAAGCAAATTGTAAATGTAAGACAGTTTAAATGGGAAAGTGATTGCGAAGATTTGTGGGTGTCTATTCCTTGCTGTCGCCTTTTTATTTGCTGTGTATATATTCCTCCCCAGGATAATTATGCTTTACAGTGTTTTTTAAGTAAATTGCAATTTGTGATAAATGATACTGCCCCTGAATATAAATTTGTAATCGTAGGAGATTTTAATTTCCCACAAATATCGTGGTCTCAAAGCAGTCATTCTAATTTAATTCCAACTAATTATACTGACAACAAATCGATTGAATTCTTGGACGCTTTATCATTTACTGGGATGATGCAGTTTAATAAATTTTCGGGGTCTCATGGTAAAGTTTTGGATCTTGTTTTGAGTAATGATTACATAATCAGATCAGTGTCAAAGTGTTCTTCTCCCCTAGTTCCTGAGGATGTGTTATATCACACTGCTATTGAAATTTTGCTTACCCTTACGGTAATTAAGAACTTGCGTCATAAGGACCATGTTAAATTGTTTTTCAATTCAGCGGATTACAATTCTATCAATGCTGCAATTTCAAACGTCAGCTGGGAAGTTGAGTTATCCAACATGCATGTGAATGCAGATGTCGTTATATTTTATAATGTTTTGAATGAAGCTATAAGAGATTTTGTGCCTTCTCGTAAAATCTCTGCTAAGCGTTTTCCCAGATGGTTCTCAAGTTCCACAATTAAAACAGTTAATGAAAAACTAAAATTTCTTAAAAAATTTAAAAAATATAAAAATGAATTAGATAACCTTGCATTTAAACGACTAAGAACTAGATCGAAAGAATTGATTAGACTTGATTACACCAAATACATCAATAAAACTGAGACATCGATCGCCTCAAATCCTAAACAGTTTTGGACATTTATTAATAATCGTAAAAGAGGGAATGGCATTCCAAATATTATGTTTTATGATGACGTGTCTGCTCATACTGGCATTGAAATTGCAAATTTATTCTCAGACTACTTTAATTCTGTCTACGAACTTCCTGCTCCTATTGATGATTCTATAAATAATGTTACTGATAATACTAATCATTCTCTGTGTTGCTTGAGTATTTCAGAATCAGAAATATTTGATAAACTAATTACTATGGATGTTACCAAGAGCCCCGGTCCCGACGGTTTGCCTCCCGTTTTCCTATTAAATTGTGCACAGACCTTGAAGGTTCCACTTTCAATTATTTTTAATAAATCCTTGAAACAGGGTGTGTTTCCTGATATTTGGAAAAAATCGTTCATTACGCCAATCTTCAAATCGGGAATGAAAGATAATGTCAGAAATTATAGGCCTATATCCAAATTATCGTGTTTTGGAAAAGTTTTTGAATCAATTGTAAATAATCATTTAAAATATTCTTTAAAATCATATATAATCCCTAACCAGCACGGGTTTGTTCTGGGCAAATCGGTTGTAACTAATTTACTGCAATACGTAGATTATTTATCTTCTTTTATGGACAGGAGGATCCAGGTGGATGCCGTGTACACCGACTTTAGCAAGGCTTTTGATAAATTAGATCATAACATATTAAGAACCAAACTTGCTGGAGTCGGTGTCCACGGTTCTCTGCTGAGATGGCTCTGTTCCTATATATCGAACAGATCGCAAGCTGTGACTGTAAATGGGTTTCAATCCAAATTTTTTCATACTACTTCTGGAATACCACAAGGTTCGCATATTGGCCCATTACTTTTCCTTATTTACATAAATGATATAATTGATTACATCCGACATTGCAATTTTCTGTTGTTCGCCGACGATCTGAAATTATATATGCCTATAAGATCTGCTCAGGATTGCATACTACTTCAAAGCGATTTGTATAGTTTAGTTGATTATTGCAAAGTAAATAGACTGTTTCTTAATCTCGATAAGTGTTACGTCATTTCCTTTACCAGGAATATCAATCCACACTGTTTTAATTATTATTTTACTAAATATTACAATATTTATTTAATTAAGCGTGCTGTAGAAGTTCGAGATCTAGGTATTTTAATGGATTGTAAGCTTTTATTCCGTGCACATATTTCTCATGTTACTCAGGATTCCTTAAAATTACTGGGATTTATTAAACGTGCAACAAAGTTGTTCACCTCGGTCATTGCGATTAAATGTCTATACTACTCGTTTGTTGTCAGTAAAATTCAATACGCATCCTCGGTTTGGAATCCTTTATATATATCATATATAAGTAATATCGAGAGAATTCAAATTAAATTTATGAAATACGTAGCATATAAGGAGAATAATCGTTGCCCGTTTTCGTACCGCGACTATTGTATTAAATACAATATGCCGACGTTAGAGAATCGACGGAAGGTATGTGATCTGTTGGTGCTGCACAAAATTTTAAATGGAGCTTTGGATTGTCCTGAACTGTTATATAAAGTTTCCATTAATATTCCTCCTAGAATGCTAAGGCGATCCGAAACTCTCCATCTGGAGTTGTGTAACACTAACGCCGCCGCTTACAGCCCCTTAAACAGATTTGCTGTATTATACAATTCCTTAAATGCCGACGTCGACATATTTGCTATGACCTTGTCAATGTTTAAGTCTAGAATTTATACATATTTTTGTTCTTCTTAATTTCAGTTTCTAATCATTTTATTCAGTATTTCCTTGTTTTTTTTTACTATTACTTATGTTAAATTGAATTAATTTTTAAGTTTGTTATCTTGTATAAATTGTAGTGGGCAATTCACTGGGCTTAGCCTGTTTTTGCCCCAAAGAACAAAATAAATAAATAAATAAATAAATCTAATAGACGTGTCTGTCTGGGACGCTGTTTTGTCCGGGACGCTGTTTTGTCCGGGACGCTGTTTCAGCAGCCAAACCGTAAGAGATAGAGAAAAAAGTTATGAAAGTTATATGTTTGGAATGGTCATGTCAGGTCAGGAACCGAATTTCAGTCACGTGACACTTCCTGTTTTCGAGAAATCACAAAAAGACCGTTTTTCAAATAGAACGCGTATTAAATAAAAACTGGTTCGGCCGCCAAACGTAGCTGCGACCCTCTGCGCCTTAAATCCTCGATCGGTTAGGCAACCACTTTGACACCTTCCAGGTCTGGGTGGTTGCCTAACCGATCGAGGTTTGAAGGCGCGTTAAATGAGACATTTGTCTCACTGGACTGCTAGTGTAATATCTAATATGATGTACACAAAGAATAATTGTTGATTTACGTTTTCTGAATGGTTTATACATGATCAGAAATATTATTTACATCGACAGTTCTATACAATTTTTGAAAATTATAGTAGCCTAAAAACATTGTTTCAAATGTGTAACCTGTGCTGCATAACCCTGTTCATTTTATATGATCGTGTGTGTACAATAAAATATTAAATACTCGTAACTATGACATTACATGTACATGGAATCTGTTTGCGAATAATTAAAGGTGTCGTCGGCTGAAGTACTCGTACACAATATTTAGCAACTTTGCCAAATTTAAACCCTATTCCTCCAGTTTCAATCACCCTGTATATTTATGTAGTTTTATTCACGAATTTACCTGTGTTGCGTATATCTGCGAGTAAAACTGTATGCATGTGTGATGGTAAGTTAAAACCCCATTTACTAACGTGCATTGTAAATAATAATTTGCCCCTTGAAGGCATACATATACTTTGATTGCTACATACAGGGCTTAGAAATTACTAGATTCTATACTAAATTTCAAATAAGCATGCAGTACTTAGAACTAAGCAGTAATCATAACTCTGGCCGTGATTGGCCGAAACAAAGTCATCGTTACAACTTACAACCATCTGAAAATCAAATATTTTTTCAGAATTGTCAATTTGACATTAGGTATGAATCTTACAGATATAACAGGAAAATCGATAAATAGTGAACATAAAAGGCTGCTCTACCTCTATTTGAATTATATAGGACAACATTATTGTAAAATATGGACAGTCAAACAAACTTACACTTTCCTATTGTAAAACTCAGTTTGAGTTTAGAGCGCCACCTATTGCATTCTTATTTGAAATTTAGTATAATATTAGGTCTGTTTTTTGCCGCCCACATAGTTACAATGGTTCTGCTGTAAATTGAAAATTATGCAAAATAGCAAGCAATTAACCACCCTGTATATAGTGCATAGTATATGTACTCAACGGAATATATTAGAATACGAAATGAAACTTACCTCCTGTATGGCATTTTGCTGGACAGCCTTTCACAGTGCAACACCACAATACTTTTTCACCTTTTAACACTTTACGTTTTTGAAACTTGTAATCATTTATAATCAGCATTTTGTGGCCACGCTGACTTACGATAAAATCTATTATTAAAGTGTCCATCTCTACATCCGTAAATAAAATGACAGACAATTTACTTAATTGCATATTAAGCGCGTTTATATAGGTTAAATTTCCTTAATATGGGGGTAAAAAGGAACCACCCTCTAAACTTTCTCTGCAACAAACTACCAATCATGTTGGGAAAAACACGAGGGCTTAATTGCAGTAGGTACTTAATAGACCCCTTAGACGAGGGATTATATCTAAGCGGGTGGTTGGTGATGAATTCACCTATCTCCAAAAGATGGTTTTTAAATGACCTGCAATTAGCGGTGATGAGTTGGCCTGTTTATTTTATTACAGATTAGGATTGATGATGAGTTCACCTGTACCCAAATTTATCCTTGTTGCCACATACCCTGTATGCAGGTACTACGACATATAGATGCAGACTGGTTTATTACATTAATATTATACACGCATATTATGCCGCACATGTCCACAATTTACATTCCATATTTTACAACATTTGATATATTACAGAAAGATTTTGAAATAGATAAGTAAGGAGGATCCACAATACAAAATCTATGACTTACAAGGTACCTTGGTTGTAGCATAAAATATAAAAGTGAGATATAACGGTTTAATGATAACGAAATATTGCTGAATTCTTCCACCGCTGCTCAATTTTCCTATAGTAAGCAATATGATCATACAGGGACCATCACAAAGTATTTCCCTATTTATTTTCTAATAAGTATGTAATTATTTAAAATTAAAAGTTTAAATTTACTTTAATTTTTATAATAGAGAAACATTTTGAAATAGAGAAGTAAGGGAGATCTACAACACAAAATTGACGACTTAACAGGCACCTTCCCTATCCCTCGACACCTTTTATTGTATATTAGCAAAGCAATATAAGAATTACGTCTTAAAAAAAAAATAAAGATTGGAGATTTGCTTATCCTAGATATGAAACACAATATCTCTGAAATGACCACCACTTTCTTCCGTGTATTTCTCTGTCCATTTTACTACGTTTACAATAATTACTCCCTCCAAGACAGCCTCCACTATTTGCTAAATTTCTTCTCATCTGCTGTTTCAACTCTGCGATTGTGTGGGGACGTGTAATGTAAACACGACTATTGAAATAGCCCCACAGGAAAAACTTAAAAGCTCAGAGACTAGGTGATCGAGCATTAAAAATTCCTTTGATGGAAAATTGGCAAAAAAAGTTGAAAATGTATGGTCAAAAATGAAGTTTACATTAAGGTTATTTATTGTGTTTTACACCTAGACTAAACAATTCACCCATCACTCTACTTTATACACACCTAGTTGTTATTTTGATCGGTAATGTACCATAAAAGTTGTTATTAGAAAAACAAATAGAGAAATACTTTATGTCACTTATTACAACTCATATCTTTCTAATCCCCTTTTGTACATACCTGTAATATAACTATAAAATACAAGCATAATAAGTAATACTTTACTTCTAATTAACTAACTGACTTGATATTTTTATGTACCACATTAATCTCATATATAGGCAAGGCTTGGACTAACGACATCATCACGAGCTTCTTTCTAATGTTTTTCTCTCGTATGCGTCTTCATATGTTGAACTACATTACTTTTATGAGTTGCTTTCTATCGCATAACAAACATAGGTAAGGTTTGTCCCCTGTATGCATAATCATATGTTCAACTAAATATCTATAACTGTGTGGCACAGTGGTAGAGCATCAGGGTGGCATTAAGTCCTCGGTTCGAATCCATAGACAGTCGGAAAATTAACGCCACTCTTTACAGAAGACTGGTCTATGGGAGAGTAGCCTGACTACACACAACACATGCTACACACACAATGCACACTGATTTGATAACCTCAAGGTAGCCAAACTGCTCGAGTCGCAGACCCTGGTCTCCCAGCCAAAATATGCCATACGAACATACATACGATGCAAATTGAACATGCATAAGGTTTTCAATTATATGTGTTCTCATATGTCTAACTAAATCTCCTACTTTGTACTCACAATTAACAGATAAATAAGGTTTTTCCCCTGTGTATCTTCATGTGTTGAATTAAATTCGTTTCCCGAGCTGTTTTATATAACCGAATTCAACATGCATTACATTTTTCTCCTATGTACCTTCATATGTTCAACTATATCTCTTTTCCGAGCTGTTTTACACTCACAAATTAAACAAGAATAAGGTTTTGCACCTGTATGTATCTTCATATGCTTAACCAAGTTACCCTTCTCCGTTGTTTTATATTCACAATTAAAACATGAATAAGGTTTTTCTCCATTATGTATTTTCATGTGTCGAATAAGATTCTTTTTCTGAGTAGCTTTATACATGCAAATTGAACATGCATGAGGTTTTTCTCCTGTATGTATCACCACATGTTGAACTAAAGCACTTTTACGAGCTGTTTTAAATTCGCAAATTGAACATGAGTAAGGTTTTTCTCCGGTATGTATCTTCATGTGTTGAATTAAATGACTTTTTCGAGGTGTTTTGTACGTGCAAATTAAACATCCATGAGGTGTTTCCCCTGCATGTCTCATCATATGTTCAACTAAATTCCTTTTCCTGTACAAATTAAACATCCATGAGGTGTTTCCCCTGCATGTCTCATCATATGTTCAACTAAATTACTTTGCCTATCTGTTTTATACTCACAAATTAAACATGAATAAGGTTTTTCTCCTTTATGTATCTTCATATGGAGAACTAAATACCTTTTATGAGGCGTTTTATAGTCGCATGCTGAACATGCATAAGGTTTTGCTCCTCTATGTGTTCTCATATGTCTAACAAAGCTACGCTTATCTCCTGTTTTGTACTCACAATTAGAACATGAGTAAGGTGCTTCTCCTGTATGTATCTTCATATGTTGAACTAAAGCACTTTTCCAAACTGCTTCATACTCATAACTGAAACATAAATATGGTTTCTGTTTCGCATCTGTTCTCATATGGTTAACTTGTGTTTGGCTACTGGCTTCTCTTTGTCTTCTGATTTATTTTCACAGACCTTACAAATACAGTGTTCTTCTACAATGCTTCCGCTTGCTGTACATGTAGGAAGCAATACATCTTTCACATCAATTTCCTCCTGTTTGATATTCAATCCATGATAAGCTGTGTTGTCAATAGTGCCTTCGATAATCTCTTGCTGCACATGTACGTTTGTTAGTACTCGTTCTTGTACGGCGGCGGCCGTTGCAATGTGGAAATTACTATCAAGTGATTCCTGCTTCACATCCATTGTGATTCTGAAAACAACAAAAGGGGAAGCACAATTTAGTTAGGTTAAGTTGCTTATGTTTATATGCAAGACTCAAATGCGAATTCGCTCAATTGCCGAAATGGAACGAGCGGTCTGGAAACTATGTAAAACCTTAATTCGCCCAATTGCTGAATTAATTTGCTCAATTTCAGCATTGGTTAAAATAATTTCATTAATTGAGGAAATTCGTTATCTGTATTCCAACATATATAAATTTCAAATTTCCTATAACTAAGTTCTGACACGTATACTTACGTTGAATAACGTAAAATTCGAAGATGCAACTAATACAGGGACGATCTAGAGGTAAATATGATGGATCAGGAGACAAACCGCCATTTTACGGGCAATATGAATTATATTACATGAAATTCAAACGAACTACTTTCATGTAAAACTTGTTCCACAATTGGTTACTCATACAGTAATCATCTACACAACATAAGCACTGTTTTAACTGATTAGAATGTTTTTGTTATCAATTTAAGTTAAAATATTCTCGAGATACATATTGTCAACTATTTATATTAGAATTGGTAATGAAATTACTATTAGCTATCAATTTTAACAATACCTACAGCAGCGGCCATTAAAATCCGGGACAGTTTTTTTGACCTAATTTTCAAAATACGAAAGGAAGTGCTGACACTGACAATTCTAATTAATAAATGTCATCAAAAGTCATTATTCAGATCTAAACAATGAATTTTGAAGACATTTATTAATTAGAATTGTCAGTGTCAGCACTTCTTTTCGCATTTTGAAAATTAGGTCAAAAAAACTGTCCCGGATTTTTTGGCCGCGACTGTACAATGTATGGTGTACAAAGTGATGGTAAACATTTTTGGACAAGACGACTGTGGATTTTCAGTTTTAGTGTGTAATCACTGAACTACATACTATAAAAGTAACTGGAAGGGCAACTAAATGTCAATAAGTGAGGCCACTCCCAAGTTATGCCACCCGTGCAGTGGTTGTATTTGCATCTCTTTCTCGCTTATTACTAGGGTTGCCAGACCTTCTATATTTAATAGAAGTCGTCTATATTCAACGAAAATCTTCTATCTTCTATGTTCCCAAAATATAGAAGCAAAATCTTCTATATTTCGACGTTTCAGAATACTATTATAATAATAAATAGTATTTTGATTTTTGGCGCCGCGCTGCAACATTGTGCTCATATGTATAATGTAGTAAATTTAGAAGGCCAGTTCAAAAATCGTGGTGTCTTGTCTCGGTCTCGGTTTTATCAGTCCGAATCCTAATGTAACGACTTGTTACTCGATAGCAACGGTAAATAATAACTTAACCTATTATTTCGAGCCGGTTCGTTCTTTGCGGGTTTATTTTGTTTCTTCAGTGTAAATACTCTATTTATTTGTACTTATTAATATTAATAACAACACTATGGCTAATTCTGACATGCACATTAGCATTGGTGGTGGTGGTGGTGTGTTGGTGGTGTTAACAGCGCTACCGTTCGTAAAATTACCGAATACCCACAACAGTTGCCGAAAATACCCGATTTTACCCGGAAGTGCAAAACAGCAGAAAGCCCGCGAATTCAAATAATTTTATTTTTAATGTTTATTATTTTAATACTCCATACCTTAATAAAACTCAAGTTTTAATTATTTTTCTGTTTATTTATTAAAAATAGAACATAAATCCTTCGAAGTAAAAAAAAAACTCTGGTGTGATATACAGACACAACTTACTTTTACATTGATCTTATAATTAGCCAAAAATTTGATTTTTAACTATTAAGCATTTGTCAAAATTTTTCAAAAATTACAAATTCTACAGAAACCGTACTAAATAATATAAATTTTAGAGGTATTCAACTAAAAAATCACCTATCTCACATCAATACTCATTAAAAATGTAAAGTTTGAAAAGATCGTCAGCCGTTTTTGAAAAAATCGAAAACACTGAAAAATCACAAGAGTAAACACCATACTTCTGGTTATGCGATTTTCTGCAAAAGCTTGCTGATAGTCTAGATAGTAGACAAAACTTATATATTTTCAATGTCATACCTCTTCGCTTTTGAGATATTCTGTTCACAGACACACAGACAGACACACTGACAGCCACACAGACAGACAGACCAATGAACAAAAACATGTTTTTGTTTTATTCAGGGGACTCTAAAAAGTGAGCATCTGTTGAAAACTCAATTTCTTATTTTTGGGTTGAATCCAATACTTCTTTAAAAAAAAGTAAAAATATGATTACAAAACCATTAACAAAAATACATACTCATATAAGTACGCACATGTAGGTAACGTTTTAATTCAAATTTTCACTATTATCAGTAGATTGTTTTCCTTTCCATATATTACTCTTAATTATTTCGGGGGTGGGTTTAAATTCAACACAACCTCCAGCATCATTTACCCCTCTTTGCTTATTAAAATGGAGGTCATGGTGTCGCCATTCAAAGAATTACTTTGACATAATCTTACAGTGCCACGAGGTTATCAGGTTAGATTTTCCGTCAGTTTTGACACAGACTGACGCAAAACCTAACCTGCTAACCTCGAATTTGACATAGACTTACAACATATTATTCATATAACAAATATTTCAAAGACAACTTGATGGAAGAGCATTTATATTCACCCGGTAAAAATTGAAAAGTGATCACCCTACTTACAAAGGTTGCCCATACAAATATCTAGAAACGTAATTGAGCATTTTTCCCGAATCAACCCTTAAAGGTGCAACGGGGGTGAATTATTGAACTCTTTGTATCTCCTGTGTTTATTGAATTAGAACATTCATTTTTGGCACATAGATGTCTTCTTAAAATGCTTAGAAAGCGATTGAACTTTTGTTTTAATTTCACCCTTAGACGGACGTAGAGGGGGTAAAACTAAAAAGCGCTAAGGGGTTAAAATTATTAATTTTTTTCAATGAGTTCATTTTAGAATAAAATGGGGTAGAAAGCTATTGATACGTATTTAACAAAGCAAAGGGTAGCTCCTGCTTCATAATACCCGAAATTACCCGTAATATTTAATACCCGCGTAATTACCCGCAAATGACTGAAATACTCGTATTTCGGGTAATTACCCGCAGATTGGCAGCCCTGGGTGATAATGATGATGATTGCGATTACAATTATAATAACAATATAAACAGTAGTGTTAGTGGTGGTGCTGACACCGACGCCGACAAAGGTCTCGTTCAAAAACGAAAACGAGCAAATTGTAAATACACTTCTTCATACAAAAAAGAATGGAAACATATTTTTCGAATTACTTTTATAGATAGAGATAGAGAAAGAGGACAGAGTTGCATTTTCAGTTTAAAGCGATGTTTTATTTGTTGAGTTGGATTTAAAATAATGTTTAATCGTTATTATTTTAGTCCTTTTTATTTACATTTATCTGAATATTTTTACTATGTGTTTATTTTTAATACCATTAGTAATTACACCTAATGTAATGATAGTAATATATTATTTATTTGAATCTTCTATATATTTTTTGAAACTTCTATATTTTCAAGTTAATCCTTCTATTTTCGACATTTAAATTTCTGGCAACCCTACTCATTACATTCAAGCACCTCTATAAGAAATTATTCGTTTTTGTTTAAATGATCAACTAGCACCAGTGTTTAAATGATATATATTTGCGTAAATAGGTAGATTTACAATTATTTTCTTCCACATATTTACAATTGCTATTAAAAGCATAAAGTTTATATACATATATATTATTTCTGTTTTCTTTATAACCACGAAGTATATACTTAACCGCAAATTAGCACTATAGTGGAGTAGATCTGGGTTTGGAAACGAACTCTCTCTTTTCGAAAATTTTTGTTTGTGATTTCATAGAGTCGGGCTCCCTCTTTCAGATGATCACTATGGGAAGACTACCGGAGGTGCGAAGGGGGGGGGGGGGGGGGGAATTACCGTTCAAAGATATGGGGAAACGGGTTTTTCGCGAATAACTCGCTGAGTTTCATCCCGATCGGAACAGTTTATAAGAGATGAAATAAAGGACTCGCAAATACAAACAAAATGAACTTTGGTTGGTCGAAATCGGTCCAGCGGTTCGCGAGATATTGCGTTTTCAAGGTCGAAAAACTGCTCCCGGAATTTCGCCGCGGCGGGAACCCTCCGAGGGCCGTGTTCGCCTTTTTCGCGGGAAGATATTGACCTGTTAGGTAATCACAATCAAAATAGTTTGTCTAAATTTCAAGTCGCTAGGTCAATTAGGAGGGGAGAGGGAACGAAAAGAATAAAAAAACTTTGATCGGGGCGAACTTTTTTATTTATTGGCCGATCCGGGTCATCCAAACTGGAAAATCTTTTCTAATTTTTTCGGTACAAGATGAGTTGGGGGTGACCAATATTTTCGCAAAAATGGGAAAATGGCGGGCAATTTTCCGATTAATAAAATTTTATTTCTTCATTTTCGCGGTGAAGGAGTGGAGTGGGAGACAATTTGTTTTTGTCACCAGATTACAATTTTTTTCCCTTGAAAATAAGTCCCCTAAGAACCCGGTAGCACAATTATTAAGGGAGGGAAAGAGGTGAACGCGTTTTGCCCTGTAGAAGAGCAAGGAATAGGGCTAGCGACTTCGGGCAGGGCTCATTCTCAAGGGTAATCAATTCCCTTTCACGGTTTTTTATCGCGAAGCGCTATCTTAATCAGGAGCTGCACGCGCGCGTGATACGTTTATCAGGAGTTCCCGCTCACCGGTACACACAGACAGTGTTAATATAAACCAATCCCATCAATCATTTTTCAAAATTTGAACCAATCAGAGTCGAATACAGCGAATATTTTGTACTAGTGCAATACCCGGGTATTTGCACAAGTGCAATATCGAGTATTTGCGGGAAGAAGAGCAAACCAGCTAGGTACACAAGAAATTTCAGAAAGAAAACTGAAAACTCTTTAAAAATGAATAGTGTGGTATACAAATGATGACATTTCTTCGGGGAATAGTCTTGCAATATTCCCTGCGTGCATTCTGTATTATTCGAGTATTTCTCTCGAACGCTTCTGAATATACTAGCTGAAACCCGCGGCATATGCCGCATTTAAAATGTACGACAAATGTAATAACTTTTGTTGTACTAAAGAAAGTTTTAAAAGCACGCTAGAGATTTGCAGTAAGGAAAAGTTCCAAAAAATATATTTTCAAATGGAAAGTCTCTGGAAAGGAAACGCTCGCCCCTGGAAGGCGTCCTAATTAATACGACGTTGTTGGAACGCAGTAAAAAAAAATCAGGAAAGAATTAATACTCTTATGAGATTATATGTGAGAATTATTTGTGCCACCGAAATAATTTTCAGCTGCTTGCAATCTGTGTTTCTTTTCAGGTTTAAGCCGTTGCGGCGTTGAGCGTCATAAAAATATAAATGCGGCAACTCAAGTCTCCAGTTACGCCGTTACTGTTATTGTTAAATAACTCGATTAATTATTATTTCTTTGTCATTTTAAACTGGCATTATTATTATTATCTCTATAATAGCAACCATAAGTAACTGTTTATAATGTTTATATGCTAGCGAGTTGTTCTTAAATCACTAGTGAATTAATAGTAGATTGTTCTACAAGTTAAGAAAAGTGAGAGTTTTCCAGCGAATGTAAAAGTTTTACGTGAGCATGGAAGAATCACTTTTCTAATGTGTTGAACATGCAATTTTTCCGTGTAGTTGACCAAAATATCTTTTTAAATAATTTTGGTCAAAGTATGAAAGCGCAATGTTTACTGTACTGTATAAATACAGAGTTCGGCAACGAAGCGGGGGTGGAAGATATTTCTAAAACTATGAGAGTTACATGAATATTGTGTATATAATAGTTGTAGGTACGAAAGTGGTGCACATTACTAAATTATTTTTGATTATACAGGGTGTCGCAAAAAAGTATGGCGAATCAAACTTACTTTTTTTTAAATAGAATGCCCTATATTTGGGTAGCTTAAAAGTTTTGTATTGAAATACTCATCATTTTCATATAAAGTTGTCTAACGTCAACTGTTTTGGAGATATTAACGATTTTATGCAAAAAAATGCTGAACTTCAGGCGACTGCTGTAAGCGACAGAAAACAATTGAATGAAGGAAAACGTTACCAAAAAATTATGATTTTTGTAAACTATCTTTCAAGTGTAAAATGGTGGATCTGGGTATTAATGTTATATAGGGTGCTCAATATTTGCAAATTTAATAATTTCGATTTTTTTTCAAATGGAACGCCCTGTATATTTTTGTATTTTTGAAGAGCCCTTTTAATGAGCTTTCTTTTGATATGTTACTTCATACTTCTAAGTTCAACTGTTCAGATATGTGTGTTTGAACATAAAAACAATTTAAACCCCTTAAGATGCTTTATTTCAAGGGATAAAAAACAAACGCCCTTAAAATAGTGATTTAAACGCATGATCTCTCTAAAAATAAAAGCACAAAACCATGTTTAGAAAATATAAATTCAGTCAGTGTTGATACAGGAAATTATAAACACGAAAAAAACGAAATGCAGGAATAAATTAATTCCACGGTCAAATTAAATCAGATAAAAAAAAGAAAAGCCAATACACCAAAAGCTTATACGTAATTACACTAAATGTTCAAATAGTTCTCCTTTCCTGCTCTAAGTATTAAAGCTGGACAGAGAATTCATAATCTGCAAATATAATTAGTTTGATTTATTTAAATGGAACACCCTGTATATCCCTCTATTTTTAAAAAGTATTTTTAATGAGCTTTCTTCTTCCACTTCATTTCCTATCTCAAAATTCGGTCGATTTTCAGATTTAATTTTCTCCTGCTTTTTTTTGCTTTTTTCGTATTGGTTATTTCTAGTTTTGAGTTCTGGTTCAATTTTTGTATTTTAAGCTTGGTTTTATCTTTTGTTTGAAGAATTCAAGTGTTTGAATCATTATTTTAAAGGCGTTTGTTTTTTATCCATTGAAATAAAGCATCTTAAGGGGTTTAAATTGTTTTTTATGTTTAAACTCGCATATCTGAAAAACAGTTGGAACTTAAGAGGTATGAAGTAACATATCAAAAAAAAGTTCATTAAAAGAGGTTTTCAGAAATACAAAAATATATAGGGCGTTCCATTTGAAAAAAAAATCTAAATTAAATTTGCAAATATTGAGCACTCTGTATAACATTAATACCCAGATCCACCATTTTACACTTGAAAGATAGTTTACAAAATTTTTTGGTAACGTTTTCCTTCATTCAATTGTTTTCTGTCGCTTACAGCAGCCGCCTGATGTTCAGCAATTTTTTGCAAAAAATTGTTAATATCTCCAAAACAGTTGACGTTAGACCCATACAACTTTATATGAAAATGAAGAGTATTTCAATACAAAACTTTTAAGTTACCTAAATATACGGCATTCTATTTAAAAAAAAGTAAGTTTGATCCGCCACTCTTTTTTGAGACACCCTGTATAATCAAAACTATTTTAGTAATGTGCATCACCTTAGTACCTACAACTTTTATATACGCAATATTTATGCAACTCTCATAGTTTTAGAAGTATCTTCCACCCCCGCTTCGTTGCCGGACCTTGTATAAATTAACCATTATACATTATAGAATAGAGCTTACTTGAAAATGGATGAATCTGTTATCAGTGACGTAGCTACCGGTGTTCAAACGTGTTCGAAAGAACACGGGCCCGGGCCCATAGGGGCCCGCGAGGAGCCCGTAAAAACAAAAAATATAAGTGGTTCTTACAAATAAAAATTGAAAATTTGTGTACCGCAAAATATAAACTATATTAATTTCCTTGGGGTCCTAATTCAGTTAAAGATCACCATTTCACTAATTGACACGTTGGTCATCCAGACACGATGCTCTGTTATCTTTAAGATACAGGTACGTCGATGTACAGAAAGCGTTGACAAATATTATATTAACATCCAATAAGAAAACAGAAGTCGATGAAGCTGTATCAATTAAAACAACATTAAAAATGTACGAAACAATACTTTTAATAGTTTTAGAAAGTACGATTTTAAATCTATCAGATGTGGTTTCAAAGGTCTTGTAGGATAAAAAACAAAATTTGCAGCAAGCATCTGATTTTTTTGAAGAACTACTTAAAAGCATCATGAACCTTAGAAATCAGTTTGATGAATTAAGAAATGAAACGGATAATGTTGCTGTTGAGTGAGGCATTACAGCACAATTTAGCAGTAAAAGAATAAGGATAAGGCAACCAAAAATACATTTTGATGAAAAAAATAATCACCATGTCGTAGAAACAACAGATGTTTTTCGAATTAATTACAAGAATCGTGATATTATCATAAGTCAGATTTACAGGAGATTTGCCGGCTTACAGGAAGTGGTAAGCAACTTCAAAATTTTAACGAAATCTGTACTTTTTAACTATTCCGATGCAGAATTGTGACAGGAAGGAGAGGTGCTTCAGAAAAAATACCCTGAGAATATTTCAGAACATTTTCAAAATCAAATTTTGTCGTTCAGAGCCTTGTTTACAGAAGATATACGACAAATTGCTGGCGTTCTTAGTTTACCAAAATTTATATTTGTGAAAAACTCCTCGTCACGTTCAAGTTTTACCGACATCCTCACAGCGTGTTTTTTGTTTTTGACCATACCAGTAACCGTTGCGTCAGCAGAGAAATCGTTTTATAAATTAAAAATAATAAAATCATATTTAAGAAACCGCATGAGTTACATAGGACTGTCTTCGTTGGCCGTGTTGTCAATAGAAAATAAAATTACACAACGTTTGGATGTTACAGAACTAATTAAACAGTTCGCTTCTGAAAAAGTGAGAAAGAAGCAATTTTTATAATTAATTATATCTGTTACATTTATTATATTTTAATATATTTGTTTTTATATATGTTTATTTATGTTTTATGTTAGAATTTATTGATTTAGTTTTTTTTAGAAATACATACGTATATGTAATATAATAAGTTTCTTTCTAAAGAAGTGTTTTATTTTATATGAATAATTAGTAATTTTATATTGGGGGGAGGGGGCCCAATAAAATGTTTGAACACGGGCCCGCGACTTCCTCGCTACGTCACTGTCTGTTATTAATTCATTTAGTTCATTTTTAGGTGAAATCAATATGATTTTGAGCAGTTATGAAAAGTATCAAAAAGTCACTTTTTTAATGTCACCAATGACAATGTGAAAAAATAATACATTATAAGGAAGAGAAAAGCATAATTTTTCCCAGGATGTGAGTTTGCAGTTCAAGGGCGAAGCCGAACACTAAAAATACACAGAGGGAAAAATGGTGTACTGCCCTGACGTGTATATACAATTTTTTCAACAGCCAGGATCAGAACCGTAAGAAACATATTTTTCGACGTCTGACATCAAAAGTAGATTTTTCTCACTGTCATTTGACAACAGAAAGTTGACATTTGCCGCTGAGCGTGCGTTTTCATCACTTTGCCGCTCGCCGAGCGTTTTGGGTTTCCGCGTGAACAAAATAGGTAGCCACGTCCGAATGTTTCCTTGAAAATGCCCGTCATTTGTCGAAATAATCGCGTCACATGTCTAATAGACTGCGCGAGGAGTAATGTTAACTTGATTGTCAATTAATATTTGCAATAAAATGAAATATGATATTTTCCATTAATAATATGCTCAATCGTCGAAAAAATAGTATGTATGTTTCGAGCTAAAAGTGCGCTTGCCGCTTTTGCATGATTGCTGGTTTCGGCTTTGCTTCAACCAGCAATATTCATGCGTAAGCGGCAAGAATGCACTTTCAGCTATTAACATACAATATTATTTTAAAACCATTTACATACATATACGTTTTAAATGTCTCAATTTCTTTAATTACAGTTTTCATTAAAAAAAACGATTTTTTTTCGTTTTTCTTTTAGGCGGACACCCCTCTTGAACGGACACTTTCAGTCGGTCCCGTTGGTGTCCGCCCAAAGAAGATTTTACTGTATACAGACAGATCAATAAAAAAACCAATTAGGGCAGGCTGTGATATGTGTTATACATTTGGCAGTACTGAAGTGTATTGTCAGTCTATGTCAAATTCGAGATTAGCAGGTTAGGTTTTGTTCTTTGTTTGGCACAGACCGACGTAAAACTTAACCTGCTAATCTCGAATTTGACATAGACTGACAATACACTTCAGTACTGCCAAACGTATACCACATATCACAGCCTGCCCTAATTGGTTTTTTTTTAATCTGTCTGTATATAATTGTGGCCCCATCGATATTTAGCAGTCTATGAACTTATTTTACGAATACCATGACAACAGACATTTTAATTTTGTTTCATATTGTCCCTTGAGAGAAAATGTGTTCTTTCTGTGACAATTCTTGTAACCTAAAATATGATTCACCATTCTCTATTTGTGATCGCCAACTGTCCTTGTATCTTAAAACAAAAGCAATTAAAACTTGTAAAGAAACTGTGACAGTAAGTACCTGAAAAAATTAATTGTGATTTTGCGTCAAATGTATTTTTCCCTCTTTATTGTTATTAGTCTTCTTCTTCTTCTTTGGTCCGATAGCTGGCGGTCCGGGCGGGACGTCCCCACAACGAATATGCTGCTGTTGGTGCCGCTGGGTCTCGAACTCCATTTACGATTCGTTTCCATTCTTGACGATGTCTTGGGCATCGATAACCGATAATCGCTGATTCTTTAAGTCACCCTCGATATTCTTTAGCCAGGTTTTCTTCGGTGCCAATCGCTGAATTCTCCAGTCTGCCTGACGGTCTTGCCAAAGAAGTTTACATGGCAAACGGTTATCATCCATTCGGCAGACATGTCCGAACCATCGTAGTCGACGTTTTTGTATTTGTTCTCCTATCAGTGTTTGTTGATCACATCTTCCTGTAATTGTTTCGTTTCGAAGGCGGTCGCGGAGCGAGTCACCGAGAATTTGCCTCAAGCATCGCATTTGGAAGACCTCAAGCTTGTCAAGGTCCGGCTTGAGCAATGTTCAAGTTTCCGATCCATAAAAAAGAATGGGAAGGATCAGCGTTCGGTATAAACGTACTTTCGTTTTGATGGTAGTGTTTGTTCGTTTCCATACGCACCATTTGAGCGAGGCGAATGTTGATGTTGCCTGCCCGATGCGGCTGTAAACGTCGGCAGTCGATGCCACTTTCTTTTCCTCAACCAGCGATCCCAAATACACTGAGCGACAAAAGTCTGGGTTCACGAATAATTTTTCCAATTTTACATACTGAAAATGGTTTCTGGCGCTTAAAATCTGATGTCAATGTTTACGTATCAATAAACAAATTTAGTGCTATAGTGGGCTAACTCATAACCATACAATGGTTGAAATATTGCAATTTTGTTTCTGTCGTACATTATTCAAGTTTTTGATGAAGTTTTGTTAAGAATCAGGTTGGCGTTGTCAGGGATATGTTTACAGCATGTCAATTGTTTCCGATAACTGTCAGTATTAACTGTTAATTCTACGCCACGAGCTCTAATTACACATTCTAGACGTCTAGGCATACTGCTAATCAATTGTGCAAGATTTTCTTGTGGTAACCTATCCTAATGTCCGAGGCCAATTAGGGCGAGTGCGAATTGCTCTTCCAAGTTGATCCCACACCTGTTCTGTATCTGGTTCAGGTCTGTTGAGCAGGCTGGCCAATCCAAAAGTGTAATTCCAACTTCGTTTAGATATTGCAGAGTAATGTTGGCTACGTGTGGCCGTCCATTATTTTGCATTAAACTAAAGTTGTCACCAACAAAATGACTAAACGGAACAACATATTCCTCAAGAATGTTCCTAATGTACCTATCTGCGTTGAGGGCTGCTCTATCACAGATGTGAAGCTCTGTGCGAGCATCTGAAGAAATCCCTCCCCATACCATTACCGAACCTCCAAAAAAATATGAAGTTGTGGCCATAGCACAAGCAGCATAGCGTTCTCCTGGTCTTCTCCATACCCGTGAACGACCATCTGGAGCATCCAAAGTAAATCGAGACTCATCTGTCCATAACACGCATCTCCATTCGGGATCCCTCCAGTTCTGGTAAGTTCTAGCAAAATTTAGTCGATTATGTTTGTGGCGTACTGAAAGTTTTGGACCAAGCCCGATATGGTTTCAGATTGTTTTCGTGAAGTCGTTGCAGAACTGTACGTGATGATATTTGAACATTTCTGACAGCAGCCAGTTCATTAGCAGTAATTGTAGCTGTAGCTCTCTGGCTATGTCCTTCTTCAATGTGAGCGACTATTTTTGCACATCTTACTGGAGATATCAGCATTTTGGCACAGAAGTGAGAATTAACAGTTAATACTGACAGTTATCGGAAACAATTGACATGCTGTAAACATATCCCTGACAACGCCAATCCGATTCTTAACAAAACTTCATCAAAAACTTGAATAATGTACGACAGAAACAAAATCGCAATATTTCAACAATTGTATGGTTATGAGTTAGCCCACTATAGCACTACATTTGTTTATTGATACGTAAACATTGACATCAGATTTTAAGCGCCAGAAACCATTTTCAGTATGTAAAATTGGAAAAATTATTCGTGAACCCAGACTTTTGTCGCTCAGTGTATTTGAACATTGAAACCTGATCGATTTGGGTTCCATCACGGTAAACGCTGGCTTTCGATCCGTCCGTTGTGAGCACTTTGGTATTAGTATATTGGGAGTACAATAAACTGGCTCCTTTGGCAGCTTCAAGGAATGTATCGTAAACTTGGCCATTAATGGTTTTCAAATCATCAAATGACAGCTGAGATGTTACAATTCTATCTACGTCTTCTGCAGTTCGTAACTTGTCGTCTCCTAAAATGTAATATTTTGTAATTGTTCAAAGTTTTAAGAGGTATCTTTATAAATACCTGCCGGCTTCTTTGGCAGCTTCAAAGAATGTATCGTAAACTTGGCCGTTAATGGTTTTCAAATCATCAAATGACAGCTGACATGTTACAATTCTATCTACGTCTTCTGCAGTTCGTAACTTGTCTCCTAAAATGTAATTTTTTGTAATTATCCCAAGTTTTTAAGAGTATCTTTATAAATACCTGCAATAATTAAAGCATGTGACAATGTGATAATCCTCTTTTTTGAAATTCTGTTACACAAACAACCATAGTTCCCAATTCAGTGTAACTACACAAACCACAACTTTGTAAAACGTAACCAATTTGTAGGTTATCTAACCTAATCTTTAAAGACACGCCTTTTTAGCGTGTGCATGCGGCTTCACTTTTGGGAGCGTTCAATAAGCAGATATGAAAATTAACCAAAGTGGACTTGACTTCGAAGCTGAGTCAATAGTTTTAAAAAACACACGAAATATGCATAATAAATAATTGTTTTCTGTGATAATATCGCTATTAAAAGTTAAGGAAAGTTTGTTTACAAAAACCCGAAAATAGAAATGGTGGAATGCAACCATAGTACTTTTAGTTGTGTAAGAGAGTAGAAAGAGGAGAGGGAGCGCTAGGCTATGCCGCCGGCATCTCGCGCTCGCCGTGATAAACATATCACGCGCGCGTGCAGCCCCTGATCAAGATAGCGCTTCAAGATAAAAAAACCATGAAAGGGAATTTATTACCCTTGAGAATGAGCCCTGTCCAAAGTCGCTAGCCCTATCCCTTGCCCTTCTACAGGGCAAAACGCGTTCACCTCTCTTCCTCCCTTAATAATTGCCCTACCGGATTCTTAGGGGGCTCATTTTCAAGGGAAAAAATTGCAATCTGTTCACAGAAAAAATTTTCTTCTACTCCACTCCTACATCGCGAAAATGGGGTTTTCGAAATCGGAAAATTGACCGCCATTTCCCCATTTTCGCGAAAATCTTGGTCACTCCCGACTCATCTTGTAGCGAAAAAAATAACAAATATTTTCCAATTTGGATGGCCCGGATCGGCCAATAAATAAAAAAGTTCGCCCCGATCAAAGTTTTTTTTATTGTTTTCCCTTCCCCTCCCTTCCTAATTGACCTAGCGACTTGAAATTTGGACAAACTATTTTGATTGTGATTACGTAACAGGGAAAAAATATTAAGTCGCTAGGTCAATATCTTCTCCGCGAAAAACGCGAACACGGCCCTCGGAGGGTTCCCGCCGCGGCGAAATTCCGGGCGCAGTTTTTCGACCTTCAAAACGCAATATCTCGCGAACCGCTGGACCGATTTCAACCAACCAAAGTTCATTTTGTTTGTATTTGCGAGCCCTTTATTTCATCTCATATAAACTGTTCCGATCGGGATAAAACTCATCGAGTTATTCGCAAAAACCCGATTCCCCATATCTTTGAACGGTAATTCCCCCCACCCCCTTTGCACCTCCGGTAGTCTTCCCATAGTGATCATCTGAAAGAGGGACCCCGACTCTATAAAATCACAAACAAAAATTTTCGAACAGAGAGAGTTCGTTTTTCGGTTTTTTTTTCGTCAGATCTACTCCACTACTAAATTTATGTACAAGTAATTTACCAAATTCCGTCGAAGGTGAGAACAGAAAATAACTGCATTCAAAGTTACTGTTATAGTCTTGAGTATTAAACATTCTTAAAAAGTATCAGTTTAGTTAATTTTGGTCTTCAGCTAGCTTCTTTAACTTGTGTTTTCTAAGTAACTTTTTTACTTTCTTTTACAATAAAGGAAGCATTTGATTCACCTTAAAAATTCGAAATTGAGTTTTCAACAGATCTTCACGTTTTAGAGTTCCCTGAACCAAAAAAAAACGTTTTGTTCATTGGTCTGTCTGGTTGTGTGTCTGTCTGTCAGACTGTCTGTCTATGTGCCTCTGAACAGAATTTCTCAAAAACGTAAAGAAATATGACGTTGAAACTTCATATATAAGTTTTGTGTACTATGTAGATGCAACAGCAAGATTTTGAAAAAAATCACAAAACCGCAAGTATGGTGCTTACTCTTGTGATTTTTCAGTTTTTCTTTAATTTTCTCAATAACGGCTTTAACGAATTTTTTCAAACTTGAGATTTTTATTACATTTTCAACGTGTATGGATGTTAATTAAGAGATTTTTCAGTTGAGTACCTCTAAAATGGGATTCTTGTTTTTGTCTTTTTCTTATTATTTCCTATTTTAAATACAATACCCGGTATATTATTACACTTTTGAATTCGGCTTATAATTCTATAAAAAATTTGCCTTTTCAACTAACGCTCTATTTTGTACGGTTTCTGTAGAATTTGTAATTTTTGTAAATTTTTGACAAATGCTTAGAAATTTAAAATCAAATTTTTGGCTAATTATAAGATCACTGTAAAAAGAAGTTGTGTGCGTGTGTCACACTAGATTTTTTAGACGTGTGTTCAGCTGACAAGCATGAACCAACAATTTCTTTAATCAAATGTAATATGTACAAATCTTCTGAAATAATATATTCCTCGATCATAGGATGTGTAGGCTGAAACAAATTGTCTAGGCAATTCTTCACAAACTCATAAATAGTGCGGATAAATTCTAATGGGTAGTTACTTACTTCTTTTCTTTGCTGCCTAGTCTCGGGATTATCTAACCGAATATATCTAAAAGCATGTTTGAATCTATTTCTAGAAAGCACTGCAGTAAAATATGGTTGCGTGAACATAGCATTTTCAGTCCACATTTTTGTAATGTGTAGTTTCCTTCCAGGATTTCTGCCACTGGCAATCAGGACACTAATAAATGCTTGCAACTCCTCTACAGTTATATTGATCCACTGACTTGGATTTGGATTTCCTTCATTTTTTTTATCCGTATATGCCTTTCCCTACAAATTTGTGTATCCACATATGTGGCTCAGCATGTTGTCAGTAATATAAAGCTGAAATGCGTCTAGTACTGAAGTAATCTGAAAACTAAAATGTAATATGTAATTTTTTTTTCAGAGATTTTGGTTTATTACTTTCAATAATGAACCTTTGGAATCGACCATGAAAACAAATTAACACTCCCTCAAAATTTGAGGTTTTACGTTTCAAGGCACTATCGTGATGACATAACTCATTTATAATAGCAAATGATCTGTGCAAAACAGTGATCAAGGCAGAAGGATTAGTTATACAAGAAAATGATAAACCGTTATGTAATAATGTGCAGCGTTTTTGAAAAGTATTTACCTTGCATTTTTGAGACCAACAGATGCATTCACAAAGCTATGGGCACGTCTTCTGGTTGCAGGAGATGGATGAGATTGCCACTGAAAACCCGATTTTGACGTATAAAATGTTTCAGGCTCTGCAGGTGTTTCAATTTCGGAATTATTTTCACATCAAATTCAACAGGAATCTCTATTTGTTCTTCTACGTTGTCTACTGTATCACTTTCATCTTCATCGCTAATTTCATATTCGTAATCACTGTCATTATCTTCTAATATTCTACGTAGTTCATCGTTCGTCAAATATTTACGCGCCATGGTGACTGTATGAAGTTACCGACTGAACTAAAGCAATTTTATGCAGCAGCGATTAACGCACACAACCGATTTTTGCAAGTTACGACTTGTTTTAGCCGGGCGCATCTATAATACGTAGATGGCCAATCGGGGTAACTAGGTTACCAGTGGTTACCCCACGCACAAAATTCTTAATTACTACAAATATAAATTAGATAAATGTAAAATTCGAAGAAAAATATGTTTATCTAAGTATTATCGAGGATGAGCTAAAACATGATATCGTAAAAAAAGTATTACTAAATAGTGCTAAAAAAGAAATTTGGGGTAACTCAGTTACCCCCCTTGGTCACGCGAGGGTTAACTTAATCCTTAATTTCATTAAATTCATCAAGTTGGCCTATCAGACAGAACTCTTCGCCGTATTTTAAAGGATTTAAAACTTCACCCTTACAAAGTTCAAGTCGTTCACCGTGTGATCGAAAACTTTCAACGTCTACAGAGGGCTGTGGATTTTTTAAAATTAAATTTATGTTGGCAGTGATGACTAAAGCTACTTAATAATATATATACATATATACAAGTTTGCAAGATAAACTTCACTTTTACATCATGTTTAATGCCGAGCACTAGGTGGTGTGCTGTGTATGGAAAAGCAGCATCTCATTTTGAATAGCTGTAGTTGTTTCTGTTACTAACATTTCTATGTATTCAACAAGAATGTTTGTATTTGTTGAAATGCCAATCCTGACATAACTTTAAACTGACAGATATAAAATGCCAATGTGAATTTTACTACCACGACTGCCAACAAATTTTTTTGACAAAATAATTCCATAGCCCTCTAGACGTTGAAAGTTTTCGATCATACTGTATTAGGTACCACGAGCAGCGTACATAAATCAAACAAGTAGAGACACTCACTGTCGGTTCCTTTGATGTCAAAATTTCTGTTTGGATGACCTTGAACGGCTCCTGGGGTGTATCTTCCGGATAGAATTTTGTGCTGCCATCTGACAGTCAAGCTCAGAAATATCCCTCGAGTCACTGTCCCAGGCACTCTAGACAGGTTTCAACATTTGGAATGAGTGTCTTTAATAAAGCAACCACTAAAATAGAGCGATTTCTCCCATAGTAAGCTTGTATAAAAGTTTCAGCGCCCCACAAAGGGTGGGCCAGAAACTATTCCAGCAAGGTGGAAAAATTTAAATCGATCATTACTACGATATTTGGATTAATCAAAAATTATTTCTAAGTTTTTAGTGCGTAATTTATTTCCAGTATTGCAGGTATAATAAAAAATAGCGTAAAGTATTCGTGCACTGTAATTTTTACAAGTAGAATATTCTACCTTTAGAGGTATTAGCTATGTGCAACCTTAAGGTATTTTATAAATACCTTGCTGTGAGGTATAACGCAAACATTATACCTTACTTACATAGAATGTAATACCTTAGGTAAAGGTATAAAATGATAGCCCTTGCGGTATAAATACATTCCTCAAGGAAGGAAATCATAGCTGATGTAGAGGTATAAAACCAAACCCTAAGGTATGTTAAGTTACATTTAGGTATATTAAAATACTTTCACCTACTTTGATCTACCTTTACGTAAGGTATAGAAAGCATCCTCAACCAAACCCAAAGGTATATTTTTACTTTTACCTGCTTTGGTTTACTTCTGCATAAGGTATAAAAATTATCCTCAACTAAACCCAAAGGTATATTAAAATACTCGAACTTACTTTGGTCTACCTCCACATAAGGTTTATAAATTATCCTCAACCACATCCAAAGGTATATTAATATACTTTTACCTACTTTGGTCCCAAAGGTATATTAACAGACGTCCTCGTAGGGTATAAAAAGTATCTTTAACTAAACCTAGAGGTGAATTAAAACTCCTGTTCATATTTTAATAGACCTTCACGTTAAGTTTAAAAAGTATTCACAACCAAACTAAAACGTATAGTTTGATACACCTTTATGTATTTCATCCAAAGCCTAAGGTGTATTTGTAATAGCTTTCTGTTTTAACAAAACGGACATAAAAATTATTGACACCAGTCATTCAGGCAGCAGCTAGAAAACAAAATAATAGCTTGGAAGTTTGGAAAAAGTAAGCAAGTTTTAGAACTTTAAATTACTTTAATAAAAATAAAATTAAATATTACATAACTATATAATATAATATATACTAAATACATAAATACTATACCTATATAAAATAAATTGACATTACACACATGTACATGATTTGATTAACCACTAAAGCAATTTGCAATGGCTCTTCTATTCCACATAAATTGTTTCCCAATAAACTAAGAGTTTTTCTCAATTTTTTGGGACACTGTAAATTAAATGGAAATACGATACATAAAACTGCTTCAATCCCTTCTTTAAAATTGTCGACTTGACCAATATTTATGTGTTTAACACAAACGTAGTAAAGTTTGTTTTTAAACAAATCATTCTCCAAGGCATCTGCAGGCGTTGCAGGGGCACTTGTCGGTAGCCATCCAGGTTCCTTCAAAAGAAGAAAATTGTTAAAATTGTTTGCATGGCTAGAGTGAATGGTTTGTGAAAATATTAAATCAAGACAAATAAGAAATAATTTTTTATCGAACTTACGTTTTTTATTAGATGTATGGGTCCTCTCTAAAAAATGGCAGCAGTACCAGCGCTGGGTCATTATTTTCTGAACCTGAAAATAGTAATGCCCAGATATTGTAACAATTCCAACTAAAAGTTTACTATCAATCCATTTAATGATAATGCTTTCAGTTTCTAAAATCTTTACGTCGTTTATTAACGCTTTTAGTACAATAGCAAACCCATATTTTTCAATATAAACCCATTTCACTAACAAGGCGAGGTGAATGCATTTTAATGAAGACAAATGATTGTTTTCAATATTATCAATTGTGAAATAAAACACGCATAACTTATGCAGTTTTTTGTGACTTCTAATTACAAATTACAAATTTCGAATTCATCCGTATAAAAATGTAATCGTATATATGATTGATTTTTTAGGAAAGATCATGATTTTGAAAATGTGTGCCGGGCTCGTAGCTATCTAAAATATTAGAAGAATATCATTTTCTGTTGTATCTTCTCCATACATTCTCATTGTGTAAGTAGTTCTTAATCGTGTCTAAAATCGGGACATAATGTAAAACTTGCTCTGTTTTTCATCGTTAGACCGTGCCCTAGCACCTACTCTTGTGGAGCTATAAAATTATTTTCATTTAAAAAGGCTGCCTCCCCCGATTTTGCAATATCAAACATAACGTTAAAATTGGCAAACAAATTTAAATTGCACTTTCTTGTTTAGAATTCATATTCAACTACTTACATTTTACCCTAACATTTTTTTTCTATATGAGATGGTAGTACTTCAAACAAATCCTTAACCCACAAAAAAACGTTCTTTGCTATAACCGTTCATAACAAAAACTCACGTTGCAATTGTAATTTAAGTACGAGTAAGAGTAAGAGTAGTAAGAGTTGGTTAATAAATTCATTGACAAAATCGTTATTTTCATTATCAATATTGTCAGAGGGCAGGACACTATTAGAGTCAAAAATATTATTAACAAGTTGAACAGAAAAAAAATTGAACACAGTATTCATACATTTGCACAGTCAAATGTTCATATTATAGTAATAATAATAATTGTCTATAACTTACCTGCACTATCAATTTGTTTCTCTGATAGAAAGTAAATGGGGCGCTGTATAATGGTACTGCACACCGTTTTTCACTTGAAGCCTGTGAGGTAAAAGTGTCGTTATAGCAAAATGTTTGCCAAACGGGAGAAGTGGTAAAACCTACCGCTTCAATAAATGTAGTACGTCAGAACCATTTTAAGTGATAAAGTAGTAATAATGGAAAGAGATAGATGTATTAAGCAGGACAGGACGTTAAGACCAACGCCCAAGTTGATAGAAATTTCCAGTTTTGAGGGTTCAGTTTTAACAATAATCTTAAGCTTCAGGACGTTTCTTAGAAAAGCAACTTTCTATACACCTTATTTGGCGAAAACCTTTGTACTAGGGATGCACCGCCCGCGGCTGCTGGCCACGTTAGACACTTCGTTGATTTGTATGCGACCCATTGCCGCAATGCAATTTTTAGTAAACTACGGCATTAATTTTTTTAATAAAGTTCTTCATAATATTGGTTTAAATATCGCAACGCGTCAATAAAATGGAATTTTATGACATGTCCACGGGTGCAGAGTGCCGCGGGGGTTGTTCCAAAATTGGCCCTGGTCAACCAGCTGAAAAACATCTGTTTTTCAGCTGGTGTTGCACTGATCTACCTCGCTAATTCAATTGTCACTGTGCTTTAATAATAAAGCCAAAAAACAAGAAAAACGAAAATATAAAATTTCGTTTTTCCAGATATCTTCAGAAACATAAGAAAAACTGAAAAACTTGATCTTATATTACTAAGCGTCCGATTATGTAGCGTTATCCCAACTTAACCGTCTTTCTCGCTTACTGTTTTCGAGTTTCTTGATACCTTAAAGTATAATGAAAAACTTAGAAGGCTATTATTATACCTTTCCTGACCACCTTGAAGTACTTTCAACCTCACGAAAACCAATAAAATTAAAAGGTAAGATGGAAATTTATACCTTGTCAGAAAACTCTAAAGGAACCTTAAAGTATAATGCAAAATTTAGAAGACTATTATTATACATTTTTTACCACCTTGAAACAAAACTTTCTACCTCGCAGAAACCAATAAAATTATACCGAAAAATAAAAAATTATACCTTGACATAGAAACTTCTAAAGGTACCCCAAGGTATAATACAAGACTTACAACGCGATTATTATATCTTTTTTACCACCTTGAAGCAAAACTTTCTACCTCGCAGAAGCCAATAAAATTATACCCCCTTGACCAAGAAAACCCTAAAAGTACCCCAAAGTATAATATAAAACTTACAAGACTATTATTATACCTCATTTACCACCTTGAAGTAAAACTTTCTACCTCGCAGAAGCCAATACAATTATACCGTAAGATAGAAAATTATACCTTGACATAGAAAACCCTAAAGGTACCTCAAGGTATAATACAAAACTGGGAAAGCTATATTCTTATACCTTTCTTACAGTCTCGAAGTAGACCAAAATACCTTACTCACCAAAAGAGGTTGAAACGGTGGAATAAATACCTCAAGGCATTCTATTACACCTCCGAATAAGTGTTATACCTCTGAAGGCAAGTTAAAATACCTCTCAATTTCATTTATACCTTTTTTCAACCTTTAAAAATTACAGTGTGGTAACTGGTCTTTAAAACACTTGCTCTACGGCTACGCCGTCTTGCTCGAAAACTCGAGCGTGTTTTAAAGACCTTGTTATCCACTCATACTTTAATATACTGTTTTATTATACCTGCATCAGAATCGCCGTTTAAAGCACGCCTGAGCGTGCGAATACAGGCGATTAAAGCTCGCCGAGCTTTAAACGTTGTCAAGGAAACGACTGAATGCAACAACGGACATGGACGCGACAAAAACGTAAATAATTCTCGTAACTATAGTAGCAATATTATTATGCCCTCTCGACTTATCACGACAAAAATTATTTCTAAGTTTTTAGTGCGTAATTTATTTCCAATATTGGAGGTATAATAAAAAATAGCGTAAAGTATTCGTGTATAACTGTATACTATGTTAAATTAAGGCACACGCTTTAATATACGGTTTGATGTTGCACTCTTTTTTTTAATTCAAATACTTCTTGTAGAAGGTGGTGCGTAGATTGGGAAGCAGCAATTTTTGACGAACAAAATTGAACACCTTGGGCGTATAGAAATACAGCGTTTGACTAAATTGCTTCATCATATGGGCATACCGTCGAAGTTGTATAGATGTACTTTGGTTTTTATGCTGGTGCTTAATAATCCCCAGGGGAATTTCTTCAAAATTATTTTTTAAAACGGTATCTAGAGTTTCGGTGCTATAACCTCGGTTTTAATTTCTTTCATCATCTGCTTCATTGTGGAAATTTTAGCATTTCTTCGTCGAACTTTTTGTTGTAATGATGTAATGTTTTAATCTTACGATGCAAACTAGTTTTATTGGGCGAAGGGAACTTTACAGGATATGTTTGGGTTTGAACGTTGATATATGTTTTACCATTCGAATCCATTTCGTCAACAGGCGAACTCTGCAAAAAAATTAACACAATTTATGCACCATATTTTAGCTCTCATTATTAAATTACCTATACTTACACTGATAAAATAGGCTATAATACCTTTAAACCAGTATTTTAAATGTCACATGTATAATTAAATACTGCATTAGTTGATGAATAAATAGCACACTTACAGGTTGTGACTCGCTTGAAGCAATCTCATGTTGTGTATGACACACAAATTCTCTTCGACGTTGAGGTACTTTTTGTAATGATGGCGAAAAGGCAAATACACTTGGCACCGCATCAAACTTCAATACCTTTACAGTGGTTTCAGGCTTAGTTATATAATAAGATTTCAGAAAATGAGTGCTGCATATACGACTTGTTTTTTAAGGTAGCCAGTTCTGCCGTCTCATAGCATTAATCCAAAGGTTTAAAATATGTGGTCGACTATGTGGAAACCTATATGCAAAACACAATTTATTTACATAATGCTTATTTACCATAAAATCAAAAAATTTAATAACGCAGGTTTGTTACACAAAACCTAACAATTGTAAAAATCGCTATTTTTTACTGTACCTATGAAACTGAAAGCTAGTTCCTTTCATGTGCAGAATCTTATATCCATAAGCAACATGAAGATACGAGTTTCGTTATCGTCATCTGCCTGTGTCGACGTGCTTCATTCAAGTTTACCCGTTATGGGGATGCTATGCCGTTCACCCTCCCTCGATTATCGCACCTTCATGGGGCTACCAGCAACTTTCCTGTCATTTCCGTTCGGCACTGATCTGGAGGATGCGACATGCGTAGCTGATGAGGACTAAAGTAACCAGTACATCATTCTGACATCCTATCAAGGTAAATTGCTAGCCTTAAAATTTACAGTAATTTAGTTGAAGTGAAGTTCCGGCAAGTTATGCTTTCGTTGATTAAAGTGCGACGTCTGATACAGACACGACCGTTTTTATAGTAAATTATCACCAATTTTTAATGCCCATATGTCGCCTTGTGTTGGAAATGTAATTAAACGTTGATAAGTTGTTTTGCGTTGACAAGTAAACATTGTTGCCATGTCACTACTTGAGTGACTGTTGCTAATTTCGTCCTTATAAAGTAGTATTTCTTGTAAAATGTAAACGTTGATACTGTCTTGACCGTAGTAAGGTTAATTATTACCATATTTGTCATAGTTTAAAAGTTATCATCTAACCAAACTAACCCCTTTTGTTGATCAGTTTGAATTGTAACCAGTAAACATTTCATGTTCTTTGCTATGCATATATACTTTATTATAGAGTCTTTTGTTAATTGGTTATCGTTTTTCATTGGTGTTTGAATGCCGTTTCTTTTGTGTTCTGTACAGGAAATCAGACCAGTGTAAGTTGATGCCATCAAAGGTAGGTCCGAATCAGATGTGACGTCGCTACCTCAAGGTTGTTCCAAGGTAGAAGTGGACTTTCACATTCAAAGTGGGCCTAACTGTGTTGATTTGTTGTTAATTTTACCCTGATTTAGTCTGAATGTGGTGGCGCTATCAACTATTTACCATCTTATACCTCTCATACCGGAGTACAGCCCTAACACAAAGGTCGTAAAGAACCCGCCCTCGAGATTGAGTTTTTCTAGCTCCAGCACCTTTCCGTATACCGCCATCGTAACAGAGCTAGGGCCTTGTATACTAGCTTGTTTCTTGATTATGTCGTTGTATCGTGTTTGTGCGGTAACAATGTTGAACCGTTATCTGTTACAAAATGTAAAAGATATCCGAAACGCGCTAAAATATAACGTACCTAGGGCTTTAATAGTGGTTTCTTTCGTTTAAAACTATTCGGAAATGTGACTCGTGCAGTTCGTATAAAGCTTGCTTCCGGAGAGCCTCTGGTATAACAACCCGATATCCCCACATGATACAACCCTGATCGATGTATAATTCGTTATATCGATTAAAATAAGGTTTCAATTGTCCATTTCAATCGTTTTGTGCCATCCGTTTAAAACACAATTATAAACTTGGCTCAAAATTTTATAGCGACTTACCTATACGTTGATGAATGTCGTGATGCGATATGGGTGTGCTGTCCTTGATAAATTTTAAATACGAATCATTTTCCTTTTCAACGGTTGTAGCCTATTCGGTAAAGGCAACCGCGAAAGTGCACTTGCTGGAATATTTTCTGTAGATTTTAGGAGTGAAATTTCAAAATTATATCCCGATAACAAGACCGCCGAATGTTGCAGATGGGAAACTGCCATAGTAAAGCTTTATTATCCGTTAATAAAGTGGATCTTCTTGCGTATAAATATTGATGTAGCTTCTTTACAGAGAATACCAAAGCCAATGCTTCTTTTCCATTTGCGAATAAATTTTCTCCGTGACACAAATTCAATCGGTTTGATATCACCATTTGAATATTTATGCGACAACAAACCTGCAACACCATACAGTGATGCATCGCATGATAAAATCAATGGCAACTTGTCATCAAAGCGTACAAGTAATTTACTTGACCCTAAAGCTTCCTTGACTACTTCAAAAGCCCTCTGACAGTTACTGTTCCGCATACACTTTGTATTCTTTTTTAATGATTCGTGCAATGGCACTCATTGTTTACTTAAATATCCCAGAAAATTTCACATATAATCTCATAAGAGCATTATTTCCGGTTTCTTTGAGTGCGTTCCAACGTTCTATTAATTTGCCCGAGCGGGACAGGAGAGCAAATTAGGACGTTGTTGGAATGCGCGAAAAATAATTTCCGAATATGAATTAATGTTCGAATGCAGATTCGGTAAGAAAATCGTAATGACACAAACCCTTACAGTTACGTTGGTCTACCTACAAAAAATTTCCAAGAAATTTTGTTGTTGTCTTGGTTACGGCTTGTGAACTAATTTTTCTATTGGTCATTAATGAGTGTCGTACGATTTTCCATAGTATTTGATCAGCCCTAAAAATCTTCTTAATTCGGACACATTTGGAGCAGGAACCTTCGTGATGGCTTCTATCTTTGTATAATTCGGTTGAATTCCCTCTTTATCAATAACAAACCACAAATAGGACACTGACTTCTTAAAGAAAAAACATTTTTCCTTTTTAACCTTTAAACCGCACTTCTAAGTTTTTCTAATACTAATTTTAAAGTTTGCAAATAATTATTTTCCCAAATTCCGGTCACCAGAACATCATCTAAAAACACAAATACTCCGGGTTGCATTGTGCTAATAATTATTACATATATCTTTGAAAAATTCCTGGGACAGAAAGCAACCCCATATGGAAGCCTATTTGGTCGAAATAAACCCTTATGTGTCGAAATGGTTAAGAATTCTTTAGATTGTTCATCTAGAGATACTTGTAAATATAATAATTAAATCCTCTATCCACGGTACAGTAAATGTATCTATCTTTCACAAGAGTGTTAAGTTTAAAGTTGATATGGCAACTGCGCCGTGCGCGTTCTTTGAGCGCACTCGAACTGACAATGTGTTGTTAATAACGACAGTAGCATTCTAGCTCTCAACACAGCAACAGCGTCCAGCGTGACGCTATGTGTAGCTAATAAATAAAGCAATTACAATTTACCACGACGGTGTTTTAAATGATTCCTTCAAGAGGATGACTACCCGCAAAATATTCATGGTCCTTTGAGCAGGATTAGCCAGGAAATCGACGCTGGGTTACGTACACGCATTTGAAGATTATAATTCAAGGTTAGTCCTTTACCACATTTAAACCTATTTCCTATATCGTATACCTATCTCCTCGCATGTAAGATTGTCACGATGATATAAATAAATTCGATAATTCTCGTATAAAAATACAAATCGAGCTAATATTCAAATAAGATTATTACTCGGTTTCTCGTATAATTAACTATCGCACGAAAATAATCACGTTTAAGTGGTTTGCACGATTTTCTCAAGTATATTCTCGTTTAAAAATAAAATCACGATGTCTGAAAGCGAACGTATAACCGCAGAACTCGATTTAAAACGCATAAAAAATGCAAGAGCTCAAATTAAGAGCCAATTAACACGATTTCAAACCTTTTTGAGTAAATACGATGCCTCGGTACACTCGATCGAACTATTGCAAGTACGTTATGAAAACATAAAGCGCGTCTTAGAAACATTTAATGCGGTACAAGCGGAATACGAGGAATTGCTCTTAAATGAGTTTCCTGATAATTATAACGAAGCGGAAGCCAATCAAGAACGAGATGCAATGGAAAATAAATATTACGAAGCGATGGCGACCGCCCAAACAATTTTGGATCGACGGCTTGCAGGTGTGAACGCGAGCTCGCAATCGGCGGCGACGGCAAACGTTAGTCACGACACAGGTGTTAGCGCAGACGCTGCGTTGCCAAACCTCTCAGCGAAATTACCGCTCCTGACATTACCCGAATTTCACGGATTGTATAGTGACTGGCAACGATTTCGAGATATGTTTCAAGCAATCGTACATAATAATAAAGCACTTTCGGATGTGCAACGTATTATCGCATAGCATGGGAGCTTCTAGAAAGAAGATATCAAAATAAAAAGATAATGGTTAACGCGCATTTAAAGGAAATTATGGATATGCCGATAGTATCCAAAGAATCGCATGTTGCGCTAAGACAATTGTCGAACACGTTCTTTAAAAATTATAGGTCTCTCGAGGCGCTCGGTGAAAACGTAAAGGGGTGGAATACCATTTTAATTTATATTCTCGTAGCAAAATTAGACATAAATTCGAAACGCGAATAGGTGACATTTAGCAAGGATAAAGATTCTCCTAGCATCGATGAGTTCAATAACTTTTTTATGCAACGATGCCACATTTTAGAGGCGATAGACATGAAAACGTCTTTAAATAATTTGAACGGAAAAAAATACAACAAACCAAGCTCGCTGGTCACGACAAATAACTCGAATCCTAATACAAATTATCGGAATATGTGTCCTTATTGCAAGGACGGACATTTTATTTACTTTTGCAAAAAATTTAAGGATTTATCCGTGTCTGATCGTTTAAATCAAACAAGAAAATTAAATCTGTGCACAAATTGCCTTCGGTATGGGCACAAAAATTCAAACTGTAATTCGCAAGGGTGCAAAATATGTTAACGAAGGCACGCGACTTTATTGCACGATTCTCGAGAAAATTCAAATCATACGGATGTTAATGGATCTAATAAAGACCAACATATACAAACACAAACGTTTGACAATGCCGAGTTACAAAATACTCAAACCAATCACGCCGCTATGGATAATTATTTGGTAAATACCGAGCCGTTTGTTTTATTATCAACAGCAATCGTTACAGTTTATAATGCTAACAATCAACCCATATCGTGTCGCGTATTACTCGATAACGGGTCTCAGTCAAATTTCGTTACCCAAAATATCGTAAATAAATTAGGCTTGCGAACGAAGAAAATAAGTTTGCCAGTATCTGGTCTAGGTCAAATTAAAACAAACATAACCGAACAAGTTTTCATAGAATTGTCCTCGAATCAAAATTCGTTTAAAACAAAACTATCGTTTTTCGTTATCGATAAAATCACGGGCTTGGTTCCTCAAAACTTCTGCGATGTATCGAATTTAAATATTCCTGAAGAATTTTCTTTAGCCGATCCGGAATACAATGTTCCCTCGAAAATAGATATGCTTCTAGGAGCTTCAATATTTTTTGAATTACTTTCTGTCGGCCAGGTTAAACTCGGAAAAAATTTACCCATTCTACAAAAAACTGTTTTGGGTTGGATCATTTCTGGTCGAATACCGACTAATCTCGTTCAAGCAAATAGCTTCGTTTCTCAATGCCTATCATCAAACTACGCGCTGGAAGAGCAAGTCGAAAAATTCTGGTGCTTAGAAGAAGTAGAGCACGATTTAAATAAAAATAAGTTTTCCGTCGAAGAAATGGAATGCGAAGAGCATTTTGTAAACAACGTTTCGAGAAATAAAGAAGGTCGATTTATCGTAAGGTTACCATTGAAAAGCGATTATTTAAAGTTAGGCGACACGAAGAATACAGCGTTAAATCGTTTATACGCTATAGAGAAAAGGTTAAATAACCGTCCCGAATTGAAACAAGCCTCTCAATCCTTTATGCTCGAATATGAGCAGCTAGGGCATATGACACAAATTTCACGCGACTTGAAGTCAAACTGTCCTACTTACTATATACCCCACCATAGCGTAGAACGACCCGACAGCTTGACTACGAAGGTCAGAGTTGTTTTCGATGCTTCGTGTAAAAGTACAACAAATACCTCGCTTAACGATGTCTTAAAAATCGGTCCTGTAATACAATTCGATCTGTTCACTATTCTTTTACGCTTTAGAAGGCACAACTTCGTCTTAATCGGAGATCTAACAAAGATGTACCGAAACATTTTGATACACGACGAACATAAAGATTTACAGCGCATAGTTTGGCGCAACAATCCAAACGAATCAGTAAAATACTTTCAGTTAAACACGATAACTTACGGTACGTCCTCGGCTAGTTATTTAGCGACTCGTTGCTTAAAACAAATTGCGATCGACAAAGGTGAAGACAATCCAGTTGAAAGCAAAATTATCGAATGCGATTTTTATATGGACGACCTGCTTTCCGGGTCTCATTCTAGCAAAGAATTAAATAAAATACGCGAAAATATAACGAACATTTTTTCGGAATACGGGTTCGAAATTCTCAAATTTCAGTCAAATGATCCAAATTTAGTGAGGGTTTTAAAGCAATCCAGGGACTCGCAATATTTAATCACAGATGATCATAGCACGAAAACTCTCGGCGTGTCATAGATTCCTTCCTTAGATTCATTTGAATACAAGGGACAACAACTCTTACCCAACTCGGATAGGGTTACAAAACGAACTGTCTTATCTTTTATAGCAAAAATATTTGACCCGTTAGGGCTTTTAGGTCCTATAGTAATTCGCGCAAAATTAATACTCCAGAAACTATGGCAATTAAAAATTAACTGGGACGAATCGATTCCCCTAGAACTGCATTCCAGTTGGCAGGAATTTACAAAACAAATTTCAAAAATAAATTTGATTCGCATACCACGTCACGTGCTAGCTAGAAACCCAATTAACATTCAAATGCACGCGTTTTGTGACGCCAGTGAAAATTCATATGGATGTTGCGTGTATTTAAGATCGGTTGATATAGGAGGCGCGGTCAAATGTTGTAGTCTGAGCGGCGGTGACACTAAGTCTTGTGTGATAAAACTTTTCAATGTCATATATATAATTCGTTAGGTCATTGATGGAGAAACACAAAATGGCAGTGCTGCCACGTGTGGACCGAACGGCACTATAAAAAAATTATAAAAAAAAAAGATTATTTTTTTTCAATATCTAGTATCATAAAACTTCAGGATTCTGATTGTTTCTCGAGACAGGGAAGGGGTAGGGCTTTAAGAAAAAACAGTGCTGCCACTCCCCGAGCGAACTCATATCAGCGGCAGCAGGGAGATAAGTGATCCCTCGGATTCTATTTTCAGTATCATCGAACTTCATACAAATTCAAACTTTATCTGAAAGATCATCAATTTCTGTGTAAGAAAAACCGCTGCTGCCTTTTCCAGAAAATGAAGAAAATGGCGGCAGCAGCATTTGAAAGTCGCGATTATCGCAACCGAATTTCGCGTGTCCATTCAGTTTTATCAGCATTAATCCGTTTTTTTTTCGATTTGTACTAATGAAATACGCTGACATCGTAATTTCCAATAAATTTTCAATGTTGTTGATTGTTTAAACAAATGAAATTCCATTTTTTATGTAATATTTTTCGATTTTTCCATATTTTTCATATTTTTTTTCATAGTTTCATGCATTTAGTTCCAATTAAGAATAAATTAATTCTATTCGTTGAAACAATACTTGCGATCATTGTTTAAACAAATGTGATTCTATCAATTATTCCAAAGTAATTGATTTTTGGGCCGCTTTTTTAGGTCTTTTCGTGTTTTTCACAGCAAGTACTAATCCGTTTCGCATTTTTTTTATTCATGCCATTTATTTGTCACGGCAGGGATTGTTTGAACATATTAGAAGTATTTTACTGGGAACAAAGATTTTTGAGCTATTTTTAAGCAGAAATTGTGTCTGCGGCGTTGATTTATTTTACCAACTTACTTTGTAGGACCCCGGCTGTGCTATTCACAAGTGGCACATTCTGATTGGCTAGAGGGTAGCAAAAGGACCTACAAAGCCCATTCGTCGGTAGTTGGTATGCTTTATGATCACTTTCGTTTGAGAAGCAGTCAGCAACGGTCGCATCGCTGTCCTTTTTTCTAATCTCAACGTATTTTACTTCTTCAAAAAATGCTTTGTTTCGTTGACGATATACTATCTTTGGCAAGAAATAACGACGAAAATGACAAAGAATTTGACGCAGAAAGTTTTGATTCTGACCACGAAAACTAGTGATAAGTTGCTTCGATGCTTTAATTGTTAGCTATTCCTGTAATTCTAACTTTTAATATAATACCAAATTTACTAAATGGGCAAATTGTTTCAATAATAATTCATTGCGAAATTTGCATAATCTTTGTGTTTTTTATAAACCAACATTTGTATGCATAAATCTAGAAAGAAATTAAATTCGTTTTCACAAAACAAGACTATTACTTATTTAAACACGCTTCCATTCTCTTACAGTTGGTGAAATAAATCAATGCCGCAGACTCAATTTCTGCTTAAAAATAGCTCAAAAATCTTTATGTTCCAACTTAATACTTCTAATTTGTTCAAACAATCTCTGTCCTGATAAATAAATGGCACGTTTCAATAAAACTGCGAAACGGATTCGTACGTGCTGTGAAAAACGCGACAAGACCTAAAAAGGCGGCCCAAAAATCAATGAACTTGGAATAATTGATAGAATCTAATTTAGATAGAACTAATTCATTCTCAACTGGAATCGAAGGCTTGGAAAATATGAAAAAAAAACAAGAGAAATAAGGAAAATTCGAAAAATATCACATAAAAAATACAATTTCATTTGTTTAAACAATCAACGCAATAGAAAATATATTGCAATTTACAATGTCAGGCGTATTTCATTAGTATAAATCGAAAAAATCCGGATTAATGCCGATAAAACCGAATGAACACGCGAAATTCGGTTGCGATAATCGCGACTTTCAAATGCTGCTGCCGCCATTTTCTTTAATTTCTGGAAAAGGCAGCAGCGGTTTTTCTTACACAGAAATTGATAATCTTTCAGATAACGTTTGAATTTGTATGAACTTTGATGATACTAGAAAATAGGATCTGAGAAACGATCAGAATCCTGAAGTTTTATACCAGATATTAAAAAAAAATTTTTTTTAATAATTTTTTATAGTGCCGTTCGGTCCACACGTGGCAGCACTGCCATTTTGTGTTTCCCCATCAATGACCTAACGAATTATATATATGACATTGAAAAGTTTTATCACACTAGACTTAGTGTCACCGCCGCTCGTACTATTGCTTGTTAGGGTGACACTCCCGAGGTTGGAGCTGCTAGGAGCCCTCCTCGTATCTCGATTATTAAATAAATGTCTACGTCGCTTAGAATTAGAAATCGATGCTGTTTTTCTCTACACGGATTCAACGATCGTTTTATCATGGCTTTCAAGCGAACCGCGAACTTGGCAGACCTTCATAGCCAACCGTGTAGCCGAAATACAACAATTAACGCGTACACAAAATTGGCATTATATCGCTACCACCCAAAACCCTGCTGATATTATTTCTCGGGGCGCAACGTTATCGGATTTAAGAGATGGAAAATTATGGTGGCCTTTCTTGTTAGAACCCCCTGATTCGTGGCCTGAAAATACAAATATTGCCAACTTCGCTCGTACTCCGTCACAAACCATAGAATTAAAAAAACCGAAAACTAATCTATCTTTTCTTTGCGAAAACATAAGAAGCAATGACTTTAACATTTTCGAGCGTTATTCAAGTTTCTCCAAATTAAGCAGAATTACAGCATTGTGCTTTAGGTTTATCAAAAATATCAAGGTCAATTTAGAATTTAAAAAATTCGGACAGATAACAAACGAGAAAGAAATCGCATATTTAACGAATAAAGAAATTTCATTTAGTACCGAACGTCTGGCTAAAATAGCACAGCTCCAAGCATTTCCTGAAGAAGTGAAGTGTTTAGAACAGGGCAAGGAAATAAATCATAAAAGTAAACTTAAATCACTCTCGCCGTTTTTAGATGACAATAAATTAATACGCGTTGGAGGTAGACTCAAAAACTCGAACCTAACTTATTCAAGGAAGCATCCGATAGTTCTCCCAGCTAAACACGTTTTCACTCAGTTAGTGATTGACTATGAACACAAACGTACAGTTCATTCTGGTGCTCAATGCACATTATCGCATGTAAGACAAATTTACTGGCCGCTTAACGGTAAACAAATAGTAAGATCGCACATAAGAAAATGCGTTCCATGTTTTAAGGCGAGTCCGTATGATAACATCGTTCCTAAAATGGGTGAATTGCCCGATGCTCGCGTTATTCCGTCTCGACCGTTCATGTCGGTATCTGTCGATTATGCAGGCCCATTCGAGCTGAAAGATGGTAAAACTCGCACAAATAAAATGATAAAGGGTTACATTTGCATGTTTGTATGTCAAGCCACAAAGGCTGTTCATATTGAAGTCGTAACGGACTTAACTAGCGATGGTTTTTTGAGTGTGCTGAAGAGATTCGTGTCTCGGAGAGGTTTTTGTACGAATATATACTCAGACAACGCTACAAATTTCGTAGGTAGCAATAACGAACTTATTTCTATACAAAACCTAGCGAATAACGCCAGCTTTCAGAATTATATTGTGAACTTAAATATTAAGTGGCATTTTATGCCCGCAAGGTCACCACATTTTGGTGTATTGCATGAAGCCGCAATAAAATCGTGTAAACACAATTTAAAACGTGTCTTAGATCAGACTCACTTACATTACGAAGAGTTTTATACTTTAACGACTCAAATCGAGGCAATCTTAAACTCGAGGCCTTTAATCCCCCTCTCATCCGATCCTAATGACCACGAAGTTATCACGCCGGCCCATTTCCTGATTGGGCAACCACTCACTGCTGTATCAGAACGAAATTGGACGGATTCAAGGGTTAATTTTGTAAAACGATACCGCCACCTTCATCTGATTGGTCAACACTTTTGGTCTCGATGGAGACAGGAATATCTAAATCACCTCCAGCAAAGGACAAAATGGCAGTTTGATGCTGATCCGAAGATCCACATCGGTTCCTTGGTGCTCATGATGGAAGACAACGTCCCATCGATGTGCTGGCCTTTGGGTCGAATCCTGGAAATCCATCCGGGAAAGGACAATGTGACACGAGTAGTGACGGTTAAGACTCAAAGTGGTGTGTTTAAACGCGCTATCACGAAGTTATGTTTATTACCGGTTGACAGTGGAATAACCGTTTGACACTCGAGGCGGCGGCTTATAGTTCGCGAAATTACGCTTCGATCGAATTACTTTTAATGCTATACTTTTACTTAAATATGTATGTTTTAGTATTAAGAAAACATTTGTATGTGTTTATGTTGAAGGTCCAACCCTTCAAGGGGGCGACTTATGTTAAGTTTAAAGTTGATATGGCAACTGCGCCGTGCGCGTTCTTTGAGCGCACTCGAACTGACATGTGTTGTTAATAACGACAGTAGCATTCTTGCTCTCAACACAGCAACAGCGTCCAGCGTGACGCTATGTGTAGCTAATAAATAAAGCAATTACAATTTACCACGGCGGTGTTTTAAATGATTCCTTCAAGAGGATGACTACCCGCAAAATATCCAAAGAGGTTGACTGTAATTTTATAAATTTTGCAAATACGTATTTGCAAATCTGATTTCAGTATAGCTACAATTGGCGTTCTCTATGCGCTTATCTCAACTTGTGTCAAAACACGTCTCTGGGCCAGAGTATCGAGTTCTTTTTCAACCTTAGCCCTTAACGCGAATGGAAGAGGCCTTTCTTTGAGGAATACAAAAATGTAATGTCGCTGGACTCTTATTAAAAGTACCAATTTTGTTACAAAATAAATTATGGTAATCCGCCAATGACGTATCTAGTTGATTTTTCGTATCATCCAACAAAAAGTTAAAGGTATCTACTAATTTGGATATCCAACTTGCTTAACCAACTACGACCCATTAAAGGAGAGCCACCATTATTGATTACATAAAGTTTCATAAATAAACAATTAGAGCTAGGTATTACATAACTTAACATTTACATCAATGAAACTTTTTTGTTATTAAACGGTTATCACGAGAGGAAAGGACGATTTTTCTGAATGTTTAATAACATTTATAAAAATCGACTTTCCTGTTGTCAACGTCTGTATCAGAAGTGCAATCTACATCTAACTTCGCTTTGACATTATCTGATAACAAAGACACTTCAAATTTAGAATCGCGTTCTTTGTTTACATAATTTTGAGGAACTCGTTTCCCTTGCATGGAAGTTTTCTTCTTGCGCACTTTTTCCTCACAAACACTCGTTAAATGATCTTTCATATTCATTGGCGTAACTAGGATTTTTGGGAGGGCCAGCCAACCATCGCCAATACCTATATACAGAGTGCCCAACTTAAATGTACGCAGCTTCAAGCAGGTGAGTATGCAACACACATTACAATCACCATTGAAATGTAATGTGTGTTGCATACTCACCTGCTTAAAGCTACGTACATTTAAGTTGGGCACTCTGTATTTCTATGAAAACGTAAGTTTGCATACATTACTTGTTTGCATAAAGTTATTTGCTTGTTTTTTATGCTGTTATAATATTATATATCTAAGTAGCATATCAATAAATTATTTCGGTTCATAAACAACATAAAAAAAATGGTTTCCTCTCGCAACTCGCAACAACAAAAAATATTATTCGAAGAAAACACTTTTTGGGAAACATCGCTTGGTTTACATTTATACGTTTTCGAGTCAATTTTCTAATTTTTTCTCAGTAGAGTTGAAGAAAATATTTTCTTGAAAATGTTAATATCATCTTCATTGTTATTGTGATTTCTTTTTTATCATAATATCTTGGACTTGCAACCGTAAAAATTCAAGCAGTTAAAGTCATTTACATTCGTCAATACCACAAAATTATCTTTGCTACAATACCGTAACTATAAAATTGAAGTCCTCCCTAAATAATAAAGTATATCATACAAGTATAATTTGAAAACAAAGTTACGAGAAATAAAACAAGAACAAAACCAGTGAGTAAATAAAATAAAATAACTTTATTCTTTTATAATAAAAAAAAACATACGTATGTGCAAACTGTGATAGGAGCGTATTTCGTGTTTATATTCCTGGAGATGCATTTGTTGCTTTATGTATGTCTATAGTGTTTGCTGCGTCATTCGCTATAGCCGGAAGAGTGCGATTCCTGAGAATTTCTTATTATTTTCAATTTGTGTAAGGACCTCCTGTATTTACGTGATCATTTCTTTGCTATCTCTGGCGGCGTTAAACTTTAATATTTTAAAAATAGTACTTTCAGCGTTACTTTGATCTCCTCGTATTTGCAATTTGGTAAGTTGCGAGTTGTTTTTTCAATTACGCTAATTATTGAGTCAGGAGGTACTGAGTGACAACTGACGCCCCATTCCCCATAATGCATCGTGTTCGGGCATGCGATTTCGATTCCGTACTTTTTCAATTTCAATTTCATCTAAAGATTTAATAAAACCGTGTTAGATTTTTAAAATCTTTACTGGGTCTGAAACTTCTTAAATATTTCTTGTAACTTTATGGGGCGACCCTAAACTTGATCTTCGATGGTCCATACCTTATAGTTATTTATATATCAAGAAGGCGTAAGGCGAAAAAAGACGTGTGTGGTCTGCGGCGTGAAACTTAAGAGCCCAAGGGGTAGCTGCAGGCTTTAACACACCAAGGACCATAAACGCTAGTTGCGCACGAGGTGAATACAACATTTTATGTACAGACTGGGATATTCATAATTAAAACCAAATTTATAATTTCTATAAAATTTGACAACCTAGGATGTCAGACTGACAAACAGAACACTAAACGGGCTGTAATAGTACCAAGAGGATTATGAAGATCTTTATGCCCTTTTCGAGGGCGACAAGTTTACAAGCCTGAGGGCTCTAGCCCGAGGGTTAAGTGGCCCGAGGGCTAAAAACATCAAGTAATGCTCGTGGTGCATATAATGTTTGATTTTCCACTTTGATTGCTCAAATAACATGAAAAACTTGCAAAGCAGTTCATAACACCCTAGGGTGTAAAGAGCGGGCGTTATGATCACGCCTCTAGGGCGGGCATAATTATCGGGCGTTATTATTAAGCCCGCTCTTTACGCCCTAAAGCGTTATGGACTGCTTTATATACCTCGTGTCAGATATATAAACAACAAATAAAAGATCAGTGAAAAAAGTACTTTACGGCCCACTTAGTGTCGTTTAACGGGCTGTAAAGTGACACATTACGCCCTAAAAAATAGAGTACAACGTGACTATTTCCGCGCGGTCGTACATAAATGCATTTATATCGATAAGGGTCTCTTTTAAAGGAGTAATTTTGAGAATGACACTACTTCAAAATTCTCAATCATATTTCTTTCATTAATTTTATTCATAATGTCGTAGCAAACAAACCTTTTCATGTGTATATATATGCCCCAAAGCTTTTAACAGTCCACATTTTAAATTGACCCTCTATTTATAAAAAACTGAAGAGCAACTGAAAGAAATGATTCATAATTAACTACAAAAATTCAGACGAAAAAAATCTTATCAAAATATTAGCAAAACTAAATTGTATTTTTACACCCATGATGTTTTACTTTCACTATTATTTTTAATTAGAACCACCCGTTCAACATATGGTATTTACCTATACTATAACATTTTTTGAAGTCAAAACAAATAATAACAACCGAAAATTTTAAAATGTGTATCGGTTGTTAACGACCCGCTAGGTTTAAATGAGTTAATACAAAAGTTAGTACAAAAGCAGATTTTTAAATTTATTCAACTTCTATTTTCTGGGGTGGGCCAGACGGCACTCTGGGGAGGGCCTGTCCCCCCCCCCGCTAGTTACGCCTATGTTCATATTGCACACAAAACACACCGACTTCCTATACCTACCTGCACTCCTTCGTTTGATGATTACGGCTTCCACAAGCACGGCAAACTCCGGTTGTTGGAACTGATACACGGTGAATTTCACTGGGCTCCAGCAATTCGAACATTTTTTCTGCTGCTTCTATCTTCTTCTTCTTCCGGTTCCGTCTCCTATCGGAGGTTGGAAATCATTACTGCAATTTTCACTTTATTAACAGCAGCTCTAAATAACTCGTTGGAACTACAGCCGTACCACTCGTAGATTGCGTAGCCAGGAAGTCCTTCTTCGACCTACACTTCTTTTTCCTTTGATCTTTCCTTGCATTATAAGCCTCAGTAACAAGTATTTTTCTCCCCTCATAATATGACCCAGATATTCTAATTTTCTCCTTTTTATAGTTTTTATTATTTCACATTCCTTTCCCATTTTCAGCTGTACTTCGCTATTAGTCACTCTTTCTGTCCATGCTATTTTCCACATTCTTCTGTAACACCACATTTCGAAGGCTTCAAGGTTTTTGATGTTTGTCTGTTTTAAGGTCCATGCTTCCATGCCATACAATAACGTGGAGAAAACAGAACAACGTAACATACGAATTCTAAGATTTAAGTTGATATCTCGACAACATAGGAACCTTTTCATTTTAACAAACGCTTGTCTTGCTATTTCTATTCTTGCTTTAATTTCTCTATTTTGTTCGTTAGTTTCGGTGATCCATGCCCCTAGATATTTGTATGAAGCGACTCTTTCAATTTGTATATTAGAAATTGTTAAATTGGCGTCAATGTTTTGATTTTTTGATACTACCATTAATTTCGTCTTTTTAAGATTTAGTCTGAGTCCGTAGTTGTTACTGTGGGTATTAATGTTTTCAAGTAGGTGCTGTAAATCTTTTAAATTATCTGTCACTAAGAGTGTATCGTCAGCGTAGCGTATATTATTGATGATTTCTCCATTTATAATTATTCCAGCATTTTGTTCTACTAAAGCTTCTTGACATATGCCTTCGCTATATATATTAAATAGGAGTGGAGAAAGAACACAACCTTGTCGAACGCCTCGGCAAATTTCAATTTCATTGGTTAATTCATTTTCAACCTTTACTTTCGCTGTTTGGTTCCAGTACAATTTGGTTATTATGTTAATATCTTGACTGTCAATGTTTTTGCTTTTGAGAATTTCGCATAGCTTTTCATGGCGGACTCTATCAAAAGCTTTTTCAAAATCGATAAAACATGCATATAGATCTTGATTTACATCTAAACATCTTTGCATCAATACGCTTACACCAAACAGAGCCTCCCTTGTCCCTAGTCCGTTTCTAAATCCTAGTTGTGTGGCACTTATGTCTTCATCGAGTTTTTTAAATATCATTTTGTGGATGATTTTAAGAAACACTTTTAACGTGTGACTCATCAATGCTATAGTCCTATATTCAGAACACTCTTTTGCATTGTTCTTTTTTGGGAGTGTAACAAAAGTTGATAAGAGCCACTGTTTTGGAATAACGTTTGTTCTATAGATTGTGTTAAAAAGGTTTACCATTATGTCAATTGTGTCGTTATCTATAAGTTTTAACAATTCTACTGGAACCTCGTCCGGTCCTACAGACTTTCCCTTCTTTGTGCTTTTAATGGCGTATTCTACTTCACATCTTAAAATTTCCGGTCCTGTTTCCTCTGTTTTCATTTTGATTTCTGGTCTGTCATCTTTAAAAAGTTCTTCTATGTACTCGGTCCATCTCTTCAGCTTGTCATTTATGTCAATAATTATTCTACCATTTTTATCTTTTAATGAGCTTGCTTGCTTTACTCTTTTAATACCTGTTATTTCCTTAATCTTTTTATGCATATTGAAACTATCATATCTACTTTCGTATTCTTCTATTTCCTTGCAGTTTCCTAATAACCATTTTTCTTTGGCTTCTTTAATTCTCCTTTTAATCATTCTATTTAGTTCTTTGTACTTTTCTTCGTTTCTAGCTTTATAATCTCGTCTTTCTTCCATCAAATTGAGAATTTCATCTGTCATCCAATCTTTCTTCTTAACTCTCCTTGGAGATAATGTATCTTTTCCGGCTTTTAATAATGCCATTTCTATGTTTCTCCATTTCTCATGAACGTTTTCGGTATTTCTATTTATTTCTTTGATGTTCCTGAGATTGTGGTTAACTTTTACTTGTGCATTGTTTAATATTCTGTTTTCGTTTAGTTGTTTTACATCTATTTTTTGCCTGTTACCTTTGCGTTTTAGTTTTTTCAATCTAATTTTTAATACTGCTACTACTGGATTATGATCCGACCCGATATCAGCTCCGGGATAGGTTTTCGTCGATGTAATAGAATTTTTAAATCTACTTCTGATTATAACGTAGTCTATTTGTTTTCTGACAATTCTTTGCTTGTTATCCATCGGAGATCTCCACGTATACAGCCTACGATTTGAGCTGCTTCTATACCGACCGCTAAATCTACTGCTTTTTTAAAAGTTAATTCGGATTCTGTGAATAAACGTTGCTTAATGGAGTTATCACGTAAGTGTTAAGTGATGCGATAAAATTTTGGTTAGATCCGTACAGTTGTTATCCGCCGGTTTTAATGGTACGCATAAATCTTTTAACAAATCCTGGCATTCACCCCTGATCACTGTTAACAAAATAACTTTCTTTTTCTGTTGAGCAATCCTTAAGCTCGGTACTGGTGTGCGCGTAAAAATGCTCAAGTCAGTACGCAGCCATAAAACCGTATTCCGTATTCGTATTCGCATATTTATAATTTCTTTATGATTAGATTGATTAGTATTGATATAGCTATTCTCAATGGTTTAAACTCCTTAGAAATCAAATAAAAATCAATTATACAATTATTATAATTAACGATTAACTGAGTTCCTCTGCTATCTGCAAGTTACGATGCCGATGCAGATGACGCTGAACCGCGTAACCGGCAAACCGGCGAAATCGAAACGAATCGAGTCAAAATTTATTCGAATGATTATTCAAATAATCATTCGGTTATTAATATCATTCGAATGCAAATAATTCGGTTATGAAAATTGTCCGGTTATGCCCATCACTAGTAAAAATGCTCGTCAGTACGCAGCCATAAAACCGACACGCGATGGATCGTGTTCGTGCGTGTTGCCGCGTGCGCGCACGCAAATTCGGGCTGGTACTGATTACAGCAATTTTACGCGCAAACTGTACGTGCGCGTAAAAATGCTCAAGTCAGTACCGAACTTTATGTCGGTACTGCAAATTCGGAAACCTTTCCAGTTGAAGCCATCGCACAAATTAAATTTATCCTTGTTGCCACATAAACTATATGCAGGTACTGCGACATATAGATGCAGACTGGTTTATTACATTAATATTATACACGTAGAACATGCCGCACATGTCCACAATTTACATTCCATATTTTACAACATTTGATATATTACAGAAAGATTTTGAAATAGATAAGTAAGGAGGATACACAATACAAAATGTATGACTTACAAGGTAACTTGGTTGTAGCATAAGTGAGATATAACGGTTTAATGATAACGGAATATTGCTGAATTCTTCCACAGCTGCTCAATTTTCCTATAGTAAGCAATATGATCATACAGGGTCCATCACAAAGTATTTCCCTATTTATTTTCTAATAATTATATGATTATAATTTACTCTAATTTTCTCTAAATTTCTTCTCATCCGCTGCTTCAACTCTGCGATTGTGTGGGGACGTGTAATGTAAACACGACTATTGAAATAGCCCCACAGGACAAAACTTAGAGCTTTGAGACTGGCTGGTTGAGCATTAAAAAGACCTTTGGTGGAAAATTGGCAAAAGAAGTTGAAAATGTATGGTCAAAAATGATGTTTACATTAAGGTTATTGGGTTCTACACCTAGACTAAACAATTCACCCATCACTCTACTTTATACACACCTAGTTGTTATTTTGATCGGTAATGTACCATAAAAGTTGTTATTAAAAAACAAATAGAGAAATACTTTATGTCAGACTCATTACAACTCATATCTTTCCAATCCCCTTTTGTACATATAATATAAATATAAAATACAAGCATAATAAGTAATACTTTACTTCTAATTGTCTAACTGACTTGATATTTTTATGTACCACCTTATTCTCATATAATAGAAAAGATTTGAATTAACGACATCATCACGAGCTTCTTTCTAATGTTTTTCTCTCGTATGCGTCTTCATATGTTGAACTAAATTACTTTTATGAATTGCTTTATATCCGCATAATGAACATATATAAGGTTTTTTCCCCTGTATGCATAATCAGTGTTTAACTAAATATCCATAACTGCGTGGCGCAGTGGTAGAGCATCAGAGTAGCATTAACCAAGTCCTCGGTTCGAATCCATATGCAGGCGGAATGTTTCCGCAGTCCATTGGATGGGTATCGGGCCCGGTCACCATTCGCTGTTGGGATAAAATTAACGGCGCTCTTTACAGAAGATTCGTCTAAGGGAGAGTAGCCTGACTACACACAACACATGCTACACACACAATGCACACTGATATGATAACCTCAAGGTATCATAAAGTTGGTAGCCGAACTGCTCAAGTCGCAGACCCGGGTCTCCCAGCCAAAATATGCCATACGAACATACACACTAAATATCTTTTCTCAGCTTTTTCGATGCAAATCGAACACACATAAGATTTTTCAATTGTATGTGTTTTCATATGTCTAACTAAATCACCTACTTTGTACTCACAATTAAAACATGATTGAGGTTTTTCTTCTGTGTATCTTCATGTGTTAAATTAAATTCTTTTTCCGAGCTGTTATATATATCCGAATTCAACATGCATGAGGTTTTTCTCCTATGTATGTTCATATGTGCAACTATATCTCTTTTCGAGCTGTTTTACACTTCTAAATTGAACAAGAATAAGGTTTTTCACCTGTATGTATCCTCATATGCCTAACCAAGTTACCCTTCTTCGTTGTTTGATATTCACAATTAAAACATGAATAAGGTTTTCCTCCATTATGTATTTCCATGTGTCGAATAAGATTCTTTTTCTGAGTAGCTTTATACATGCAAATTGAACATGCATGAGGTTTTTCCCCTGCATGTATCTTCATATGTCGAACTAAATTACTTTTCTGAACAGTTTTGTACTCGCAAATTAAACATGAATAAGGTTTTTCTCCTGTATGTATCCTCATATGTTGAACTAAAGACCTTTTATGAACTGTTTTATAGTTGCAAATTGAACAAGAATAAGGTTTTTCTCCTGTATGCATCTGCATGTGTTTAACTAAATACCTTCTCCGAGTTGTTTTATACTCGCAAATTGAACATGCATAAGGTTTTGCTCCTGTATGTATCACCATATGTTGAACTAAAGCACTTTTATGAGCTGTTTTCATATGTCTAACAAAGCTACGCTTATCTCCTGTTTTGTACTCACAATTAGAACATGAGTAAGGTGCTTCTCCTGTATGTATCTTCATATGTTGAACTAAAGCACTTTTCCGAACTGCTTCATACTCATAACTGAAACATAAATAAGGTTTCTGTCCCGTATCTGTTCTCATATGGTTAACTAACTTGTGTTTGGCTACTGGTTTCTCTTTGTCTTCTGGTTTATTTTCACAGACCTTACAAATACATTGTTCTTCTACAATGCTTCCGCTTGCTGTACATGTAGGAAGCAATACATCTTTCACATCAATTTCCTCCTGTTTGATATTCAATCCATGATAAGCTGTGTTGTCAATAGTGCCTTCGATAATCTCTTGCTGCGCATGTACGTTTGTTAGTACTCGTACTTGTACGGCGGCGGCCGTTGCATTGTGGAAATTACTATCAAGTGATTCCTGCTTCACATCCATTGTGATTCTGAAAACAACAAAAAGGGGAAGCACCATTTAGTTAGGTTAAGTTGCTTATGTTTATATGTAAGACTCAAATGCAAATTCGCGCAATTGCTGAATTAATTTGCTCAATTTCAGCATTGGTTAAAATAATTTCATTAATGAGGAAATTCGTTATCTGTGTTCCCACATATATAAATTTCAAATTTCCCATAACTAAGTTGTAACACGTTTACTTACGTTGAATAACGTAAAATTCGAAGATGCAACTAATACAGGGACGATCTAGAGGTAAATATGATGGATCAGGGGACAAACCGCCATTTTAAGGGCAATATGAGTTATATTACATGAAATTCAAACGACCTACTTTCTTGTATAGCTTGTTCCACAATTGGTTACTCATACAGTAATCATCTACACAACATAAGCACTGTTTTAACTGATTAGAATGTTTTTGTTATCATTTTAAGTTAAAATATTCTCGAGGTACATATTGTCAACTATTTATATTAGAATTGCTAATGAAATTACTATTAGCTATCAATTTTAACAATGGGCACATTCAGACGACACAACAGTTGTACAACTGCATATATCTAATACTTACTATATTGCTAGCGGCTATGAGTGGGAAACTGGCCGATGAAGTGAGACACACAACCAACTCCTTAATGTATACGGTGAGCTGTGCGCAAGCGCGGCGGCGTCGTCCGCCCAATGGGGAAGTGGTCAAGTTTAAAATTCGCTTCTAAAGGAGGAGTTCGAATTCCCACGCATGCGCACGAGACGCGTTATACTCTAAGTGAGACTATGTCGGCGCCTTAATGTTTTCTAGCGTTCCGAGGCCCTACTAGCAATATATGTGTATTATATATATGTACAACTGTTGAGTGAAATGTCGCTGAATGCGACCGCTCACTTAGCCGCTCCGTGGTAGCGGTCGCCATTTTAAGTAGCGTATTTCAAAACCGCTCAGTAAGATGGACGTGTTTACCGCGCAATATGAATATAATGGCGTATTTTACAGCGTTGATGAAAATCGCGGTATACATGTATCTACATAATTACCTACTTTCCTAGTACACTAATTACTCTTTAATTTATCTTACTAACCTCATCAAATAATATTTATTCCTTCATTTGAACAAAATATAAAGATATTACACTTTAATTTGTTATTGATAGTCTCATCGCTCATAACAGATGGTTTATTTGGAAAGTTGAACAAAAATTTAAATACATTACTCATTTCACGTATTACAGTTAATTTGTAACTCTTTAACACAAAAACACAACATTCAGCTGTATTTATAGGTTAAAATAAACAACTTTGACAGTTGACTCAACGTAAATTGAAAAAGGCCATTCAGCAAACCTACATCGCTCCAACTGAGCGCTTGATCAGCGCTCACTCAACTGTTGCGTCGTCTGAATGCGCCCATTACCTACAGTGGCGGCCATAAAAACCCGGACACTTTTTTGACCTAATTTTAAAAATACGAAAGGAAGTGCTAATTAATAAATGTCATCAATAGTATATTAAAGTATGAGTGGATAACAATGTCTTTAAAACACGCGCGACGGCGTAGCCGGAGTGCTCGAAATAGAGCAAGTGTTTTTAAGACCAGTTATCCACGAATACTTTACCTACGCTATTTTTTATTATACCTCCAATACTGGAAATAAATTACGCACTAAAAACTTAGAAATAATTTTTGTCGTGATAAATCGAGAGGGCATAATAATATTGCTACTATAGTTACGAGAATTATTTACGTTTTTGTCGCGTCTACGTCCGTTGTTGCATTCAGTCGTTTCCTTGACAACCTTTAAAGCTCGGCGAGCTTTAATCGCCTGTTTTCGCACGCTCAGCCGTGCTTTAAACGGCGATTCTGATGCAGGTATAATAAAAAAGTCATTATTCAGATCTAAACAATGAATTTTGAAGACATTTATTAATTGGAATTGTCAGTGTCAGCACTTCTTTTCGCATTTTGAAAATTAGGTCAAAAAAACTGTCCTGGATTTTTTGCCCGCGACTGTACAATGTATGGTGTACAAAGTGATGGTAAACATTTTTGGACAAGACGACTGTGGATTTTCAGTTTTAGTGTGTAATCATTGAACTACATACTATAAAAGTACCTAACTGGAAGGGCAACTAAATGTCAATAAGTGAGGCCCCTCCCAAGTTATGCCACCCGTGCAGTGGTTGTATTTGCATTTCTTTCTCGCTCAATTTAGGGTTGCCAGACCTTCTATATTTAATAAAAGTCTTCTATATTCAACGAAAATCTTCTATCTTCTATGTTCCCAAAATATAGCAGCAAAATCTTCTATATTTCGACGTTTCAGAATACCATTATAATAATAAATAGTATTTTGATTTTTGGCGCCGCGCTGCAACATTGTGCTCGTATGTATGATGTAGTAAATTTAGAAGGCCAGTTCAAAAATCGTGATGTCTTGTCTCGGTCTCGGTTTTATCAGTCCGAATTCTAATGTAACGACTTGTTACTCGATAGCAACGGTAAATAATAACTTAACCTATTATTTCGAGCCGGTTCGTTCTTTGCGGGTTTATTTTGTTTCTTCAGTGTAAATACTCTATTTATTTGTACTTATTAATATTAATAACAACACTATGGCTAATTCTGACATGCACATTAGCATTGGTGGTGGTGGTGGTGTGTTGGTGGTGATAATGATGATGATTGCGATTACAATTATAATAACAATATAAACAGTAGTGTTAGTGGTGGTGCTGACTCCGACACCGACAAAGGTCTCGTTCAAAAACGAAAACGAGCAAATTGTAAATACACTTCTTCATACGAAAAAGAATGGAAACATATTTTTCGAATTACTTTTATAGATAGAGATAGAGAAAGAGGACAGAGTTGCATTGTTCAGTTTAAAGCGATGTTTTATTTGTTGAGTTGGATTTAAAATAATGTTTAATAGTTATTATTTTAGTCCTTTTTATTTACATTTATCTGAATATTTTTACTATGTGTTTATTTTTAATACCATTAGTAATGACACCTAATGTAATGATAGTAATAAATTATTTATTTGAGTCTTCTATATATTTTTTGAAACTTCTATATTTTCAAGTTAATTCTTCTATTTTCGACATTTCAATTTCTGGAAACCCTACTCATTATATTCAAGCACCTCTATAAGAAATTATTCGTTTTTGTTTAAATGATCAACTAGCACCAGTGTTTAAATGATATATTGCAATAACCCTGTACGTATAATATTTGTATGTTTATAATTAATGTGATAAATAAAAAGAGTCACCACACAATATTTAATTTAATTCTACCACTTGCTAAATCAAACTAACTGATTAATTAATTTCGTTGGGTACGCCAAAATTGAGAATTACTCTTATGGTAGTTTGCCCTTTTTCTAATCCATTCATCTGATTTCCTAACTTCGCTAGCTCAATTTTAAATAAAGACATGAAATTAAAAACTCAAAATCTCGGGTGTTGGGTTCCTGACTTTCCAAGTTAAAATTCTACGGTACGCCTCTGAAAAGTAGGCAGATTGACCTGCAATGTAGGCGTAATGTGCCGTTTTTACGTCAAATCTATCACAACAAGTTCTAATTATTTTCAGCTCGCGTGTGAAATTGATTTATTAACAATTAAATGAACAAATTTTGATGGTAAGATTTTGAATAATTGCCTTCAAGCGGCTTCTAGGCAATCTTTTGTTTTTCCAGATCGTTAGCTATTGGTGCATTCTTAAAAAGGACGCCGTATTCGCATTTGTTTCTTGGTGCCTCAATTGACGATTTTAATTGAAAATCCTGGGAAAATACCTCGCCATCCACGGGAACTGTTACGATTTTCGTGTTCTCACTTTCGTAGATTTGGGACCCCCTTTTGATGGTGAATCTGGCTGTAATCTTGCTCCCCGGGCTGCTCGTGATGCTGGATTATGTTCTGGCCTGATGTGTGGAGCTGCCGGAAGAATCCTGACACCCTATGCCTTCCCACGATGCTGCAGATTGATGCTGCGGGAAATCGCCTCCAAGCCGTGGCTGCCGTCGCGTCGTCGCCTCGGAACGCCAAAACTCAAATACCTGGAATCTCTTGCCTCCAATTGTGCTGATACACTCGAATTCGCTGATTACGATGGTGCTATTTATTTTTTTATACATTTATGCTTTCTATGAAATTTTGGTAATTAAAGATAGAGCAAAAACCAAGCACTTTCACCAATTTATTTAGAACAATTGCTATCCCTTGTCGTAATTGACAAAACACTGTCTACAGATTTGGATTGTAGGAAATCAACCAGGTACAAAAACATAACTTATAATCTAATTTTAACAAACTTTATCAGTTATTTACAAACTCTTATGTACTAGAATTATTGTCTTTTGGAACTGTTTATTTCTCAACGTTTTTATATGCGCCACTCACTTGATTTTTTTACCACACTTAAATGCCCATTGTTTATCACTACACTGACTAGTTTTTTAATCCACCAACATTGTCTAATTTCTTGCTTATTTGAATTCCATCTAATTTCTTGCTATTTCAATCTCTTCAAATCCCCAAGTCTTGTATTTTCATGTAATAAATGACTTTCTTGGCTTTTCTATGTTCTTTGCCTTATTCTTCTAGTCATTCTTGTTCTCACCTTTATTAAAAATATTCATTTGCTACCCATTCTCTAATGACTTTACTTTCTACGCTTCCATTTTTAAGCTGTGTCTAACTTGAACTTTTTGTGACAGTTCTTAATTAATTTAGATTCGGCTTTTAGTTTGTGCAAATCTATTATATTACGATTAAAATTATATTGCTAAACCCAATACACGGAATTTGAGCTTCCATATTTCTGTGCCCATTCAAATATAATCAATGTCATTGGCGAATTATACCAGTGTTATTATGATTTGGCAATTTATGTGAATTTTCTCAGATGCTTGCATTATTACAACTCTGTGCTTTAATGATTTAATTTGCTATTTGCTTGTACTGCAATCAGAGCCGATTTGAGGGCTAAATACCATCGCAATATATTTGCTTAAATAGGTAGATTTACAATTATTTTCTTCCATTTATTTACAATTGCTATTAAAAGCATAAAGTTTATATACATATACATTATTTCTGTTTTCTTCATAACCACGAAGTATATACTTAACCGCAAATTAACACTATAGTGGAGTAGATCTGGGTTTGGAAACGAACGCTCTCTTTTCGAAAATTTTTGTTTGTGATTTTATAGAGTCGGGCTCCCTCTTTCAGATGATCACTATGGGAAGACATCCGGAGGTGCGAAGGGGGGGGGGGGAAATTACCGTTCAAAGATATGGGGAAACGGGTTTTTCGCGAATAACTCTCTGAGTTTCATCCCGATCGAAACAGTTTATCGAAGATGAAATAAAGGACTCGCAAATACAAACAAAATGAACTTTGTTTGGTCGAAATCGGTCCAGCGGTTCGCGAGATATTGCGTTTTTAAGGTCGAAAAACTGCGCCCGGAATTTCGCCGCGGCGGGATCCCTCCGAGGGCCGTGTTCGCCTTTTTTGCGGGGAAGATATTGACTTAGCGACTTTATATTTTTTTCCCTGTTAGGTAATCACAATCAAAATAGTTTGTCCAAATTTCAAGTCGCTAGGTCAATTAGGAGGGGAGAGGGAAAGAAAAGAATAAAAAAACTTTGATCGGGGCGAACTTTTTTATTTATTGGCCGATCCGGGTCATCCAAACTGGAAAATCTTTTCTAATTTTTTCGGTACAAGATGAGTTGGGGGTGACCAAGATTTTCGCGAAAATGGGAAAATGGCGGGCAATTTTCCGGTTAATAAAATTTTATTTCTTCATTTTCGCGGTGAAGGAGTGGAGTGGGAGACAATTTGTTTTTGTCACCAGATTACAATTTTTTCCCCTTGAAAATGAGTCCCCTAAGAACCCGGTAGCACAATTATTAAGGGAGGGGAAAAGTTGAACGCGTTTTGCCCTGTAGAAGAGCAAGGAATAGGGCTAGCGACTTCGGGCAGGGCAAGGGTAATCAATTCCCTTTCACGGTTTTTTATCGAGAAGCGCTATCTTAATCAGGAGCTGCACGAGCGCGTGGTATGTTTATCAGGAGTTCCCGCTCACCGGTACACACAGACAGTTAATATAAACCAATCCCATCAATCATTTTTCAAAATTTGAACCGAGTCGAATACAGCGAATATTTTGTACTAGTGAGTAGTAGAGATAGACGGGTTCTACGATAAAATGACCTCACTTGACCCCAAACCAATTTTCGGGAGTCTGACAGTGGGCCACTTCAAGGTCACCGATTGCTAACATACAGTATGCGTCATAAAAAACGTCCCTAATGACTTAAATCGTTCAACCCTTACCTCGCGGCGCGGGACGGGGGGTGGGGAAGGGGGAAAGGTGGTTCGCTACGGGTTCTGGATATAAATGTCAAAGTTCACATCGCGCGAAGCAGAGCCCTAGATTCGTAATATTGCGTCAGCCGCCGGGGCCCCATGTTCAAATATATATTTTCGGGTAAATTTTTATATTAAAAATGTAAGATATTGCGCAACACCAGCCTCGAGGGGCGTGGCATCTTCGTTATCTTGAGTGTCATCTTGCCATCGTGGAAACCGGATAAAAAGTTACTAGATGCGAATAACATCAACCCCGGGGGCTCCATGTTTCGGGTAAAAAATGCAGGAGTGGCCAAGGTTGCATCAGATTTGTACAGTACTAGGCATTCCAGTTGGGACCCCATGCTCACGTTAGAAGGAAGGTTCAAGATCATTATATTTTTATAGAACTAGCATTTAAGGTCCTTATCTCGCTGCGCGGAGAGAAGGCTCAATATTACATCATCTTTTATATATTTAAATAGACTACAAATTAAAGGACAATTTTTCGTTTGTCATTCGCATCTACATATTTTACGGGCACCTCAGAAATTTTTGTTAAATTTTATTTATATTCCATGCCGCCTAATGTAATTAGCATGTGAACGGTATTAAATTTAAGGTCAGCGGCTGTTGTAATTTTGCGTTCATACTTGCACAGGCGAAAGTATGAATTTCAAGTTCACTGCCATTCCAGTCCAATCGGTTATTTTTTAGTTTAGTTTGTTATTGTTGTTTTGCCTACATACGCTTAGTAAAATTTGTAATTAAGTCTAAAAATGGTGGCTCTTCCTTATGCGTGTAAGCTACATTCACATATTTTAAGGTATTAACATTAAAACCAAATCTAATTCCATTTATATTCTATGCAGGCCAATGTCAAGCACGAACCGGCTCAGCGCCTGATGCAATTAGCGGAAGTTTATATTTGCGCTAATGACTCAAGCGAAAGTATTAATTCAAGACCACTACCATTCCAGTCTATACTAACAACATTCTTAAACTTGTAGCGTAAATGAAACAAGTAGAAGGCTTTTTACCAGTGTGCAGCCATATGTTAGATTTATTTGCTGTTTTTATTTTTAAATGGAATATGAACAAGGTTGTTACCTATATGTGTCATTATTTGTTCACAAATATGCATAGCGATCAAGTAAACGTTTTCAGTTGTTTCGGCAAGGTAGGTTTAAGTGTTAAATTTCATTCCGGTTTATGTAATTAGCTGTATGCCAGGTACGAATCGCCTTCAGCTTTGGTTTAATTATCCTTGCACATATTATAAATTCAAAACCACTGCCATTCCAGTTTACGCATTACTTGCAGCGCAAATAGGTGCCTTTATATTTGCATATATGTGACAATAAATTAGCTTTATTTGTTCCCGATTAGGGTTTTTCATGAGCTAGCTTTTGTATTGTAGCATGTAAAGGCTTTTCGCCAGTGTGCAATATCTAATTTTAACAATAATTGAAATTATGCTCCAAAAATGACAGCTCTTAACAATTAACACTGACGTTCGGTAAAAGTCGCAGCGTATATTTTTATTATTTCAAGAACAGCTTTGATAAATGCAGCTTTTACTATGTAAATTAATTGAAAGGCATGAAGGATATTTTCAATGTGGTCGTGTGGTTTTTAAAAAAATAATTCTAGAGAACGCCATTGAAGATTAGTATAAAGACAAACGCCAGCTAGTACTTCGTCAGTATGTTACAGTTTTTGAAAACAGTAAACATGTCCAACGAAAATGAAATTGCGCGAGTTAGCGGTGCGGCCGTAGAAGTCATCGAAAAGTGCTATAAAATCTTTAAAAACCTACCTTCGGCACGTGATAAAATTTTAAAAAGTTTGACAATTAATGTAAACAATATTCGGTTATTATCAAGATTACTGAAAAGCTGCAAGTCAATTGGAGTTCGCAAGCATGTCGAAACATCAATAGGACATTTGAAAAGGTACCAGGTGCTGCTTACAAAAATTGGAACCGGGATATCTGGCGACAAAAATTCCAAATTATATGAACGTGTAAACTGGCAAAACGTGGAGAGCGCATTCGAGTGTCGACTTGAAACAGGTGTTATAATAAATTTGGTCCATAAAAAAATTGAAGAATTTCTAGAAGATTGCCGCGTATTGTTTAAAAGAAAAATTGAAAATGTCCTTAAAAATAATAGTGTAATTAAAGTTAATACGGTGTTTTGTGCGGAATTTATAAAAGAAACTGCAAATTCGGAAATTTTCTCCACAAAATACTTTAACACTAAAAATCAGCTAATTCTCCAAGAGGACCTGCCAAATTTAAAACAATGGTTTCAAGAACATGTTTCATCAAAAATTCTAAACAAGGTGTCTGTTTTTGAAGAGGGGGAATCCGGATGGGCGCTACACGAGATTCTTTCGCTTTTTGTCAATATCAATAGATGCGAACAACTGTTCCACGGCAACTCCTTTATTCGTTTACTTCCCGAAATTGAAAGAAAGAAGGCAGTTATTAATATTAAAAATTTAAACGACGAGGCCTGTTTTGCCTGGAGTGTAATGGCTCACCTGTTTCCTGCTAACAGTAATTTAAATCTGGTGTCAAGTTATCCAGATTATAGACACCATTTGAATTTGGAGGGCATCGAGTTTCCAATGACGCTAAGACAGATTCCGAAATTTGAGAAACAAAACAATGTATCAGTCAATGTGTACGTTCTTTCCGTGAGGGAACAACTTTACTCTACATCGCCAGCCTATTTGACTTCAAACAAGCAAGCCGTTCACATTAACCTCTTAATGATACAAGAATATTATGAAGATGAAAAATACGAAATTAATCAACAATATGGGATGGAACCAGACATGGAAGAAGAAGACGACGAAGACGTGCCGTCTGTGAAGCTGCATTTCTGTTTAATTAAAAACTTGTCCAGACTGGTGAGTTCGCAACTGTCAAAGCGAAAAGATAAAAAATTCATTTGCGATAGATGTCTTCAGTATTTTGGAAGTGAAAATAAACTTGGCGCACATACGGTGGACTGTATAGCAATGAACAAGTGCAAAGTGAATCTTCCCGAGCCCGGCACGTTTTTAGAATTTAAGGATTTTAATTATAAGGAGCTTTGTCCTTTTATTGTTTACAGCGACCTGGAGGCCATTCTTAAGGAGGTAAACGACAGCCCGGTGAACAAAAGTACAGCCAGGTATCAAGACCATGAGGCGTGTAGCATTGGTTACTATCTGCACTGTACTTTTGATAACTCGCTGAGCTATTTTCGAAGCTATCGCGGAGCAGATTGTATTGAATGGTATGTAAAAGAATTACAAAATATTTCGGGCAATTTAAAACAATATTTTAACCGCTACAAACCAATGCAAATTAGTGAACAACAGAAAAATGAAGCTCTTCTAGCCCCGGTCTGTCATATTTGCGAGCAGGAAGTCGTTTTAGGGGATGTGTCAGAAGTGAGAAAACGCGTGCTTGATCATTGTCACATGACTGGAAAATTTAGGGGACCCGCTCATAGTAATTGCAATCTAAATTATAAAACACCTAGAATTATTCCCGTGGTGTTTCATAATTTTAGCGGTTACGATAGTCACTTCTTTGTTAAAACCCTAGTTAAAGCTATACCCGGTAATATAAGCCTGTTGCCGCTAAACAAGGAGCGCTATATTTCTTTTACGAAAACTATCGACGGAGATGGTATTAAATTTAAATTTTTAGATTCGTTTTGATTTATGAATTCTTCTTTGGAAAAATTGGCATCCTATTTGCAACCGGGTGATTTTAAAATTTTGAGGGAACAAAATTCGCATTTGGATAATTTTAAAATTTTCTTGCTTTCCAAGAAGGGGGTTTATCCTTACGAATATATGACAAATTATGAAAAATTTGAGGAAGAGTCGCTTCCGGCTAAAGAACATTTTTTTAGTAGATTAACAGATTCCGATATAAGCGAAAACGATTATCAGCACGCTCAAACTGTTTGGCAAACATTCCAAATTAAGAATTTAGGCGACTATTCGGACCTGTACCTGAAAACAGACATATTATTATTGGCGGATGTATTTGAACACTTTAGAAGAAGTTGTTTTGATACATACGGTTTAGATCCGGCCTGGTATTACACAACACCCGGTTTCACTTGGGATGCAATGTTAAAGTATACCAAAATTCAATTAGAACTCCTTTCCGATATAAATATGCTTCTTTTTATAGAAAAGGGAATTCGAGGAGGGATTTGTCAATGTATTAGTAGGTATAGTAAAGCAAATAATCACTTTATGAAAGATGGTCAGTTCGACCCTTCTAAAGCCCTTAAGTACCTGATGTATTATGACGTCAACAACTTGTACGGATGGGGGATGAGTCAGGCCCTTCCATATAAGGGCTTTAGATGGCTCTCTGATTTTGAAGTTGAAAATTTTAATGTTAGCGCTATAGCTGACGATGCTTCAAAAGGGTACATACTAGAAGTTGATTTAGAGTATCCGCAAACGTTACATGACCCACACAAAAGTTTACCTTTTTGTTCCCAACACTTCTATCCTCCTGGATCAAAACAAAAAAAAATGCTAACTACTTTATGTAACAAGGAAAAATATGTCATACATTATCGTAATTTGAAGCAGTGTTTGGCGGCTGGTTTAAAACTTGTTAGAATTCATCGCGTTTTAACATTCGACCAATCACCCTGGTTAAAACAATACATCGATCTAAATACAAAATTGAGAACCGCGGCGAGAAACGAGTTTGAAAAAAATCTTTATAAATTAATGAATAACGCTGTTTTTGGCAAGACTATGCAAAATGTGAGAAAACATAAAAACATAAAATTAGTTTCCAGGTGGGACGGCCGTTTCGGAGCTAGGTATTATATTTCAAAACCAAATTTTCATAGTAGGTCCTTATTCGATAAACATATTGTGGCAATTGAACTAAAGAAAACGGAAATTTGGTTTATGAAACCTGTCTACATAGGAATGTGTATTTTAGATTTATCCAAAATTTGCGTTTACGATTTTCATTATAATTATATGATGTCTCGATTTCCCCCCCAAAATTGCAAGCTTTTATACACATACACGGACTCGCTAATCTACGAAATTACTTCCGAAAATGTTTACGAGATTATAAAGCAAGATTTATATAAATTTGACACTTCAGATTATCCGGAAAATAATGTATTTGAAATCCCTAGAGTAAACAAAAAAGTGTTAGGTTTGATGAAGGACGAAAATAATGGCGAAATAATGACAGAATTTGTGGGCTTGAAGAGTAAACTTTACAGCCTCAAGGTGGACAGTAACACCAACAAAACCAAAGTAGTAAAAAAAGCAAAAGGTGTAAAGAGTTGTGTGGTAAAAAATACAATCTGCTTTGACGATTACTTGAAATGTTTGCAGGACGAAGTCGAAATTTACAGAAATCAAAATTTAATAACATCTACTAAGCATAATGTACATAGTGTAAGGCAGACTAAGGTAGCTTTTAGTGCTTTAGATGATAAACGACATATATTAGAAAATAGAATAGATACCATCCCATGGGGCCATTATTCCATAGAAATGTAAAATAAAACACGTTTATAAAAGTTGTTGTTGTTTTTTATTTACCTTTAATTATACATTTCGGGAGCAGATACATATTGCATCACATAGTGTTTGTGTAAATGATAAACATTGGATAAGGCGCAGTAACAAAAAGATTGCGAATGATGCATGCAGGCCGGTTTTGAAGCAGACAGTGCCGGTTGTTCTTCTATCTCGACGATGTGTTTGTTAATGTAATTTCTTAAAAATGTGGCCTTTTCACGTCCTTTTACGTATATTACATCGGCATCTCGAACAATTCGTTGAAGGATCTTCGGAAACATAAAGGCCGGAGTAAACCTTTCGTTCCAATTAATGCAGTGGTGATTATTTATGAGCCATTTTGCTTCTTTTTGTAAATGCGACTGAGCTCTGAAGATATAGTGCGAAACGGCGTCTCCATCGTAAGCAGCTAATTCCTTTGGCGAAAACTTCTTTTCGGATATCTTAAAACCTTGCAAATCTAATATGACAAACATGCTGCTGCTGCTCCTGCTGATTACAATTGTTTAACTGCTTTAGTGAGAGCGTTGTAGGTAAATACTCTGTCGTGCAAAACTAAACAGTACGCAGTTGTATTGGGGGCAACGTTGTTCGCGGTGTCAAATTCTAATCTAAGCACTACGGCATTTGCCTGCAGGTAGTCTTTTTGATTAGAACAATCTACAACGATGAGAGGAGCTTTCGTTTTGAACTCGTTTGGAGAAAATAGCGGTTCATCGCGTTTATTATAATAAGTAGATTGAAATTGAGAATACATTTGATATAGGGTTGCATAATGATTCTTTTGGAAATCTATATTTAAATTATCGTAAGGGCGCCTTTCTGTGTTTAAATAAACTTTGAGATTTTTAATATTGCAATGATCGAATTCGCTCATGTTTTTATCTATTTGACCCTCGCGATTTGTGTGAAAACCCACTATAATGTGTCACGGAGTTTCCAATTTTGTGCTGGTGGCAATAGCGTGCGAATGTTGAGTAGTTTGATTTACGGCCGAAACTACATGAAGCTGCCAACATCTAAACGTCACCGGGGTGTCGATATTCTGATCTATGTATTTAGTGAAAGCTAATTCTTGAGCAAGACCCGCAGTAATATGATGAACTTTCCAATAAATGTTTCCAATTGTGACTTTAATAACTTCGGTATCGTCTATACTAATTACGGCATCATTGTCGGTATTGCTTCGAATTAAGACCAATTCCTGCCTGATATTTAGTATTACCTTGCCGTAATCCTCGGCGAATCCCAGCAACATTTTCAGCGGTACGCAAACATTAAAATTTCCGGATGCATCTGTTACTGAGTCGCCCGCTTGCGGAAGCCATCCCTCGTTTTGCAGTTTTTTAACATCGTCGGTTGTGTACGAGACATAACCTTTCATTGTAGACGCGATACCGGGTTTAATTACCGAATCTACTACGATTCCATTCATTTCATATCTAATTTCGCTAAATAGGTGGGCAATTCCATTATTTCCTTTATTTCCTTCTATGTATAGGTAGCTTAAACCGGGAAGAGTTGACATATCCTCTTGAATCCGTATGCGAATTTCATCGTTGTTTTCAAAGCGATTAGTATAAGGTTGGTGGGTATGTATTTCCTTGCTAACAATTGAATTGTCAACAAGAACTTTTTGCCAATATTTAAAATACTCATTGTGTCAACAACTGGAAGCCGAGCGATTTGAGAAACGCTTGGTTCTTCTTTGTCAACCGATCGGGCGCTGACTTCCTACTGATCTTCAAACACTTGGTGTGTCGCTTGTTATATGTTTTTAACAATGGACTATTATTGGCGATCGGATGCTCGGGATAGTAGGAATTAAATTGAAAACCCATTACACCTTCTTCAAATGCAAACCTACCGTTACAGTTTCCGAACTGAAACTGATGGGTTTGTCGTCTTGATCGAGTATTTTAATCGTTATGTTTGTAATTGTTTTTGTGCTTATTGGGAGATAGACAACCGGATTTGGAGACTCCACTATTTTAAAACCAGGCGGCACGGTAGGAAAGAATTGATGAATTATATGACCCGGCGTGCCATTCTTATAGGAACCTTAAGCCACGTTACAGTGGATTAATATGGAATTTATATTCATGATGTTTGTTACATTTTCAGACGTGTGGGTTTTTTCGGCTTTATACTTTAATCTTTCGAATCCCAACAATGGTCCTATTGAGCGCTCCGATGTGAAATCTATTTCGTGAGAGGATTTAATTCGGGTTTTCATAGTGCTGTTAATACCTCTTATTGTAACCGATTCATGGTTTTCGCGGCTGAGCTGCGTTTGAATATATTCATTGATATCGTTAATTTCGTATGCTCCATCGGGTAGCACGATTTCTGGCCGACCGGTAAGCTGAAAACTATTGTTAAATTTGTTTACGTTAGGTATGGTGTTGTAGGATTCAAAACTAAGTAAACCCATAACGTACTCGTTTTCTTCGTCTAGGAAAATCGGGGGATTGAAATCGGAACTTAAAACGGACGATCTTCCAGTAAGCGTAAAAATGAAAGACATTGTGAAATGCTACATTCAAGAATCGAACGTAAACTGCCGGTAAAAGTCAATTTGAGTAGCTATATAAAAACTGTAAACAAAGATGTCCGCAATTATAAGAATTTACGTCCTGATATCTCTCGAAATTATATGTAATCTTATTCTTGCTGCCGCCGCCGTCGCTACGAAAATATTTTATTAATTCTAGGGGTGGTTTTAAATGTCCTATACTATCAAAGTATCTAATATTTTTACTACGTTTTACGTAAGCAGTCCAATGAGTACCCGGGCCTACTTTATCGTCTAAATTTACAATACCGGCTTCGTTCTTACGAATCCTTAAAGGTAAATCGTTACGCATGTATACACCCCTAAAATTTGCAATTTTTAATATTTTTGCGTACTTAATTAAATCGACGTTTGTTAGTGCGCGTCGAGGCAGCTTCACAGTTAGTTTTTTGTTAGTTGATACGGTTTCAAGTATAATCCGAAACCTCTTTTATATGGCGCCAAATGTAAACCTTTTCCAAGGGCTATTGCTTCCATCGTCTTATTATGCCGCTCCTTTTCTTTTAGATCTTTGGCGGCACTTTTGTCATCTCCAACAGCTTTGGCGACCGCCGCAGCTCCCCCTCCCAATGATCCAAGAGCGCTTAATGCGGAAAATATGGGGATGAGCGGTAAAATACCTCCCGTTTTAGGAATTTTTATTATTCTACTTCTTGGTTGCGTAATTTTGTTGTTCGCGATTGAACCTAGAGCCAGTTTAGAGGCCGCCAATAAGTGGTTGCGGCGCCCTTTATTTTCTTTGAGCCGGTTTCTAGCGCGAGTAACTGCACTCTTAAAGCTTATAGCGCCACCACTTCTTTTAGGCCGACGGCCTCCCATCCCCAGCTTAGTTTTTCCTTTCATAACACCGGTTATAGCTAGTGCCGCCGCCTTTTCCCCTAAATTTGCGTCTCTCGAACGAAAACGTGTCCACGCCTTGGCGGCAAGTAATCTATCGGCTTCGTGTCGTCTTTGAAGATCTTGATGTTGCGAATACGCGATGTCGTGTTCTTTACACGCCTCGTCCAGCTGATTGATTCCTCGTTCTCCGCGTGCAAGTCTTTTCTTTAGACGAGTGCCCGGACCGCAAAATCTATATCCCGGCACGTGCAATTCAAACAGCAACTTATCTATGAGCGTATTTAATACACCGCGACCTTTTCTTCCTCGACGAAGGCGACGACGACGACGGAGACGACCAATACTTTCTTCTTTCATATTACACGTGCGATAGTTGCGCCGCAACTGCATACACTTTAAAGAAATTTTACTTATATAATTTCGATACTAGGTAGGTTGGGCTCAGTTTTTAATGTACACATCACGGGTGGTGGTGGTAAAAAATGAGAAAAGTTAAGATTGAGAAACAGAGTCAATCGCTACCGATCGTAAATCACGACGCTAGCGCGTTAACCCAACAATATCGGAAACACAGCGTGTTATTGGGAGAAGGATGTAAAAGATGTCTTATTGTTGGGAGATCTAACTGCGGCAAAACTAATATAATGATCAGCTTGTTAGAACATCCAAACGGTTTACGATTCGAAAACATTTATTTATATTGTAAATCTCTGGATCAACCAAAATACCAGTACCTGAGGAAACTTCTAAAACCCATAAAAGAAATTGGGTTGTATGAATATCTCGATGGGTCTGTAATTGAACAACCTAAAGATGCAAAACCTAATTCTGTCATCATATTCGACGACGTTGTTTGCGATAGTCAAAGCATAATTAAGGATTATTTTTGTTTCGGACGATATAGAAATATCGATTGTTTTTATCTGTGCCAAACGTATTCATCTATTCCTAAACAACTTATTAGAGATAACGCAAATCTTATTGTAGTTTTTCAACAAGACAAAACCAATCTAAAACACATACACGACGATCACGTAAACGTCGACATGACTTTTGAGCAGTTTAAAGATTTATGCGCGTATTGTTGGAACGACAATTATGGATTTTTAGTTATAGATAAAGATAGCGAAATGAATTTGGGAAGATATAGGAAAGGATTCGATTGTTACTTTAAAATATATAATTAAAACCAGTTTTTAAAAGGACTCAGTGGCTGTCGGACATCCACAAACGAAAGATGGATAAGCGTTTGGCTAGGGAGTTGCTTAAAACTAGAAAAGTCGTAAAAAGAAAATACGCGGCTTTAAAAGCAGACATTGCCCAATCCCAAACGATTTTAGCGGAGCAATTTAAACCCCTTTCCAAACCGCTCGCCGAATTGCTAACAATTATAAAGCAAGAAGGCGCGTCAGTGGGCAAACCAAAAGCGGATTATTTGCCAATAACCATTAAACGTAGAGTATCCACACCCTCTATCTTGCCCCGTCCGCGAGCGATAGGCACCCCAGACAAAGTTTCTTTCCTTCCCGGATCATCACACACTTCCACACCGGGGCCATCACACACCTCCACACCTCGATTTTTGCCTACGCATGTATTATCCGAGAGTCAATCAGTAGAGGAATACGATGAGCAGTTGCAAACGGAGGTTGCGGAGGCGGCAGCAGAAGAAAGTGCTGTACAAGCGGCCAGAGAAACCATCCAACAAATGCTGCAACCGGAAGTTCTTGGCCAATATTTAGAACAATTTCAAGGGTTAGCTCGCAAATACGTGGAAGGAATGATACGAGATACTGAGGACAAGTACGATTTGAACTACGGAGTCCGATTCGACGTAGAGAGAGATAAGTTTGCGATAGGAAATAAAGAAATCAAGTTCGAGGGCGAAGATATCGTTATTACGGACCACGGCAACAGAATAATCTACAAAGGCACTCCAGGATTTTACGAATTGATGTTTAAAAGAAACCAAATATATACAAAAACGCAGATTTAGAGCAATATCTAGATTTAGTGGATCGTTCCGCCGCAAATCGTGTAAACTACGACCCCACACAAAGAATCAGCGGTAACGCAGGGACTAAATACATGAAAATAGTACGACCTCTAACTGCCTCCTCAACCATAAAAGCTCCTGGCAGACCAGCGACGAAGGTACCGCGGCGCGGCAAGGGATTACTAACAGTGACGGACAAAAAAGTGGAATATGTTCCTTGGAAGGATCCCAACTCATTAGTGAATCGGTTGCGTGTATTACTTGCCTCCCAGGCAGCTGGACACACAGGTCACGATAACGAAATTGTTAGTATCATTGACGCTTTAAGAACCGCTAAGGTTATAAAATAAATAGCGAGTTAAGCGTCACAACTCGTCATATAGTAGCGGACTTTCGGGGCGAAATATGCCTATAGATAAATTTGGTAGACATCTACACCAGCATCACCATTCTGCGGGTGTAGAACAAACGAAAATATATGTGGCCGAAGATGCGACAAAGATGGTAGACACTTTTAAGAAAGAGATTGCGTCAGTTATTGAAGATGCCACAAAAATTATGGAAACTTCTAAGAAGGATATTGAAGATGTGGCAAAGAAGATAGAAACTTACAAGGGCGAGCTTAACTCAGTTAGTCGCAGCGCTATTTTTTACATTATGGCACTCAACGCCGATAGAAATGGGCAGTATCGACTTTTAATTGCTAATGAAACTTTAGAATACATATATAAACTACCGGCTGCAACTATTTCGAATATTAGTTGGACACCGCTAGATGCGAAAATATCCATAAACGGCGAAGAGAAGTCTAACAAGGAAGACCTCATTGGAACTAAACTAAACGAAGGCGATAAAATAAGCGCAAAGTACAAACCAAACTCAAAACACATATTCTGTTGCGAGTTCGTAATGCAATTTAACCATCATGGGAGCTACTAAAGACGAAGTTGTCGACGAATTACATAAACCAGCTCGAAAAAAATTTAAACGAAGACGAGTGATTGTAAAGGGACTAAACGATTTATTCCAAGCCGATTTGGTGGAAATGATACCCTACGCAAAAACAAATAAAGGCTATCGATACATTTTAGTGGTGATCAACGCGTTTTCAAAATACGCTTGGGCACTTCCCGTTAAACAAAAAACCGGCCAAGCTGTTGCTGAAGCAATGAAAAAAGTGCTTTCATCTATTAAAACTGCGCCTAAAAACTTGCAAACAGATATGGGCAAAGAGTTTTATAACAAGGAGTTTCAAAATTTAATGCGAAAATTCGACGTCAACCATTACAGCAGTTATTCCAATCTAAAAAGCAGCATAGTAGAAAGATTGAATCGCACACTCAAGAATATGATGTGGAAACAGTTTAGTTTGCAAGGATCGTACAAGTGGCTACATCTATTGCCAAAGATTGTAAAGAAATATAATTCGACAAAACACAGAACAATTGGATACAAACCGGAAGCCGTTAATAAAAGTAACGCCCCCGAAATTTTTAAAAGAGCGTACAGTCATATAAAAATGGTGGATCCAAAGAAGCAAAAATTTTACGTTGGCGATCGCGTGAGGGTTAGCAAGCATCGGGCGGCGTTCGCTAAAGGATACACGCCTACATGGAGCAACGAAATTTTTAAAGTTGTAAAAGTCCGCCTTACCAATCCAAGGACATACATTTTAGAAGACGAAAACGGCGAGGAAATTAAAGGCTCATTTTACGAATACGAGCTGCAGAAAACAAAACATCCCAGCATTTTTCTAGTAGAAAAGGTAGTTAGAAAAAAAGGAAGTCAGCTGCTCGTTAAATGGTTAGGTTTTGATAATAGCCATAATTCGTGGATATCTAAGAATGATCTTGTATAGTTATTAAAAATAAATAAAAAATACTTTTTAAAAACTCTTTTATTGAATTACTTCTTTATAAAAAGTATAACTTACTAACGAACACAACACAATTAATACTAATATTATTATAGATAATATAAGCTCTACAACATAATAGTGATTAAATGTAATATGCGGAACGAAGTCGCTACAGTTTTTCATACCGCTAAGTGAACGGTTCCATATTTCCATTTTCCAATGTACTTCCTCGAGCGCATTATTAATTTTGTAACGAATTTTATATAAGAGAAAGGAGGCCGTTCCTGTCTCATTACTAAATCGATGTTTTAAATTCGCTCGAAAAACAAAACCTTCGTGTCCATTTGATAAGTGAGCCAAGGTCATGGGCATCCATCTTTTAGGCCAAAACGATTCATTGTAGGCTGGCAATGGAGCAGTGTCGTTAGCAAGCTCGGGATAAATGTAAGCTCGCGTTGCCAAAACAGGTTTAGAGATAATTATGTCCTTTTCGGGTGTCAGCAGGGACAGCAACAAAAACGAAGTTATATTCATCTTGGATAACCGGCCGCTTCGATGCCACTGTTGCGTATTATTTGTTTTCGATTATTTATAGATAAATTCCGAAACTGCTTAAAAACACGTATTTTTACGCAGTAATTATTCAAGTCTTTCTTTAACATTTCCAGTTTTGCAATATACGAGGTTAACAGCTTTTCATTTTGCTTACGTGTTTTTGCTGAAGATTGCATCATGTTTTCCTACCAGGAGCCTCGTAACGTATTAACCGCTTCAAATATATTTTCCGGATATAAGGAAAGAATTTCCAACACGCACAAAATAGTCTGGTAATTAATGTTTAATTCGCTGTTTAGAATTAAATACGCGTCACTAATGATCCTTTCCCCCGTCTCCTCTTCCGTGAGCTCGGACACTAATTTAAGAAAATTTTTATAGAAAGCTTGCAAAGCGAAAGAATGCAACAGTTCCAAACGGTAATTAATAATGTCTTTTAATTTAAACAGTTCTACAAAATCGCTTCGATACAACCGGCAACGATACATCGTTCCAAACACTATTTCTTTTATTTTATTATCTTCGTTCTCAAAGTCATTTAACGCGCTTCGTAGAAAAAATGCTTCACGATTAGCAAGTTTACTTTGCCATTCGTCGGCAGAAATAGTTGTCGTTTTCACACAGCTGCGACGATCTTTACATAACATAGCACATTCTAAAATATCGGAACACCCCAAACAGCCGATTTTTATAGAAGGCTGAAGATTTGAAAAAATATCAAATCCCACTTCAACATACTTGTTGTGGTCCTGTTCCTCGCTTAACATGTACACAGTATTGTAAACCAGATGACTTTTACAGCTTTCCAGTCGTCTCGATTGGGTTTCTTCGTCCACAAGGAGAATATCTCCTATATTCTATTTTTAGTTCTTTCTAGAAACTCCTCAATCTCCCCACTAACATTCATGCTGGTGCTTGAAGACGAGGTCATCGTTGTGATGTGTCAACTGTGTCGTACCCAAATTGCTTCTTCCTTTCTTCCCAAAGTAGTCTTGCAAATAAGCAGTTGTTAGACCAACGAATATGTTCAGACAGCGGATCGTCACCTTCTTTCCAATCATGAACTACCACGTGACATACAAAGCACTCGACATAATCCTCGATATTAAAATTAAAAAATCCGGCGCGGGCTAGAGAAGCAGGTAACACCACACTGTTGACCCAGTTGGAATATGTAAGTAAACGTGTTTCAAATGGTAAAAGATTTAGTCTTATGTCTTCAATACACATTTCTATCTCTCATCCGCAACAATCAACGGCTGCGCACAGACTAAACTAAATAACAAGTTACAACAGAAAAAAACTTTCACTTTCTACCGGTTGTAGAGAACCACCTTTCCCCCTTCCCCCCTCTCACTCCACGCAGCGAGATAAGGACCTTAAATGCCCAGTTATACAAAAATCTGATAACCTTGAACCTTTCCTTCTAACGTGAGCATGGGGGTCCCAACTGGAATGCCTAGTAATGCACAAATCTGATGCGACGTTGTCCACTCCTGCATTTTTTATCCGAAACATGGAGCCCCCGGGGTTGATGTTATTCGCATCTAGTAACTTTTTATCCGGTTTCCACGATGGCAAGATGACACTCAAGATAAAGAAGATGCCACGCCCCTCGAGGCTGGTGTTGCGCAATATCTTACATTTTTAATATAAAAATTTACCCGAAAATATATACTTGAACATGGGGCCCCGGCGGCTGACGCAATATTACGAATCTAGGGCTCTGCTTCGCGCGATGTAAACTTTGACATTTATATCCAGAACCCGTAGCGAACCACCTTTCCCCCTTCCCCCACCCCCCGTCCCGCGCCGCGAGGTAAGGGTTGAGCGATTTAAGTCATTAGGGACGTTTCTTATGACGCATACTGTATGTTAGCAATCGGTGACCTTGAAGTGGCCCACTGTCAGACACCCGAAAATTGGTTTGGGGTCAAGTGAGGTCATTTTATCGTAGAATCCGTCTATCTCTACTACTGCAATACCCGGGTATTTGCACAAGTGCAATATCGAGTATTTGCGGGAAGAAGAGCAAACCAGCTAGGTACACAAGAAATTTCAGAAAGAAAACTGAAAACTTTTTAAAAATGAATAGTGTGGTATACAAAGGATGATATTTCTTCGGGGAATAGTCTTGCAATATTCCCCGCGTGCATTCTGTATTATTCGAGTATTTCTCTCGAACGCTTCTGAATATATAGAATGCACTAGAGATATAACTACTGAATATGTATTTGTAAGAGAGTAGAAAGAGGAGAGGGAGCGCTAGGCTCTGCCGCCGGCATCTCGCGCTCGCCGTGATAAACATATCACGTGCGCGTGCAGCCCCTGATCAAGATAGCGCTTCAAGATAAAAAAAACATGAAAGGGAATTTATTACCCTTGAGAATGAGCCCTGTCCAAAGTCGCTAGCCCTATCCCTTGCCCTTCTACAGGGCAAAACGCGTTCACCTCTCTTCCTCCCTTAATAATTGTCCTACCGGATTCTTAGGGGGCTCATTTTCAAGGGAAAAAAAATTGCAATCTGTTTACAGAAAAAATTGTCTTCTACTCCACTCCTACATCGCGAAAATGGGGTTTTTGAAATCGGAAAATTGGCCGCAATTTCCCCATTTTCGCGAAAATCTTGGTCACTCCCGACTCATCTTGTAGCGAAAAAAATAACAAATATTTTCCAATTTGGATGACCCGGATCAGCCAATAAATAACAAAAGTTCGCCCCGATCAAAGTTTTTTATTGTTTTCCCTTCCCCTCCCTTCCTAATTGACCTAGCGACTTGAAATTTGGACAAACTATTTTGATTGTGATTACGTAACAGGGAAAAAATATTAAGTCGCTAGGTCAATATCTTCTCCGAGAAAAACGCAAACACGGCCCTCGGAGGGTTCCCGCCGCGGCGAAATTCCGGGCGCAGTTTTTCGACTTTCAAAACGCAATATCTCGCGAACCGCTGGACCGATTTCGACCAACCAAAGTTCATTTTGTTTGTATTTGCGAGCCCTTTATTTCATCTCAGATAAACTGTTCCGATCGGGATAAAACTCAGCGAGTTATTCGCGAAAAACCCGATTCCCCATATCTTTGAAAGATAATTTTCCCCCCCTTTGCACCTCCAGTAGTCTTCCCATAGTGATCATCTGAAAGAGGGACCCCGACTCTATAAAATCACAAACAAAAATTTTCGAACAGAGAGAGTTCGTTTTTCGTTTTTTTTTCGTCAGATCTACTCCACTTCTAAATTTATGTACAAGTAATTTACCAAATTCCGTCGAAGGTGAGAACAGAAGATAACTGAATTCAAAGTTACTGTTATAGTCTTGAGTATTAAACATTCTTAAAAAGTATCAGTTTAGTTAATTTTGGTCTTCAGCTAGCTTCTTTAACTTGTGTTTTCTAAGTAACTTTTTTACTTCCTTTTTACTTCCTTTTCAATAAAGGAAGTATTGGATTCACCCCAAAAATTCGAAATTAAGTTTTCAACAGATCTTCACGTTTTAGAGTCCCCTGATCCCAAAAAACATATTTTTTTTCATTGGTCTGTCTGTGTGTCTGTGTGTGTCTGTGTGTCTGTCTGTCTGTGAACAGAATATCTCAAAAACGAAAAGAGGTATGGCGTTGAAACTTCATATATAAGTTTTGTATACTATGTAGATGAGACAGCAACCTTTTGAAGAAAATCGCATAACCGGAAGTAGGTGTTTACTCTTGTGATTTTTCAGTTTTTTTCGATTTTTTCAAAAACGGCTTTAACGATTTTTTTTAAACTTTACATTTTTACTACATTTTTAATGTGTATTGATGTGAAATACGAGATTTTTCAGTTAAATATTTCTAAAGTGGGTTTCTTTTGTTTTTTTTTCTATTTTTTTATTAACTCCTATTTTAAATAAAACACCCAGTATATTATTACATTTTTGAATTCACTTTAAAATCCAGAGAAAATTTGTCTCTTCAACTAACGCTCTATTTTGTACCGTTTTTGTAGAATTTGTAATTTTTGAAAAATTTTGACAAATGGTTAAAAATTAAAAATGAAATTTTTGACTAATTATAAGAACATTGTAAAAGAAAGTTGTGTGAGTGTATCACACCAGATTTTACAATAAAGGAAGCATTTGATTCAACTTAAAAATTCGAAATTGAGTTTTCAACAGATCTTCACGTTTTAGAGTTCCCTGAACCAAAAAAGAAAAACTTTTTGTTCATTGGTCTGTCTGGCTGTGTGTCTGTCTGTCAGACTGTCTGTCTATGTGTCTCTGAACAGAATTTCTCAAAAACGTAAATAAATATGACGTTGAAACTTCATATATAAGTTTTGTGTACTATGTAGATGCAACAGCAAGATTTTGAAGAAAATCACAAAACCGCAAGTATGGTGCTTACTCTTGTGATTTTTCAGTTTTTCTGTAATTTTCTCAATAACGGCTTTAACGATTTTTTTCAAACTTCAGATTTTTATTACATTTTCAACGGGTATGGATGTTAATTAAGAGATTTTCCAGTTGAGTACCTCTAAAATGGGATTCTTGTTTTTGTCTTTTTCTTATTATTTCCTATTTTAAATACAACACCCGGTATATTATTACACTTTTGAATTCGGCTTAAAATTCTATAAAAAATTTGCCTTTTCAACTAATGCTCTATTTTGTACGGTTTCTGTAGAATTTATAATTTTTGTAAATTTTTGACAAATGCTTAAAAATTGAAAATCAAATTTTTGGCTAATTATAAGATCACTGTAAAAGGAAGTTGTGTGATGCATAACACCAGATTTTTTTAGACGTGTGTTCAGCTGACAAGCAGCATATGAACCAACAATTTCTTTAATCGTATGTAATATGTGCAAATCTTCTGAAATAATATATTCCTCGATCATAAGATGTGTAGGCTGAAACAAATTGTCTAGGCAATTCTTCACAAACTCATCATAAATAGTGCGGATAGATTCTAATGGGTCGTTACTTACTTTTGTTCTTTGCTGCCTAGTCTGGGGATCATCTAACTGAATACATCTAAAAATCTGTTTGAATCTATTTCTAGAAAGCACTGCAGTAAAATATGGTTGCGTGAACATAGCATTTTCAGTCCACATTTTTGTAATGTGCAGTTTCCTTCCAGGATTTCTGCCACTGGCAATCAGGACACCAATAAATGCTTGCAACTCCTCTACAGTTATATTGATCCACTGACTTGGATTTGGATTTCCTTCTCTTTTTTTATCCGTATATGCCTTTCCCTACAAATTTGTGTATCCACATATGTGGCTCAGCATGTTGTCAGTAATATAAAGCTGAAATGCGTCTAGTACTGAAGTAATCTGAAAACTAAAATGTAATATGTAAATTGTATTTCAGAGATTTTGGTTTATTACTTTCAATAATGAACCTTTGGAATCGACCATGAAAACAAATTAACACTCCCTCAAAATTTGAGGTTTTACGTTTCAAGGCACCATCGTGATGACATAACTCATTTATAATAGCAAATGATCTGTGCAAAACAGTGATCAAGGCTGAAGGATTAGTTATACAAGAAAATGATAAACCGTTATGTAATAATGTGCAGCGTTTTTGAAAAGTATTTACCTTGCATTTTTGAGACCAACAGATGCATTCACAAAGTTATGGGCATGTCTTCTGATTGCAGGAGATGGATGAGATTGCCACTGAAAACCCGATTTTGACGTATAAAATGTTTCAGGCTCTGCAGGTGCTTCAATTTCGGAATTATTTTCACATCAAATTCATCAGGAATCTCTATTTGTTCTTCTACGTTGTCTGCTGTATCACTTTCACCTTCATCGCTAATTTCATATTCGTAATCACTGTCACTATCTTCTAATATTGTACGTAGTTCATCGTCCGTCAAATATTTACGCGCCATGGTGACTGTATGAAGTTACCGACTGAACTAAAGCAATTTTATGCAGCAGCGATTAACGCATACAACCGATTTTTGCAAGTTACGACTTGTTTTAGCCGGGCGCATCTATAATACGTAGATGGCCAAGCGGGGTAACTAGGTTACCAGTGGTTACCCCACGCACAAAATTCTTAATTACTACAAATGTAAATTAGATAAATGTAAAATTCCAAGAAAAATATGTTTATCTAAGTATTTTCGAGGATGAGTTAAAACATGATATCTTAAAAAAAGTATTACTAAGTAGTGCTAAAAAAATAAATTTGGGGTAACTCAGTTACCCCCCTTGGTCACGCGAGGGTTAACTTAATCCTTAATTTCATTAAATTTATCAAGTTGGCCTATCAGACATAACTCTTCGCCGTATTTTAAAGGATTTAAAACTTCACCCTTACAAAGTTCAAGTCGTTCACCGTGTGATCGAAAACTTTCAACGTCTATAGAGGGCTGTGGATTTTTAAAAATTAAATTTATGTTGGCAGTGATGACTAAAGCTACATAATAATATATATATGTATATACAAGTTTGCAAGATAAACTTCACTTTTACATCAAGTTTAATGCCGAGCACTAGGTGGTGCGCTGTGTATGGAAAAGCAGCATCTCATTTTGAATAGCTGTAGTTGTTTCTGTTACTAACATTTCTATGTATTCAACAAGAATGTTTGTATTTGTTGAAATGCCAATCCTGACATAACTTTAAACTGGCAGATATAAAATGCCAATGTGAATTTTACTACCACGACTGCCAACAAATTTTTTTGACAAAATAATTCCATAGCCCTCTAGACGTTGAAAGTTTTCGATCATACTGTATTAGGTACCATGAGCAGCGTACATAAATCAAACAAGTAGAGACACTCACTGTCGGTTCCTTTGATGTCAAAATTTCTGTTTGGATGACCTTGAACGGCTCCTGGGGTGTATCTTCCGGATAGAATTTTGTGCTGCCATCTGACAGTCAAGCTCAGAAATATCCCTCGAGTCACTGTCCCAGGCACTCTAGACAGATTTCAACATTTGGAATGAGTGTCTTTAACAAAGCAACCACTAATAGAGCCATTTCTCCCATAGTAAGCTTGTATAAAACTTTCAGCGCCCTACAACGGGTGGGCCGGAAACTATTCCAGCAAGGTGGAAAAATTTAAATAGGTCATTACTACGATATTTGGATTAATCAAGGATAGGCAGTCAACACCAATACAAATTTTGCCTATACATAATTTACCTTCATCAGAATCTCGATTTTAAAGTTTTGAACCGCATAAATCGTAATATGCAAGATGTTTAGGGGTTCTGAAGTTTACAATAATTATCAAAAATTAAAACAAAATATTTGCGAATAACAAATATATTTTAAAATTGATTAAGTAATTTTTTCTTTGGCCGCTTGTTAATTTCAATATTAATGAATTATTTTTACTAAAAAAGGATAGATTAATAGACGTCATTAATACTCTGTTTTTGATTAATACACTATTTTTCATTAATTAACTGTTTTTGTAATTTTGACGTTTTGATGATATTTTGCATGGAGGTTAGTTGTATTAATCAAATTTTTTACCACAAAAAAAGATTTTGCGGTCAACGAAAAAATTTTGTAATCAACTCGTTTGTTAATGGGCGATAATAATCTCAACTATTAAAGGCACTCACTCGCTATCGCTCGTTCGTGCTTTAAACAGTTTCGATTATTAATCGCTTTCATTAACACACTTGTTGGTTAAATAACTATAAATAGCGATGTTGTTTAATAAGTATTGTCAATCTTACAGTAGTCGTGCTCAATTGTAACAATGTACGTTGGTTCAAAATGCTTTTCACGCATTTTAAATGATCTGTCGGTGTCAGTTTGACGTATGAGTTTACTATTTACGCACTTTTCAGAAAGCAGACAGTAGAGTTACTAGATTGAGAGAGTAACGCGATTGGTATCGCCAATGTATTTGGCTCATAAATGGCGGTTTGTAACTTTAGCCACTTCCAAAGACGTGATTTCTCAACTTCCTGATTTTGCGCCGTCAAGTGATTCGTTAAATTTTGACATTTGACTTCGGACACTTGTCACTTCACTTTTCAGTTATGTCAATTTGTTAACCTTCGGTCTTTGTGTTGTGTGCCTTTTTGTAAAATTGCAGCGAATCTGGTTTTCGACTGTTTCAGTTACCACAAGGTGAAACGAATGAACAGAAAAGGCGTAAATAGTTGGCGTTTATAAACAGAACTAATTTATCTTCAGGAGCTCGTATTTGTGAAGTAAGTCGATATATACCAGAGCTTCAAGAAGCATTGCAATGAGAAGTGATTTAGAAGATTTAAAATAAAATTTTGAATTTGCAAATTGTCGTTTTCTTTTCAGTACTCTGTTTTTACTTTACCGAACAGTTGTTTGTTTTTGACAAGACACTATGTGTGGTTATGCATATTCAAATGTCCCGCCAATTTGTGGACCAACAATGGCCAACTTTCGCGTTACTCTCTCAATCCAGTAACTCTAGCAGACAGGTCACACCAGGGCCTCCGGACGGGTGGGCCAATCACTAACAATTATTTGACTTGACAGATGCATTCAGAAAACGTTTCAATTAGTAGGTTTCTTATACCTTTGAGAAATTTGTGTCTCTTACACTAAGTCGGTACAATTTGAAACAACACTTCTTCACATACCGACACATCATTAATTATATTTTGGTTCACAACCTTGCCGAGTGGCTACACTAGCGCGCTTGCGACGGGTGGGCCAGAGCCAGTAGATATAGAGAGTACCGCCATTCTTTGATCCGTGAAAATGCCGCTATCGCCGCCATTTTTGTTCCCACCAGCAATGACTGAATGAGGTATGTCTAAAATTTTACTTGAAATTGGCAAGACTGTAAGTCTATGTCAAATTCGAAGTTAGCAGGTTATATTTTGCGCCAGTTTGTGTCAAAACTGACGCAAAAACTAACCTGCTAACCTAGAATTTGACATAGACTTACAGTCTTGCCAATTTTAAGTAAAGTTTTAGATTGCCAACAAACGTCACGTTGACGGAATTGTGTTACAAACCTCAAAGTGACGCATATGTCAGAGGAATAAACATGGCGGACGTGGCGGTACTCTCTATATCTACTGGCTCTGGGGTGGGTCAGTCCCTAACAATTATTTGACAGAAGCATTTAAGAAACTTCTCTATTAGTGGTTGCTCTGTGGTGACTTTACTTGTTTGATGTATGTACGCTGCCACGCCACGAGATTTAGAAGTTCGAGTTACGTTTTGTGAACAATTCCTTTAACTACTGAATAATAACCAAATTAATTTGGAGCAAGTACTAATATTTTTAATAAATAAATTATATTGTAACTAAAATTGGTGAGTTTTTACTTTACATTTAAAAAAAAATTTTTTAATTTGAAACAGCTACTAACAGTTTAAATAGGGTCGGTCATTCTGTCCGACCTTGTATTTGGTAGCATGGAGTTTTTAGACAACATTTGCCTTAAAGTCCACTCCAGTTGTAAGGAATTGGAGTTATTATTCCAACCACCACAAGAATGAATACAGCTAAAAAAACTTCAAATGATCATGAGAGCATTTATATGTTAAAAAAACTCAGGGGTTCTAATTCACGATTAAACAAATCTTTAGCTAATTCTAATGTACTTTGCATTGTAAATATAAAACCCAATTCAAATGTTTTTTTAGGGTGGTTTAGTATGGGGAATACCATTGAATTTTTTTAAGTACCTACCTATAGTGTTGCTTCTTGGAATATTTCTGCAAGATATTCTAAAGTTTTGGGCCTAATAGATGCTTTACAACTTTTCCCAAAAGTTTATCTATTACTACTAATACATTTTGTTGCAGGTTTACACCCTTGAAAACCTTTAACGTCTTTTTCACACAAATAATCTAAAAGGTCTGCAACCCCACTACTAAAAGCTTGCCCTGCTAGACGAAAGTTCATTATTTTATTTTTATAGTACACGTCGCTTAATAACAATAAGTTAACAAACTTAAGATCTTCACGTTCTTGCAGTTCTTCAAGTTTATGTAAGTATTCTCAGTTAACTTTTCCCGCTTCTTTTAAAACAACCTTTTCAGCTATATTATTTCTTGCCAATTTTAACATATGCTAATTATCCAACAAACAATGTAGGTACTTTGTTGTCTGAAGAAGGTTGCAGAAAATATGAAAGTATGTTGATGGAGGTAATGTCACACCTTAATTTAATAAAGGTTTGAAAAATTTTTTGGGGATCCATCGCAAGTAATAGATCGTGCTATAATTCCAACGCCAAATAGCTTGTGCAAGCAAGATTTTACCAACTGTGCTTGCATATTAGCATCCATTTTGTTCGTAAGGAATTACGCTACCGGAAACTTATAATGACTTTTTTAAATTAAGGCACACGCTTTAATATATGGTTTGATGTTGCACTCTTTTGTTTTAAATTCAAATACTTCTTGTAGAAAGCCAGGCTGACAGTTTAATTTTGATAGCCAATTTCGGATGGTGCGTGGATTGGGAAGCAACAATTTTTGACGAACAAAATTGAACACCTTGGGCGGATAGAAATACAGCGTTTGACTAAATTGCTTCATCACATGGGCATACCGTCGAAGTTGTATAGGTGTACTTTGGTTTTTATGCTGGTGCTTAATAATCCCCAGGGAAATTCCTTCAAAATTATTTTTTAAACGGTATCTAGAGTTTCGGTGTTATAACCTCGGTTTTAATTTTTTTCATCATCTGCTTCATTGTGGAAATTTTAGCATTTCTTCGTCGAACTTTTTGTTGTAATGATGTAATGTTTTAATCTTACGATGCAAACTAGTTTTATTTGGCGAAGGGAACTTTACAGGATATGTTTGGGTTTGAACGTTGATATATGTTTTACCATTCGAATCCATTTCGTCAACAGGCGAACTCTGCAAAAAAATTAACACAGTTTATGCACCATATTTTAGCTCTCATTATTAAATTACCTATACTTACACTGATAAAATAGGCTATAATACCTTTAAATCAGTATTTTAAATGTCACATGTATAATTAAATACTGCATTAGTTGATGAATAAATAGCACACTTACAGGTTGTGACTCGCTTGAAGCAATCTCATGTTGTGTATGACACACAAATTCTCTTCGACGTTGAGGTACTTTTTGTAATGATGGCGGAAAGACAAATACACTTGGCACAGCATCAAACTTTAATATCTTTACAGTGGTTCCAGGCTTAGTTATATAATAAGATTTCAGAAAACGAGTGCTGCATATACGACTTGTTTTTTAACCCTAGTAACCCCACAAAATTGAGAGCACGCCGAGTACCAAAATGGGTCATTTTTGACCCACTGAATAATTTTGCTGTTTATAATTATTTAAAACATTTTTTTTGCTTTCCTGACATATATAAAATATCTAATCCGTTTCTTATATTTAATATTTATCATACATACATAATAAATAAAAAGCGAAAATACATTAACAACAGACTGTACATTCATACTGCATTGTGGAAGTCCTTCCTTTTCAAGAAGTATATTCACTTGTTTAGATTTCCTTTTTGGATCGGACACATATGTCCACATTCTCCCATCTATTTTCTCATTATTAGCTACAGCAACGAGTTCGTTATCCGACTCTTCAGAACCGGAAACTTCACTTCCAAATTCACTGTCACCGATTCTCTCAACTTCTTCATTATCGTCTACTTCGCTCCACACTTCAGGAACTTCTTCGTCACTATAATCACGTTATTCGAAAAGCTTAGCTAGTTGCTCGTCAGTTAGGGGAATTTTATTTGGATTCATTATGACCAACTGGTAACAGCAAACTGAAAGTAAATTTTGAAACCTGCTTTTATATAGACATACGACAAACATGTATAATTCCTGTAAATTTCCCAGACATTTCTTACCAATAAAATTCATGCATGCGGCGACATGCACGAACAGGTAAAATTCGCCATACGGCACTTTACAATGAAATTCATGCATGCAGCGACATGTACGAGCAGGCATAAAACATTAATTGACTACAATACGCGAAGTACCGAAATAAGGTCAAAATTGACCCCTCACGCAAAGAAAGTACTTAATAAAAAATGTCAGGTACCAATTTTTAAATTTCTATGTATGGCATACGGTGACAGACAGCATAGAAATAGCATATCTAGAAGCCCAACGACGTAATAGCACCTGAAAAAAAAATTACCCAAGAAAATTCGAATCCTGGGTCATTTTTGACCCGGTTTTGGGGTTACTAGGGTTAAGGTAGCCAGTTCTGCCGTCTCATAGCATTAATCCAAAGGTTTAAACTATGTGGTCGACTATGTGCAAAACACAATTTATTTACATAATGATTATTTACCCTAAAAGCAAAAAATTAAATAACGCAGGTTTATTACACAAAACCTAACAATTGTAAAAATCGCTATTTTTTACTGTACCTATGAAACTGAAAGCTAGTTCCTTTCATGTGCAGAATCTTATATCCATAAGCAACACAATTCACAACCATTTCTAGCAAGTTAGAGCACAATTAAAACATTATTTTAATTAACGTGCAAATCTACTACCGCACTCTGCTTACGCAATGAGTAAGACAACGATGTAAATTCCACCACACAGTATATCTTGCTCGGCCACAAAACAATGTACGCAACCGCTGTACAGCCTCCTTTCCAGTTACTTTAGTATGTATTTCAATGTGTGTAATCAGCTGTTAACATATTATCTTAAGTGGAAATGTTTCTCCCCAACACTTTAATATAAACTTGAATGCTGTATTTCTGGAACCTCGTTTCGAAAATATGATTCGATTTAAAAATTAGATGTTGTGAGAAAACCGTTTTAATGAACACATCTTGTGACATTGGTTGAACTAGCAGATGAATATTACTGTATGTTAGCTGATGTATGACGCTGATTTTGTTTTCCGTACACGCCCTCGTAAAAAATGATGGTTGCTGGTTATAGGTTTACACAAACCAGTTACAGATGAATTCGTATCTAGTTCTTTAATCCTGAAATAATAAAGTAAGTAATCTTAGCAGTGTACAAGTCCAGACCGTTTAAAAGGTGTTAATAAGCAAATGGGGCATTTGCAAAAGGAGTATTGAGAGGTTTTTTTTTAGCCAGCAAGCTAAATCCACGTTAATGACATGAAAACGTAGAACGTAAACCCCTGTGTGCTTTGTACTGACCAAGTCTAGTTGACACGATAAATAAGGACACATTGTCTAGTTTCAGAGAACTGCAAAAGATTGCAGACGATCCTTATTGGAAATTTCGGTTTTACTTGCCCCTGAAAAATTAAATTTAAAAAAATCTGCTCTACGTGATTTCGGATCGGGTGTTTCGGAGTCGCTTGAATCATCCACGAGCTGGCGGTTTCGCTTGCCTGGAGGCTGCAGAATTTGCCGGTACGGGCGAACTGAGCTGCGTCCTCCGCTGGCTGTAGATGTTAGTCGTGTTGATTGCCAGACTACCACTTTTTAGTTGAATTTCGCAGGTACGTTCTAGCCGGAACCTCGGGAATCAATTTAAAGTTCGTCGATTGCGTTGAGATTTGTGGTATGAGCCCCTGGGTATATTGCTCTTTGGGCTAAGACCGGCGCCAACGGCTTGCAGCTTCCACCTTATGAACGCTGTTATCGCCGTGGGTCGATCTGAATCTGGACGATACTTTGAGGAACGTTTATTACTTGTAGAATCAGTTATATTCTGGATGAGTTTCAAAGCCGGTTGATTAAAAATCAGGTGCGCTTCAGCTAAGGGTGAGTTTGGGGGTAATTTTTTACCCGGTTTCTTGAAAATCACACCCGTTTCAGCTAAGAGTAGTGAAAAAGAATCTAGGTCTTGGCAGGTAGCTTCTGTAGACAGTTCTACTTTTCCGGGTGTAGCTGGTTTTAGAACTTACGTGGCGGGAGCTAGCTACGCAGGATGAAACCGCTCACGGGCTCGTTTCGAGGGCCCTTCGGACTGGTATCGGACTGGCGGCAGCTCAGTTTTCGGGGTAAAGTGGAGCTGCACTGTGGCTTTAGGTTAAAAAAGTATACCTGGAAAGTCTGGTCTAGCTGCAGGTTATTGGGCCGCAGGTTGGTTGCTCCTTCAAGTTGAGCTTGACTCGCAAGTGAACTCAACTGGCCGGCTATCGTCTTCTTATACCCGTTCGAGGGTATCTCTACCTGGTCAATAAATTGTGGAACTAAGAGTGGAAAATAGGGGTACCAAAAGTAGAAAATATTGGTGCTAAGGGTGGTAACTGCGCAGAGAGTGCGTTAAACTACGAGTTGCGCAAAGCTGGCTTCTCATCTGTGTCCTGTAATGCGATCAGTTGCATTTTACTGAGTCAAAATGGCACAGTGTCAGTCTTGCATTATTGTATAGTATCGTAAAATATCTTGTACGGACGCACTGTTACAGTAGCATCAAATACCAATCACACAAGCAGGGTTTAGTAGAGGAAGAAGTACGCGGAAAATAATTTTAAATATCCGTAAATTAATTAAGGGCGTTAGGGAATTCAATACTCGACTTTATACACTCATGGACAAAAATACCTTAGTTAATTTATATTACCTTACCCTAGGTTAATTATCTTAGAATTGGCAACAACAAAACACGTTTACTGGTTGTTGCAAAAAAGTATGCATGTTTTTCTCTTATTGTTTACTAAAAAAACTTTAAGAGAAAAATAACATTGTTTTATCATCTAATGCAGATAAATTAATATCGAGTATTTCCTTCTCGAGCTCTAATTACTGCCGACATTCTCCTAAGCATACTTCGAAGAAACTCTTGTTTGTCCATCTGGGGAATGGGATGTAATTTCTCTTGTATTGCAATTCGAAGTTCTACCAATGTGTTATAACTGTTTGTCGAGATTGTCTATGACGCTTAAACATGTCTTATATGTGTTCTATGCGATTTAAACCTGGGCTCAATGGTGGCCAGTTAAATGGTGAGCTATTAGCATCACGCATAAGCATAAGCACGAACCTGTAATATCTAAGAAAGTTAACCTTGTTCGTCTAGGCGGTTGCGAATGTACCAGTGTAGATTCGTTCTTAAATTAACCTCATCTAACTCCGTACGTCCCTCCCAATTGATACAATCCCACAATATAGTAGGCCCTCTTCCAAACCTTACATTTTGTACCAAGTTAAGCGTAGCATACCTTGCCCCAACTCTTCAATAAACTCGGTTACGTCTATCCCCCTTCCACAATTAATTGTGTTCATGTTTTATACATGAAGAGAACCTTGGGCCACTAATATACATTCCAACCAGCATGAGGTCGTGCAAATTACAACCTGGCAGTTCTATGCTGCAGGAGAAGCCGAGCTGCTTGGGCAGGGTGTCTGGGGTTTAAACTGGCTTCCCTTAGGGCCGGTTGCAGAAAGCAATGTTAAGTCTGGTGTTAGCTAACGCAACGTCAAAGTGAACAAAAACGAATCAAATCTCAAATGCTTATGGTAACTAATACATTAGTAAACAAAATTTGATGCGATTTTGTTCACTTTGACGCGATGTTAGCTAACAACAGACTTAACATTGCTTTCTGCAACCGGCTCTTAGTCTTCGTCTCACTGTTTTAGCACTTACACTTGTCATGCATTTTCCAATTCATTTTTCAATTTAGAAATTGTATAAGCGCGAGTTCTTAAAACTTTGATCTGTAGGATACGATCATCCTGTTGCGTCGTGCACCTTTTATATCATGGCCCAGGTCTTCTCTTGTATTCTCAAGGTTCTTTACATCGGTGTATAGTACGTGAAATCGTTGACTGGTGAATTTCCATCATATTGACCACTTCTTTTTGTTTATGGCCTTCATTAAATCTTAGCCATAGTTGATCAATAATTTATACCGGGTGTCCGTTCTCAAAGGCGAACATAAGCGATTAACATTGTATTGAACGTTTTTGCCGATTTCTGCTCGCCAATTCAACTTACAGGGAAGGTAATGGTATCAATGGAAAAATAATATTATTACGCATCAAATGATACCAATCAAGATGCGATTTATATTTTAAAATACTAATTTAAAACTTGGAAATTTTTAAATATGACATAGCTTGCTTTTCAAGTTTGATAGCATTTGTCAAAAAATATGGTAATTATTTGGCGTAAATCAGGTATTTTCTGTCAACGTCGGTTAAAATTACCTACAGAAAAATGAATTATTTCAATGAAGAACGAGTGAATGCACTAATGTTAATTGCCTATGTTCGACTTTGAGAATAGACACTTGGTATAAGTACTTTATCTTAAATAACTAAAGTTACATCAAAATAACGAAAAAATGAGCTATTGCACTTAAAATGCGAATTTGTAGTACTTTTGCATGTTTATCTACCTATATATTTAAAACGTTAAGCGTTTTCCTTCGATACCTATTTTGAGACTTCTACCAGGCCGCTTTCCATATTTTAAATAAAAGCTGACCCTGTGTATATTTGTACAAAAGTCTTAAATTGCAAATACATAAATAATTTTCAACGAAAAACCTACATATGAAGCAACGAGCAGTGCTGTAGCAATGGAAATAATAAACTCAATCGGCTTGCGGTGTTCTGCTGCAAAAAAAAATGGTGCTGTACGTTTCGTTTGCTGTTAGGCCGTTTTCGGTATAAGTTGCTTCCTTCAATTTTATGTTATTCTATGTAAGTAAAAAGTTAGAGATCAGATATACGAAACTTGATCATATGTTGTAAATAAAAGTAACCCACTGAACCCAAGTATTTAAATGTCGCTTTATGCTTTGTTTTGAGACTTGTGCAGTTGGTAAATACAGGCTCATAATTTTTATTACAACAATGTAGGTGGAGCATGAATTGGTGGATCATAAATTGCAAAACGTCAAGACCAACATGTTAAAAAAATCGCTTGGAAAACTGGATGAAAATAAAGTAGTCGATGACTTACATGTAAAGCAGGAGATTGTGGAAGGCGGTATCGACAATACTGCTTACCATTTATTGAATATTAAGCCGGAAGACGTTAATACAAACGATTAATTATTTGCTTATTGTGCAACAAACGTCAGTGTCTCAGCTGATACATTTGTTCTTTCGGTTTGTGAATATGGAGCGAAAGGTAAACGTGATTTTATGTGAAATATGAAGACTGATACACCATTTCATTCAAGTTCAATTTGTAGTATATAACAGTAAGAAAACTCACTTTAGTTAGAGATTTGAATACACTCTATTCATATCCTGTTTGCCAGGATAAAGCAGCAGAGAACTGTAGGAGGACACGTGCGGAAGAAAAACCTTATTTTTGTTCTATTTTCGACTATAAAACAGCACAGTACGGTCATTTAGTGATTCATATCAAAAGGCATACAGGAGAAAAAAACTTTATTCATGCCCTATTTGCGACCATAAAACAGCACAGTACAGTAATGTAGTAATCCATATTAAAAATCAGAGAGTGGAAAACCTTTAACCATGCTCTATTTGTGACTATAAATCAGGAGCGAAACGTAGTTTGATTATACATCTGAAGACACATACACAGGTCCGGCGCGTGTGGTGTTTTTCTTGCGTGCAGTGGATATTTGGTACTTTAAAAAAAATTTCAAGTAAATATGAGAACGAGTCCATTTTTAATTCCGCGTCTAAAAGAGGTAATAATGAAAAAATCTTTCGAGATTTCTTCAAATATATTTGAAGGTCCTTAGATGACGATTACATACCGAGGTAGAAAGTGCTTTATTACTGGCGAGCGATTAAATAGAGATTAAGTAAGAGATGGAAGTGTTGAAATGTCATTTTCCACCCAAGAAAAACAACTTACCATCCACTGCCATGGTAATCTCGTTCTATCCCGGGGTGAGAAGTACAAGTTGGTAATGGCGCATTTTCCAACTTTTTAAAAAACAGTAATAACCTTATTACATATATGGTTGTGACTAAATAGTATATTACATAGGTACCGAGGTGGGAAGTGTTTCATTACTGTCGAGAGATTACCGAGACGCGTAGCGTCGAGGTGAACTTTATCTCGAGACATGAATGAAACTTTTCACCGTGGTATGTATACTATTTTACTCATAATTGGTTTTTGTTAGTATATATTTAATTAGGTAAGTTTAAAATAATACCTACACGCAATTTAATAAGTTACTTTAACAAAGGAACAAGTTCATTGAAAGTGACGTTTAGCCAGCTGGGAATAGCTATTTACATTACAAGTGCGGTAGGTCGCATTTTACAGCGCGAGGTTTTAATTTTGAAGCACGACGCGAAGCGGAGTGCTTCAATAAAACTGAGCGTTGTAAAATGCCTAACGCACTAAGTATTGGTTTAAATTTTTTGCCCGACACATCTTTCTTTTAAATTTTCTATAAATTTGCGACTTCGCTTTCGAATATCAACCCATAAAGCAAGCTGCCATCAGTAAATTTTGTAGCTAATACTTTGAAATGTCAAGTCAAGTCGTAAATAACAGTTTTATTTATTTCTCCTAAACGCAACTGAACGAAAGAATACGTAACTAGCTTTTCTGCTAACACCCGTTATTACTACAAAGCAACTTTTTGTTTAATGGTCTCTGAAAGCCTAAAATTTTCTAGTCATTTTACAGCACCGCGGTGCGACAAAGCACTGACTAACTGTAAAATCGTAGTTACAGTGGACGTCAACTGTGCATGAATGTGTTGTTTACATGTCCAAAAATCCTTTCCCGGCTAACTGGAAGGTAAGGTAACCAATGACTCACTTTCTACCGTTTTGAACGTTAGAAACGTACCTATTATTAACAGATTGTTACTAAACATATTTTCTCAATTCCGCCTGTCTGTCCGTCTGTTGGCGGTGTAGCAAAAAACTTTGTTGGAGGTAGTCGGTATTTTGCATGCGGATTATATGTGTACCTAGCACGAAACCGAATATACTTTTCATCAAATATATACAGGGTATAAAAATAAAATGTGTATTTTGCTTTACTTGAGGAATTGAAAATGGGAGGCAGCAAGAAGCGGATTCTCCGCTGCCAAGCGTTGACATTGCTTTCGCAGTCGCTGAAATAGGTTGAATTCGAATCCCACCGCCTTCAATGCTTTCTTATCTGCCAAGCGATATAACTCAAATTACCAAGTGTTGTTTCATTTTACTGTTTTGGTATTATAAGGAAAGTTAAGATAGTTTTTCCCAGTTTCCTTTAATTTTTCAAAATTTTTGGTGTCACAACTTCCACTTGCGAGAGAAGTTATGATTAAAGTTATTTATACAGATTTTTCTTCAAGCTTTTATGGAATCTCCTAGATGAACTTTATTAATTATAGTAAAAAAACACACTTTTTAAACATAATGTTACATTTACATATTTCTATTTGATCTTATATCCACTTCCCGTCGGTGGAAGCACTCCTAGCAGAGACCTCTATGACGTTCTACAAGTGGTATCAAGTGTAAATGAAGATAACGCTTTTATATTGCTACCAGAACTCGTGGCCAGCGTAAAGAAACGGTTAACAATAAAAATGCTTGCTTAGGCTGGTGGCCAGCCGACGTCCGGCCTTGCCAGCGTTAACAATACAAATGCCGTCTCGCCATTCGTGCGCGCGCGCCACTTGCTAGCATGCAGGCCGTTCATGCAGCGTGTGCGCGCGCCTGCTTACGCCTGGACGGCCTGCGACCGATGGCATCGGCTCTTATAATATAAGATGGTTGGCCTCTTTCTTTATTTAATTTAATTAATTAATTGTTGATTAGGGCCACCATGCAAAATTTTGTTTGTACTATAAAATTTTAGGAAGATTAAAAGTGAGTTGTATTTACTTGACTTGTCAAAATAAATGTTATATGCCCGTTATCATATTCTATTAACTGCAAATATTGATAAATAAACGCTAGCTCATTCGTAAAGCAATCACTCATCTCAGTTGGATTCTTGGTTGAATGTGTAATTTTTCAAATTATTTGACTACGGATCTGTTTTCCGTTTTAGCTCTAATGCGCATAAGCAAATATTCGAAATTAGGTCAAATGCTACACCAAAATGGATCCCGCTGGCAAGTTAGCGGTCAGTGACTTAAAAACAAAGTGAAATGTATCAAAGTTTCTGCCGGTAGTTATTTGAATTCTGGTGCTTTGGCGGCATTAATTGTCATTTGTTTTTCCAGCACGTGATTGTCGATCCCGTCGAAGAGACGCGGGCAAATTTTCAATTGTTTTTCGAAGCGTCGGTTGGGTTCAAACTTCGCCTAACCTCAAATTATGGACTCAGCCTATATTGCGAGCTGCACTTGGATTGTCTTAAGTATTGACTCTTCTTACATACACATAAGTTTCACGGGCCTAACGTAGCTAGTTTTAGCCAAAAACGGCACCTGTTCTCTACCGATCTTGAATCGGGAACTTGCAGGAGACGCCGATGCAATTCTTGGGGTGATCCTGATGAAACTCCTGGGACACGTTCTTACAAGGCTGCTCTATGACCTGGTACCTTCCCCTCTGGGCTGTGTTGACTCGCTTGGCTCCACGCATAGATCGGAACTTGGACTGCATCGGATGCTGGGTTATCGTAACGGGGCTTCGAAGAACTTTTTACTTTTTTTGTGGCGGAAATCTCTGAAAATACTACCACACCACCTTGGACATGCACTCAGTAAAACTGTATACTTTTTATGCTGATAACTGTTTATTTATTATAGGAAATATTCATTTAAAGTGGAGCACATTTCAACACAATAATTCTTACAATTTATTTTTTTGTTCTCTTTGAAAATCCGTTATAAACAATTGCAACTGGAATATTAATAAAAAACGGATATTGACCAAGTTCAAATTGATTACTGTTAACACTAAATTTGCTTACAACTAAAACTATTTACAAAATTATTATCCTTAATATAATTGTTTACATTTATAACTAATTAACCGTGTCTTTGCGCCACTGCACGTTTTTATTAATTGTTTTTAATTGTTTACACGCGTCACTGCACTGATTAGTTAGAGTACTTCCTGCACGAAGGCTTCCTTCGAATTCACCTGTCTACTTTTACACACAATTTTGGCCCATGGGTTGTCTGCTTTTCTTCGCTTTTTACACTGTCTTGCTAATTCTTACAATTTCCGTTATATGCCTTAATGCCTGCCTTCTTAGCTGCTCGTTGCAGCGTTCATTGGTTTATCTGGTTCTTATACCTTTCTTTTAAAACCCTGACAAAATTTTACTGTCTAACTTTACTTGAATTCTACGCTTCATTTCATTGCCTTTGGAATCCTTTTTGCAATTAATAATCTCTTTTAGTTCGGCTAGTACCTTTGCACAAACCTCTTATTTTAAATTGATTTTACAGTCAACTTAGATTCCTGTGAAAATTGAGCTTTGCTTATTCTGTTCTTTATTTAAATATTCTGCTATTACTCTCAGCTCTTTACAAATGCATTCATCTTGTTAAATTCAAGTTTTAGCCTTGCAGTTATATAAAATACCTCACCCTGAGCTTTAGTGAGATGTCCATTACTTTGGCAATTCTATCAGAGTTGAGTTGTAGGGCCTAAGACCATTGCATTATATTACTTCATTTCTAATATTAAAACGTATCTCATATGTTCGAGGACCTTTATGCGCTTCTTAGCAGGTGCGCGTGTGTACAACACGCACTTTGCACACGCCACTGGCCGGGCCTACACATAGAGGAGAAAAATCCTATTAATGGTTCTACCTGTCAGTATAAAGCAGCAGATAAGGGTAGCTTAGTTACTTATATGAGGATACACACAAAGAAAAACTTTACGCATGTACTATTCGTCTCTATAAAACAGTACGTAAAGGTCATTCAGTAAGGTAGTATAAAGCAGCAACAAAGAGCAACTTAGTTAAACATATGAAGATACATAATAGAAAAAACCTTAGAAGTTTTAGTGAGTGTTAGTTGTCTAAAAATTTGTTTTGAATTTTACAGTTCATATTTCCGACTTCTGCCATTTGTTACGGTACTTTTGTAGCTTCCCCTGTATTAGCAAAGATTTGCTAGTCGAATTTTTGTCCCTAAATATTATTAGGTGGCTTTTCGGTAATATTGCATGCATTAGGATCAGCCTAGTTAGCTGTGTTTTAGTTTTTAAACATTTAATTATAATTAATAACAGGGTCCGCCACAGTGGACCTACTCGAAAAAACCCGACGGGTTTTTTCGGGCTGGGCCCAAGTGAAAAAACCCGCTCAAAAAACCTACTGAGTTTTTCGGTCCTGGATTCACTCCAAGGGACTAGTAAACTCACATCTTGGGTTAAACATTTTGAAAAAAAAAACTCAACCTTTAGAATTTTATTACAAATTAGTAAAACACAATTAATTACTTTTAAGAATATTAGAACATTAGAAATATAACTAATGATTGTAAAAAACAGAATATTAGAACAAGAACAATTAATTATTGCCAGTTAATAGGGTGTGTATCAGTTGAGCGCAAATGTCTGCACACTTGCACTAGTTTTGTGGCTTTTCCCACGCCTTAGCCATTTAGTATACTCCAAACAAGTCCGAATGTAGAAACGTATCGTTCAATGAAAGCTGAAGATGCCGGCGCCGAAGATAGACCTAAGAAAAAACCGCAAAAACCATGTGGCAAGGTTGACATTTTTTCGATTCTTTTTGCAACAAGTTTCCACCATTGAGGGAATGAAAAGTGATTGATGACAGCATCCGTAATCAATGACTGTGGAAAAAATGCTTCATCTTTTATTCAAAAAGCCATTATCCCTGGAAGACGGGAAAAACCCGAAAGAGCCCGAAAAAACCCGAAAAAGCCCGAAGAAACCCCCCATGGGCCCAGTGGGTTGGGTTTTTCTGAAAAAATTCGGGTTTTTTCAAACTCTGATTAATAAGTAGTTTCGCATGCAACCCCCCTAGTAATTAGCCAGATTTCATTAATTAGATTTATTTTTGGCTCCATTTCTACAAATATTAGACTGGTGGTTAGGCAATTTTACATGCATTTAGTATAAACTATTCTCTGGCCTGACTTATTGCTAGAACAACTTTGTTATCTCTTGTTGCAGTCATATCTTTCAGGAAGTTTTTCTGTGGGTCCACTTGCTCAAAAATTTTGATATCTGGTAACTTGTGAAGCTGGTGTTGGATTTCGGCTTTCTTTTCCAAGCAAAATTGCCGTGCTAGTTGGTTCTCCCCAGTACTTCAAAGAGCCCTTTGGCTTGGATCGCCTCTTCGAATAGTTTTATGGAGGACCTAGAAGTACTAATGCTTTGCTTCGGACCGCCTCCAGGTGCGCCAGACTGCAAAGAAGCAAACGGAAAGATTAAATTTGGATGTACATTCCTGCAGGCAAGACTCTAGTACAGTTATTACCCGTTGCGCCTGGTGTATTTTATATTAGAATAGTTTCGTGTTTCGTACAGTTAGAAACTAGGGCATGCTTTACAAATCGTAACCCCTCGTGTACTTTTGCTTAGGCTACGCGAATCATTAGTACAGATTGTACGAGGCTAGGTTATGTGCCTCGTCCTCTTGTAAGTGTTTTCGTTTATGATATATGTTAGGGCTGCCGCAAAATTTCGTGCGGACACTGTTTGCAATTTATTGAATAAAGTTAATTAGGCTTACCAGAGTCCTGTCGGCCTGGACAACGGTTCTTTGGCTCGAATGTGTGGGAGCTTTCGGTTATAATTAGCCCCCAGCCGCTGCTTCACTGTGAGACCTACAAATTACAGATTAGATTATCATAGAGGTTCGAGCTTTGATAGCATCTTATTAGAATAGTGCTTTTTACTTACCCGGTAGCACGTGATAGCTGTGTTTGACGGCTTAGCGCGTTAATCACTCGGCCCTTCTTATGTTTTGGGAATCCGTTCGCCGCCATTTGCACTCGAAATTTATAGCGTGAAGTTAGTCATTATACGACGGTGGTGGAATGTGAGCCGACCACTGGGCCACTTGTTCAAATTCAAGCTTCCCCGAGCCGTTTACGCAAATTTGTCTTACGCCTGTTCCAAACCTGATGTCTTTCTATTACTAGGGACCTCGACGTTATTGTGTGGCCATGCTAAACCTACGTCTCTCCGACAGCTAGAAATTTTTGAGTGTCGTTTTAACGTCAATTAGAGCTAACATTCGGGGCTAAACGTTAGTCAGAATAAACTTGCATTGCTCTGTACCGGCGTATTACTTGTTGTGCCCGCTCTGGGACCTGTATATATAAATATTGTACTTTTTTCCTTTAATTTCCAATCATAATTTTTAAAGTGTATCGTATACCTGCCTAAATGTATTCATATTTATATTTATATTTGTATATCCATATACTTATACCTGCATGCTGTTGAATTGCACTATAGTACCCACCAAATTAAATAAAGCTGTAACATTTTCTTGGTCGTTATTTTGATTTTATTTGTTCTGCTGGATTTATCTCTACCTTGTGGAGGTCCGACGCAAGGATTACAACTACGTCGAGGACCTGGCGCCCTCTTGTTTTTTATTCCCTTTCAGCGTAGCTGGAACCCCGACCCTTCTCGGCGAATTAGCCCAATTAGGCCGATAATTACTAGCCGGCAAAATACCTACTATAACTTTTTCCACCAGGTAAGGCCAAAACATTTATCCTTCCTCACACATTCTTTCGTCTTGCAGAGAACTCCAGCTTCGCTACGAGTATGAAGGCGATGACTTTTTGTCACGTATCATAACAACAGGTGATACCTGGGTACACCCTTATATCCCAAAAAACAAGAATGTTAGTATAGAATGGCGTTACTCAAGCTCACCTCCGCCCAAACAATTCAAAACACAACCATCGGCTGGCAAAGTGATGGCGACTGTATTATGGGACGCTATTGAACCAATTTACGTCGATTTTCTCGAAGAAAGAAAAACGATTAATTCAGCTTATTAAAGTGAGCTTCTGGAAAGGGTAAGTTGGCCATACGAACAAAAAGACGCTGTCTCTTTAGCAAAGGGCGTTAGTCTCCAACAAGGTAATGCTCGCCCACATACAGCCCATCTAACGAACAGTACAATGGCTAAATTGGACTGGGAAGTACTGTCTCACCCTTATATAGCCCGGACTTGGCCCCAAAGGATTATCATCTCTTTTGGCCATTCAAAAAGTTCTTGAGTGGCAAGCGATTTGCCTCTAATGAGGAAGTGAAGGATGCGGTGCAAAATTTGCTACGTCTTCAACTACAAGATTTTTTTTCGACGAGAATACATAAGCTACCGGAGCGATGGGACAAGTGTATTTTAAAGGGGGGTTGTTACTTAGAAAAATGATGTAGATACAATATTAATTTGTAGTTGGTGTCGACCAAAAAAAAATTAAATGCAGGTCGTATATATACATAATGCACGTTAAATTTTGCTAAATTTGTGAATTCGATTATCAATTTGCAAAAATTTTTCTAGCAATAAAAACCCGTATCACCTACATCCTGTTTCGGGATGATTCTTTGTCTGTCTTTGATGTCGTGCAGATCTAGTTGCTGTAATATTTATTGGTTCCTGGTTACCATTCATAATTCGACCAGATCCTGTAAAATTGTAGTTACTTTAGTAAATCCATAAAATTAGCTTTAAGGTTGTGGGGAACTAGATTTCAACATTTTCTTCAATTTTCAACGCTACATCGCGGATCTGCTCCACGACCTTTGACAAAGCTATAAGGGGACCACAACCCTTTGGGTAATGTTCAACTACATTTTAATCCATTAGTTAGTTACATTTTTAGTTCATTTACCTTTTAGCCCCATTTGCAACATCTTTACCCGCTAGAACTCGTCGATACAGCCTATTAATACCTTCGTTTGTAGCCTACGATTCTACATTTGAACTTTCCACTAGTGCCTACATGGCACACGTACCTATGAGTTATTAGTCCTGTTTCGAGCTCTATCCTGTTGCCGTCCGTTTGCATGTTTGTCGTACCTATACCATTTTACCCCTCTCTCTCTCATCATTACATCATCATTGATGTGTTGTGGTCCATTATGCATTCAATTTGCAACTCTTCCGTCAATAAGAGTTTTCCACTGCAGTCGATCTTGAGCTGTCTGCATGGCAACTGAAGGTGATTCGTTTAATACTGACTGCGTGATATCAAGCCATCGTTTAGGGGATCTGCCTCTCCGTCTTTTGCCATTGGGCTTTCCTTGAATGATAGTTTTTTCTAGGTTGCCAGTTTTTCTAGCAATATAGCCCAAGAGTTGAAGAATCTTAGTGTACACGATGCTTGAGAGGCGCTTTTTTGGCTTTATTTCTTCTAAAACCGACGCATTTGTTCTATGCGCAGTCCATGGGATGCGTAACATTCTACGCCAGCAAAACATTTCAAAGGCGTCGATTCTTCTTTTGTCACTTTCATTTATGGTCCATGTCTCGGCGCCATACAGAAATATGGAGAACACAAGTGTTTTGACAAGCTTAATTTTTGTCTCCTTAAAGATGTTACGGTCGGACCAAATTTTTGTCAGCTTCGTCATAGCTATTCTACCCAGCTGAATTCTACGTCGGATTTCATACTCACAATTGCCTCTGTTGTTAATAAGGGCTCCCAGGTATATTATTCCAGACACAACCTCACACTTCCCTAGAAGTTTTATATCAGGATGGTTGTCATGTTCCCTGTCAACAATAATTACTTTGGTTTTGTGATAGTTTATTGCTACCCCTAACAGTAGAAAAAAGGTAGCAGCAGTCTGGGGCATCATATTACACATTTGGAGAACACAGTAATTATGCCAGGTGAGCGGATGGCCCAGCTAGCAAATGCTCGCCTCTCAGGCGGCCGGCCCGGGTTCGAATCCCGGAGACTCTAGAATTTTAAAAAAATCGTACTCTCCCCGGCTACCACGCTAACATCTGCGGTAGTCGTTAACCCCTAACAAGGGAACTCTTCCTCAGTTTCGACGGGCAAGGCTAGCCACCTACCCGGCCTAAGGGTAAAGACGGCTCACAGAACCACTTCGTGGTAAAACAAGCCACTGGCCTTATAAGAAGAAGAAGAAGAAGAAGTAATTATGCACTGCCGGCAACTGCCTTCCCAGCGCTGAGACTTCTACAGCTTTGCTCGTTTCGTTTTTTTTAATTTGTACTCTATGATTTATCTCGAATTGTGATACCATTCACCTATGAATCATTTTAGTGTTATAGTTAAATTGTTTTAGAAAATTAAAAATTAATCGCTCACCTGTCATCTAGACTCCAAATTATAAGTAATGTACATAAAGTAAGTGACCTTACCTACTAGCTAGGTTTTAGGTTGTGTTTAACCGATTGTTGCATTAATCCATTTAGCATTTAAATCTCCTTATTGTACTTTGAATTCTGCAAGCTTATATTTGACTTTGTAAAAGTGATTCGGACGCTTATTTCAGGAACCATTTAATGTGGTAATTAATACCTAAATCAATAGTATTTTACATTACAAGCCAGGTAAAACAGTTTTTACTGACAATAGGATTAGGATGACTGGCGAGCCGTTAGGCGAGCCTGTCATATCCTTGAGCCCGTAAAAATGGTTACCTGGCGTGTCAAGTATAATATTTTATTTGTTTTTCATTTGTTAATAAACCGTAAACTCACAATGAAATAGTTTTCCCCTTCTTTCATAACAATTATTATATTTTCAAAAATGTCTCGTTACCTTTGAAATCATTACTCTGACAAGGGAGTTTAAAGTTTCGAAACAGTGCCTATGTGAACAGAGTACGGTCGTCTCCAACTTGTAAAAAATCAACAACTGTCGTCTCTAACTTGTAAATTTCTTAACTAGTAGCTAACTTGTTAAGATCAACTTTCAATGGCCATAGGCTGACTTGATAAATGGATGTTTAGAAATGATGAACAAATAAAAATATTTTCACTACTACAATAATGTTCCAATGCCTTGTAAAGGTTAGAAACAACTGTAACTATTTATTAAAGAACTTTATATGTTTGTTTACGGCAAACAGTATTTATAAATATCAAATTTTAGGAATGTACTATATCCTAAATTGGCCCATTTTTACAGCATCAGTTGGGTTTAGCTAATTTGCTGACGAACTTGTAAAAAAGAAGAAACGGCTCCTAATTGTAATAATTATATGTGCGGTGCGCTCAAAATTTAATTTAAAAAGTTAAGAGAGGTCTACATTGAAATAATTTAGTTCCCTCAGATTTGAACTGAATACCAAAAGCTTACGGGCCCCCAACATTTGAATATACCTAGGCGGAAAGTATATTAATCGCACTATACCTTAAACTGGGGATAGTCAGTCAGCACACAATAAATTTTTTCAATTGTATCTAGAATTTTGGGTGTATCACAAAATGGATTATAAGACAAAATTATTCACAAATAGCAGAATTTAGTGGTTATTCTCAAATTGAGGTCCACACAATTCAGTCTATTACCGGTACACACAAACATTGCAGCACCGGTATGCGCGTGTGTGTGTACATGCGCAGGTGTATATAGGGAATTTATTTTAATAGTTAACACTAGCAACCCAGTGAGACAAAGGTCTCATTTAAAAAAACAAAAAAGACCGTTTTTCAAATAGAACGCGTATTAAATAAAAACTGTACCCAGACCTGGAAGGTGTCAAAGTGGTACGCCGCATCGGAACATTCTGGAAGCTGTCAAAGTGGTTGCCTAACCGATGGAGGTTTTAAGGAGCAGAGGGTCGCAGCTCCGTTTGGCCGGTCTAGGACATTTGGGCGCGGCCGTTTGGGCACGGGGACACTTGGGCGCGAGACACTTGGGCGCGAGACACTTGGGCGCGAGAAATGGTCAACATTGGGATTCAGGAACACATTAAGTGTGAATAATTTCAATTTGGCATAAATAAACAAACATTTATTAAATCATTATTTATCCTGAAAAGTTAATGTAATTAATCAAACAATATTAAAAGAATAATCCAATTATTTATTGAAACCGTTATGACATTAATTTTAAATAAGGTGGTAGTATGTACCTATATTAAATAAATTTTTCAATAAATCCGAATAAAAATAAAGAAGGTAGAATATTAGATTAGTTTTGAAATAATTCTGAATACATATAAAAGGCAGTACCTATGTTAGATATGAAATAATAATTCTGAATTGAAATAAAGATGGAAATAGATTATACATATATAGGTGTTGAAAATAATTTTAAATAAAAATTCATTTATTGTGCTGGTAAATGAATAATGCTATGCTATATTTAATCGATTGATGGTTCTAATGTTTAATATGTTTCTAATATATGTTCTGTTTTCACCGAAACTAGTCGGCTTCGAGTTTTGTTTATAGTGATAATACTTAACGCTAAAAATTTTAAAATAATTAACTATTTTCTTTATGTTATGAACCGACTAACTGAAGATAAAAGCAGAAATAAGAATAATAGTAAATAAACATATAAAAAGATTAACTTTAATAATCAAAATATATTTTTGACATTTTTACCATTATAATACATATTATTCTTAAAGTAAATATATACAATTTTTTAAAATATAAACAAGAAGCATCCACGCATTTATTTCATAATTGTACGAAATGCCTCTTAAAAATTCTAGAATGTCCCTATTGTTTACGCCGTCTACATGATTATATTGATTATTATAGTCTTTAACCAAACTTTTTATTTTCTATCAGACTGGATAAATTTTTGTTTTTTTTTTCAGTGGGCTCATTTCCCGCAAGTAACTGTTCATAAGCAACATCTCTCCTTCGTTGAATAGTTTTCAGGCTGTCGACGAATCTCCAAATGGTTGGATGGTTCATCAATAGCTCTGTTTGTACCCAATCTCTATTCATTTATTCTTTGTTACTTATTATTTTAATGTAATAAATCTCCGCAAAAGATTTGCTAGTATTTACCGGAAAGTTAAAATTTTTAATTTGCTTTAATAATATTCTAATTTTTGACAATTAATATTTCTATACTAAATTTTTGCCGCCCGCCACCTCCTTGGACGTGCTTTAGGTAATGTTCGATATTTAAAATAAATTTTCAGACCTATGAATAGTAAAGCTAGCTAATACTAATATACGTTAATTAGGTTCCTCGCGCCCAAATGTCTCGCGCCCAAGTGGCTCTGCGCCCAAGTGTCTTCGCGCCCAAACTGCCGCGCCCGAACGGCCGCGCCCAAACGGCCGCGCCCAAATGTCCGGCTCCGCCGTTTGGCTGCTGAAACAGCGTACTGACACTTCCGGTTTTCGAGAAATCACGTGATTTATCGAAAACCGGAAGTGTCACGTGACTGAAATTCGTTTCCTGACCTGACATGACCATTCCAAACATATCACTTTAATAACTTTTTTCTCTATCTCTTACGGTTTGGCTGCTGAAACAGCGTCCCGGACAGACAAAACAGCGTCCCGGACAGACAAGTCTATTAGATAAAGGATAAGCGTTCCGTTTCTCTGCCACCATTTAATCATACAGGTCATTTCCATAGTTACAAATGAGACCAATAGATTAGAGCGTGTATTTTAAGAGTTAACATAGGACTTATACTTGTCAAAAAGACAATTAAAAGTTATCCTAATGTATACCACTGAAGAAAAGATACAACACACAAGTTGTTTCTACGTATCTACTTTTTAGTTGCATACCTACATTCTGGTAACAAAATTAAAAGTTTCTTATTAGCAAGTACCTAATTTAAATTCGTATGTTAACTCGTAAAATAAACGCTCTAATATATTGATTTCATTGGTAACTATGGAAGTGACCTGTAAGATTAAATGCTGGCATAGAAACGAAACTGCTATGTTAACCATTAAAATAAATTCACTGTATGTGTATTATATACCTTATTTTATTGTGATGCTTCTGACATGAATAAAAAATACGGATATCTTATCCAGGCCCGGAGTTTTTTTTTTTACTTTATTAATCAGTATCTTAAATAATTCATCTTCTCCAAATGGATATAATACTTTTGAATGCTCCAGAATTTACAGAGGGTACGTATATGATTTTAAGTAGGTATAGTATTGACGAGTGCGTTAACAACCTTTGCCTCTGTCCAAGACGGTTTCGGGGTTCTATAATCTCTTCCAACCACTTTATCGCCTATTCCAAAATGATCTCTATCCAACTCGCCTCAGTTTGATTATGTTGGTAATTTCGAACATTTTATTTTCGTTATTTAGTTTCAATCAATCTAATCGTGATCTCAACGGCCATTATAGCTGGACTCTTACTTCATGTCGTACCATGCGCAGTATTTCGATAATTTACAAAAAAATTGCGCAACCGCCTGCTCTAAATTTTTGTTATAGAGCAGTGCTTTTTTTAAGTGCTCATGTAGATTGTTTTACGGCATTTTCTGCAAGACCGCATGAAAAGGCGCGTGGTAAAAATGGGTTTAATTATGATATTTTTCATATACATTCGAAATACATTTGATTGAAATGTTCTTAGAACAATTTTCCGAACCGAGAACTCCGTATTGTTAGCTCAAAATCCTAGCATTTTAAAATTCAAAGACATCTGTTTAATAATGTTATCAAAATTCGACCCCACGCGAACCTTTCTTCCGCTCACATTTCAAATATTAACGCATTGCAGTTTCTTTATACAATTCCCCGTAAGCTTGTTTGACAAAGCAAGTTCGTTCTGCCCTCGCATTCTGCATGGATGATATCATCTTGCCATTATCACGTCTTTAGGGGTTCTCGACGCCAGCCAGGCGATTGCGTGACTTACCTGTGAATCCCCTGCTTAAACAAAGTCATGTTTCATCATTTTCGTTCAGAGCGTTTTGCTAAAAGTGGAATAAGGACCAATAAGTCGCAGTTGGCGTCTAAGATCGTAGCTTAAGGAATTAATCACCGTCCGGCTCTCGAGTTCTTAAGACGTGTTGGTTCCGGCGGGGCCTTGGGCCCCGTCATACGTCGAAATTGTTAGTTGTGAAGTCACGTTGTTGTTATTGTCGAGAATCGGTGTGTAGCGGCAGTGCGTATTCAAGTTTGCGAGCGTTTTGGCAACAGTTAAACCTCGTTTCCGGCGAAGCGGCGCTATTGGTTCACGCGCACGAAAAATGACGCTAGACAGTTACCGGTCGCAACGCGTGCAGTTCAGATCGTGGCTTGGTTAATTATCATACATGTTTTTGTATGTAGTTGTGGTACAAGAATAAAGTGTTTATTAGCAAAGCAGAAGTGTTTTCATTTAAGTAGTGCAACATAACTACAGGTGTTTAAGTGACGTACAAGTAGGTAAAGGTTTGACCGAAATTCTTCTGTTTCGTAGAGTCATGCAACTCTAATTACACATACAGCGGATTATTAATTGAAGCTCTTGTTCATTGCATTAAACCATCAGTGGAATGAAGACACGAGTTTCGTTATCGTCATCTGCCTGTGTCGACGTGCTTCATTTAAGTTTACCCGTTATGGGGATGTTATGCCGCTTACCCTCCCTCGATTATCGCACCTTCATGGGGCTACCAGCAACTTTCCTGTCATTTCCGTTCGGCACTGATCTGGAGGATGCGACATGCGTAGGTGATGAGGACCAAAGTAACCAGTACATCATTCTGACATCCTATCAAGGTAAATTGCTAGCCTTAAAATTTACAGTGATTTAGTTGAAGTGAAGTTCCGGCAAGTTATGCTTTCGTTGATTAAAGTGCGACGTCTGATACAGACACGACCGTTTTTAGAGTAAATTATCACCAAATTTTAATGCCCATATGTCGCCTTGTGTTGGAAATGTAATTAAACGTTGATAAGTTGTTTTGCGTTGACAAGTAAACATTGTTGCCATGTCACTACTTGAGTGACTGTTGCTAATTTCGTCCTTATAAAGTAGTGTTTGTTGTAAAACTTAAACGTTGATACTGTCTTGACCGTAGTAAGGTTAATTATTACCATATTTGCCATAGTTTAAAAGTTATCATCTAACCAAACTAACCCCTTTTGTTGATCAGTTTGAATTGTAACCAGTAAACATTTCATGTTCATTGCTATGCATATATACTTTATTATAGAGTCTTTTGTTAATTGGTTATCGTTTTTCATTGGTGTTTGCATGCCGTTTCTTTTGTGTTCTGTACAGGAAATCAGACCAGTGTAAGTTAATACCATCAAAGGTAGGTCCGAATCAGCTGTGACGTCGCTACCTCAAGGTTGTTCCAAGGTAGAAGTGGACTTTCACATTCAAAGTGGGCCTAACTGTGTTGATTTGTTGTTAATTTTACCCTGATTTAGTCTGAATGTGGTAGCGCTATCAACTATTTACCATCTTATACCTCTCGTACCGGAGTACAGCCCTAACTCAAAGGTCGTAAAGAACCCACCCTCGAGACTGAGTTTTTCTAGCTCCAGCACCTTTCCGTATACCGCCATCGTAACAGAGCTAGGGCCTTGTATACTAGCTTATTTCTTGATGTCGTTGTATCGTGTTTGTGCGGTAACAATGTTGAACCGTTATCTGTTACAAAATGTAAAAGATATCCGAAACGCGCTAAAATATAACGTACCTAGGGCTTTAATAGTGCAGTTTCTTTCGTTTAAAACTATTCGGAAATGTGACTCGTGCAGTTTGTATAAAGCTTGCTTCCGGAGAGCCTCTGGTATAACAACCCGATATCCCCACATGATACAACCCTGATCGATGTATAATTCGTTATATCGATTAAAATAAGGTTTCAATTGTCTATTTCAATCGTTTTGTGCCATCCGTTTAAAACACAATTATAAACTTGGCTCAAAATTTTATAGCGACTTATACGTTGATGAATGTGATGCAATATGGGTGTGCTGTCCTTGATAAATTTTAAATACGAATCATTTTCCTTTTCAACGGTTGTATTCGGTAAAGGCAACCGTGAAAGTGCACTTGCTGGAATATTCTCTGTAGATTTTAGGAGTGACATTTCAAAATTATATCCCGATAACAAGACCGCCGAATGTTGCAGATGGGAAACTGCCATAGTAAAGCTTTATTATCCGTTAATAAAGTAAATCTTCTTGCGTATAAATATTGATGTAGCTTCTTTGTAGAGAATACCAAAGCCAATGCTTCTTTTCCTTTTGCGAATAAATGTTCTCCGTGACACAAATTCAATCGGTTTGATATCACCATTTGAATATTTATGCGACAACAAACCTGCAACACCATACAATGATGCATCGCATGATAAAATCAATGACAACTTGTCATCAAAGCGTACAAGTAATTTACTTGACCCTAAAGCTTACTTGACCCTAAATTTTGCTTGACTACTTTAAAAGCCCGCTGACAGTTACTGTTCCGCATACACTTTTTATTCTTTTTTAATGATTCGTGCAATGGCACTCATTGTTTACTTAAATATCCCAGAAAATTTCACATATAATCTCATAAGAGCATTATTTCCGGAATTTTTTTTGAGTGCGTTCCAACGTTCTATTAATTTGCCCGAGCGGGACGCGAGAGCAAATTAGGACGTTGTTGGAATGCACGAAAAATAATTTCCGGATATGAATTAATGCTCGAATGCAGAATCGGTAAGAAAATCGGAACGACACAAACCCTTACAGTTACGTTGGTCTACCTACAAAAAATTTCCAAGAAATTTTGTTGTTGTCTTGGTTCCGGCTCCTGAACTAATTTTTCTATTGGTCATTAATGAGTGTCGTACGATTTTCCATAGTATTTGATCAGCCCCAAAAATCTTCTTAATTCGGACACATTATTAGGAGCAGGAACCTTTGTGATAGCTTCTATTTTTGTATAATCCAGTCGAATTCCCACTTTATCAATAACAAACCCCAAATAGGAAACTGACTTCTTAAAGAAAATAAATTTTCCTTTTTAACCTTTAAACCGCACTATTAAGTTTTTCTAATACTAATTTCAAAGTTTGCAAATGATTATTTTCCCAAATCCGGTCACCAAAACATCATCTAAAAACACAAATACTCCGGGTTGCATTGTGCTAATAATTATTACATATATCTTTGAAAAATTCCTGGGACAGAAAGCAACCCCACATGGAAGCCTATTTGGTCGAAATAAACCCTTATGTGTCGAAATGGTTAAGAATTCTTTAGATTGTTCATCTAGAGGTAGGTACTTGTAAACATGCTAATTCAATCCTTTATTCATGGTACGGTAAATGTATCTATCTTTAACAAGGGGTTAACGGTAATTTTATAAATTTTGCAAATACGTATTTGCAAATCTGATTTCAGCATAGCTACAATTGGCGTTCTCCATGCGCTTATCTCAACTTGTGTCAAAACACGTCTCTGGGCCAGAGTATCGAGTTCTTTTTCAACCTTAGCCCTTAACGCGAATGGAAGAGGCATTTCTTTGGCAAATACTGGTGTTACTGAATCACAAAAATGTAATGTCGCTGGACCCTTATTAAGAGTCCCAATTTTGTTACAAAATACATTATGGTAATCCGCCAATGACGTATTAAGTTGATTTTTCGGATCATCCAACAAAAAGTTACAGGTACTAATTTGGATATCCAACTTGCTTAACTAACTACGACCCATTAAAGGAGAGCCACCATTATTGATTACATAAAGTTTCAGAAATAAACAATTAGAGCTATTACATAACTTAACGTTTACATCAATGAAACTTTTTTGTTATTAAACTGTTATCACGAGAGGAAAGGACGATTTTTCTAAATGTTTAATAACATTTATAAAAATCGACTTTCCTGTTGTCAACGTCTGAATCAGAAGTGCTAACTTCGCTTTGACATTATCTGATAACAAAGACACTTCTAATTCAGAATCACGTTCTTTGTTTACATAATTTTGAGGAACTCGTTTCCCTTGCATGGAAGTTTTCTTCTTGCGCACTTTTTCCTCACAAACACTCGCTAAATAATCTTTCATATTGCACAAAAAACACACCGACTTCCTATACCTACCTGCACTCCTTCGTTTGATGATTACGCCTTCCACAAGCACGGCAAACTGCGGTTGTTCGAACTGATACACGGTGAATTTCACTGGGATCCGGCAATTCGAACATTTTTTCTGATGCTTCTATACAGACCGCTAAATCTACTGCTTTTTTAAAAGTTAATTCGAATTCTGTGAATAAACGTTGCTTAATGGAGTTATCACGTAAGTGTTAAGTGATGCGATAAAATTTTGGTTAGATCCGTACAGTTGTTATCCGCCGGTTTTAATGGTACGAATAAATCCTGGCATTCGCGCTGGTACTGATTAGAGCAATTTTACGCGCAAACTGTTCGTGCGAGTAAAAATGCTCAAGTCAGTACCGAGCTTTATGTACTGCAAATTCGGAAACCTTTCCAATTGAAGCCATCGCACAAGTTACATTTATCCTTGTTGCCACATACACTGTATGCAGGTACTACGACATATAGATGCAGACTGGTTTATTACATTAATATTATACACGCATATTATGCCGCCCATGTCCACAATTTACATTCCATATTTTACATTTGATATATTACAGAAAGATTTTGAAATAGATAAGTAAGGAGGATCCACAATACAAAATGTATGACTTACAAGGTACCTTTGTTGTAGCATAAGATATATAAGTCAGATATAACGGTTTAATGATAACAGAATATTGCTGAATTCTTCCACCACTACTCAATTTTCCTATAGTAAGCAATATGATCATACAGGGTCCATCACAAAGTATTTCCCTATTTATTTTCTAATAAGTATATAATTATTTAAAATTAAAAGTTTAAATTTACTTTAATTTTTATAATATAGAAACATTTTGAAATAGAGAAGTAAGGGAGATCTACAACACAAAATTGACGACTTAACAGGCACCTTCCCTATCCCTCGACACCTTTTATTGTATATTAGCAGAACCACCTTAACTTACAAGCCGGAGCATTGAAATGGCAACGTCGCACTTCGCGCTATTGGGGGGCCTAGAAAATGACGCGAATGCAAACTCGTACTTGTTAAATGTGAGAGAAACGAATAATTTCTATAAAATCAGTAAGTAAGATATATGAACAAGTAAGTTTATATATATTTATTTTAACAATTATACGTATAGGGTACAATAAAAAGAAATATTAATTGTTAGGAAAACAGAAATTAATACATAAATATTAAACTATTGATATGTAGATAGCTTTCTATTCTTTTTAGAATCAGATTTATTCAGATATTTCTTTATCTTTGTCCCTGTAGGTTTTGAATTGTTTTTTTGTTGACATTAGAATGTGCATCTTTTAGACTTTTCCTTTATATGGTGTAGTTGTTTAGGATCATATTAGAAAAAATCTAAATAAGTTTTTTAAATAAAGGAAACGATTGATGTGTACATGGCTTTTCTAAAAACTAAATTTGTGCATAATCATCTCCTTCAGCAAATCTTGTCACTAGAATAACTAACAGTAGTTTATGATTTTCACCACATCGAATAAATAAATCTTCATATTTAGAGCTAATTAGGCAGAAAAATATATTTAATGCCACAAGAGCTAAATTCATAACTAATTCAGATGGAATCACAAGACCACCCCTTTGTAGATCGTTAAAGTAGCTATCATTTATTTCAGTGTCATCAGAAAGTAAGCTACGGCACATACTACAATCTACTTGTTTTAATGCTTTTCTAGCAGTATAACCCGCAACATATATTATTGCTGCCAAATCAAAGTTGTTCGAAATGTTCAGAGAAGTAATATCACTGAACATTTTTATATCAATATCGAGCCCACACTTACCATAATCCATATCCGAGTTCGTATTAACAAGCAAATATGGATTGAATAATACCAAAGAATATAGATATCTATATTCTTTGATAATACTTTGCCATACCGAGAAGAATGTAAACCAAAAACACTCTTTAAGCGTATTTTTCTGCTGACTCCATAACCATCTGTACAGACACTTTATAGCTACAACCAGAAAGTTGGTGATATCTACCGAACCGGCGTTCTATACAATCATATTGAAATTTGCCTGTCAGAACATAAACTTATTTTTACTGTAACAAGGAGAAATTGTAATACTTCGATTAATACCCGGGTGCTCTGAATTATGGCTTTAAAAGTATCTAATGTTATGCTGTTAATACCCAGGGTTTTCCAACATTTTTCCAACCAGACCACAAATTTGTTTAGAAACTCAAACCGTGGATCATCAGTGCTGATAAATGGCAAATGATTGCTATCTCGTTTACATAACCCCTTTATTTTACTTTTTATATTAATAATTCTCCACCGTTTATTTATAATTTTAAAAAATGTAACTGTACTATTTTTATCTAGACTGCTACTTTGTAAAGATGCAATTGTTGTTTCATGAAAAACATTTTCTACTAGGTTAACCTTTTGCTTCCCAAATTTATTTGGATATACAGTTTTGTAATTTAATTTAGGAGCAGTCGCAATTAATTTAGTAGCAATACCATGTTTTCCATAAAGGTTACGGAGATCACTAAAGTAAGCTTTCTGTAAATCACAATCATCAATATTGTCAAAAGAAGGAAATACGTATAAATGTTTTATCCCCATCTTTTTGATTTAACCAGTTATTTCTTATATTTTTAAAAACATGTATACCGTATCATACAAAAAAAATGGTATATTTGAAACGTATGGATTAGTAACTTTGAAACAGTTACCATCATTAGCACCGCCTGGACTCAAATATTTGTATAATAATTCGAACATATTTACGTTAACTCGGTTACCATCAGACAAATGCAAATTACTGTTAGTCCGCTGCTGTGAATCAAACTTAAAACATTCTTAGTCAGTTCTCCAAGATATTCCCCTGTCAAATTTACTACATAAAAAAGTGCCACAACTTCCTTAAATGAATGAACCATAAATGCTTGAATGGTTTTCGGCCCCCGACGCGACGTTGCCAGTGTACCTATGCTACGGCTTGTAAGTTAAGGTGGTTCTGATATTAGCAAAGCAATATAAGAATTACGTCTTCAAAAAAAAAAAAAGATTGGAGATTTGCTTATCCTGGATATGGAACACAATATCTTTGAAATGACCACCACTTTCTTCCGTGTATTTCTCTGTCCATTTTACTACGTTTGCAATAATTACTCCCTCCAAGACAGCCTCCACTATTTGCTAAATTTCTTCTCATCTGCTGCTTCAACTCTGCGATTGTGTGAGGACGTGTAATGTAAACACGACTATTGAAATAGCCCCACAGGAAAAACTTAAGAGCTCTGAGACTAGGTGATCGAGCATTAAAAAACCTTTGATGGAAAACTGGCAAAAAAAGTTGAAAATGTATGGTCAAAAATGATGTTTACATTAAGGTTACTTATTGTGTTTTACACCTAGACTAAACAATTCACCCATCACTCTACTTTATACACACCTAGTTGTTATTTTGATCGGTAATGTACCATAAAAGTTGTTATTAGAAAAACAAATAGAGAAATACTTTATGTCACTTATTACAACTCATATCTTTCTAATCCCCGTTTGTACATATAATATAAATATAAAATACAAGCATAATAAGTAATACTTTACTTCTAATTAACTAACTGACTTGATATTTTTATGTACCACATTATTCTCATATATAGGCATCATCACGAGCTTCTTTCTAATGTTTTTCTCTCGTATGCGTCTTCATATGTTGAACTAAATTACTTTTATGAATTGCTTTATATCCGCATAATGAACATATATAAGGTTTTTTCCCCTGTATGCATAATCAGTGTTTAACTAAATATCTATAACTGCGTGGCGCAGTGGTAGAGCATCAGAGTAGCATTAACCAAGTCCTCGGTTCGAATTCATAAGCAGGCGGAATGTTTCCGCAGTCCATTGGATGGGTATCGGGCCCGGTCACCATTCGCTGTTGGGATAAAATTAACGGCGCTCTTTACAGAAGATTCGTCTAAGGGAGAGTAGCCTGACTACACACAACACATGCTACACACACAACGCACACTGATATGATAACCTCAAGGTATCATAAAGTTGGTAGCCGAACTGCTCAAGTCGCAGACCCGGGTCTCCCAGCCAAAATATGCCATACGAACATACACAATAAATATCTTTTCTCAGCTTTTTCGATGCAAAGCGAACACACATAAGATTTTTCAATTGTATGTGTTTTCATAAGTCTAACTCACAATTAAAACATGATTGAGGTTTTTCTTCTGTGTATGTTCATGTGTTAAATTAAATTCTTTTTCCGAGCTGTTATATATATCCGAATTCAACATGCATGAGGTTTTTATCCTATGTATGTTCATATGTGCAACTATATCTCTTTTCGAGGTGTTTTACACTTCTAAATTGAACAAGAATAAGGTTTTTCACCTGTATGTATCCTCATATGCTTAACCAAGTTGCCCTTCTTCGTTGTTTGATATTCACAATTAAAACATGAATAAGGTTTTCCTCCATTATGTATTTTCATGTGTCGAATAAGATTCTTTTTCTGAGTAGTTTTATACATGCAAATTGAACATGCATGAGGTTTTTCTCCTGTATGTATCACCATATGTTGAACTAAAGCACTTTTATGAGCTGTTTTAAATTCGCAAATCGAACATGCGTAAGGTTTTTCTCCGGTATGTATCTTCATGTGTTGAATTAAATGACTTTTTCGAGATGTTTTGTACGTGCAAATTAAACATCCATGAGGTGTTTCCCCTGCATGTCTCATCATATGTCGAACTAAATTACTTTTCTGAACAGTTTTGTACTCGCAAATTAAACATGAATTAGGTTTTTCTCCTGTATGTATCCCCATATGTTGAACTAAAGACCTTTTATGAACTGTTTTATAGTTGCAAATTGAACAAGAATAAGGTTTTTCTCCTGTATGCATCTGCATGTGTTTAACTAAATACCTTCTCCGAGTTGTTTTATACTCGCAAATTGAACATGCATAAGGTTTTGCTCCTCTATGTGTTCTCATATGTCTAACAAAGCTACGCTTATCTTGTGTTTTGTACTCACAATTAGAACATGAGTAAGGTGCTTCTACTGTATGTATCTTCATATGTTGAACTAAAGCACTTTTCCGAACTGCTTCATACTCATAACTGAAACATAAATAAGGTTTCTGTCCCGTATCTGTTCTCATATGGTTAACTAACTTGTGTTTGGCTACTGGTTTCTCTTTGTCTTCTCGCTTATTTTCACAGACCTTACAAATACATTGTTCTTCTACAATGCTTCCGCTTGCTGTACATGGAAGCAATACATCTTTCACATCAATTTCCTCCTGTTTGATATTCAATCCATGATAAGCTGTGTTGTCAATAGTGCCTTCGATAATCTCTTGCTGTACATGTACGTTTGTTAGTACTCGTTCTTGTACGGCGGCGGCCGTTGCATTGTGGAAATTACTATCAAGTGATTCCTGCTTCACATCCATTGTGATTCTGAAAACAACAAAAAGGGGAAGCACAATTTAGTTAGGTTAAGTTGCTTATGTTTATATGCAAGACTCAAATGCGAATTCGCTCAATTGCCGAAATGGAACGAGCGGTCTGGAAACTGTGTAAAACCTTAATTCGCCCAATTGCTGAATTAATTTGCTCAATTTCAGCATTGGTTAAAATAATTTCATTAATTGAGGAAATTCGTTATCTGTGTCCCAACATATATAAATTTCAAATTTCCCATAACTAAGTTCTGATACGTTTACTTACGTTGAATAACGTAAAATTCGAAGATGCAACTAATACAGGAACGATCTAGATGTAAATATGATGGATCAGTACACAAACCGCCATTTTAAGGGCAAAATGAATTATATTAGGTGAAATTCAAACGAAATACTTTCATGTAAAGCAGGTTCCACAATTGGTTACCCATACAGTAATCTTCTACACAACATAAGCACTGTTTTAACTGATTAGAATGTTTTTGTTATCATTTTAAGTTAAAATATTGTCGAGATACATATTGTCAACTATTTATATTAGAATTGGTAATGAAATTACTATTAGCTATCAATTTTAACAATACCTACAGGAGCGGCCATAAAAACCCACACAGTTTTTTTGACCTAATTTTAAAAAGACGAAAGGAAGACACTGCCAGTTCTAATTAATAAATGTCATCAAAAGTCATAATTCAGATCTAAACAATGAATTTTGAAGACATTTATTAATTAGAATTGTCAGTGTCAGCACTTCTTTTCGCATTTTGAAAATTAGGTTATAACAGTCTGATCTTACTAATTATTTGCTTATTTTCGAGCAATAAATAATTACCATTGTTAAGGAAATTTTCAAAGAGAATTTTACAGCCAGATAGCAGATGCCAGGGTTCAGTCTGTTCAACTCAAATATACAATCAAGTACACATCAAATAAAGCGGTTTATTTTATATACCTATTTACAGTTTAAAATAATGACTAAAATATTCCTAGTATTTTCAACTAAAAGATCTGGATTTTAATGTTTTCTTAGCGCCTACTGGGTTAGGCGAGCCACGATACTTTCTCTGTCGTACAATCTCGTGCGTAGAACGGGGGAGCTCGTAGTTCGGGGAGCGTCCTCTACTCGGCTAAACTGGAAACAGAAACTAAGTTAAGTTTATTTACTTTTACCTTGGGCATGAAATAAAGTTATATTTGTTTTTATTTCGGGGGTGTTGAGATTGACCTTGATGTAAGGCGTAATCCCGGTGCGTCGAAGCTATCCTGCAGTGCCCGTAAACTCTCGTGTGATAAGTGAAAAGACGGCGGAATTAAATATTATCTGTGCCAACTGATGAGTTTTAAGCCAAATTTGCGTTTTCAAGCTGTTACTTAAATTCAAGTGGGCTTCTAGATAATAACTGGGAGCTCTTTAGTTACGTTATTCAAGGTGAGCAAAGCCTTCTTTAAGCTACATGAATTATTTCTAGTTTAAAGCTAACCTCACAATTTTTGGCTTAGATCTCGGGAAGATTATATACTGTTAATTGGGGCACTGCGGAAGGCTTAGGAAATCTGCAGAACGAGATTCCTCCAGGTGAGTGTAGCTCTGAATCTTCACGGGTACGGTAATTATGGGAGTTTCGTTGCGGGCACCTAACCTCACAAATGGTTTAAGTTTCTGCCAAGACCTAAGGGACCTCGCTTTTTAAATTAATTACGTGAATGTTTTCGGGAAGCGGTTTCGAGGAGGCCTAAAACTCTTAACAGGCGTATACATCAACGAGCCACGTACGAGTTTTAGGCAATGTCGAATTCGAAGGAAAAAAGTATCTAAACCATAAGACAGGCGTATAAAACAAAGATCCACGTCTGAGTTTTAGACAAGATAACTCCTGAATTGACTCGGCGGAGACCACAGGCATTTAATTCAATGAGCCACTTTGATCTCTAGCAGGAATTCGGAATTTCTGGGAAAGATTGGTTCCAAGACTGAAAGTCAAAAGGTTTCTCGGACGGGACCAGGACTTGAGCCCTAGGAGGCCCAAGGCGGGAGCGCCGCTTCGGAACGCTGGATGCAAGTCCTCCTCACAACGTACGATACCTCTTATTTATACATTACCATACGCCGTAATTTGTGCAGAATTTTAGGCAGGGATGTGCCGAACGACGACGGCTCGTGACCTCTGCGCACCTCGATTGTTTCTTCGTGCCTCGGCGATGTTTTCGGACAATTTGTGACGAAGTTTTGGCGGCGGTCAAATTCGAACGTATTCCAATGCGTAAAAATACGATTTCGGCCGGTGCTAACGTCACAAGGTCAAAAAACTGTCCCGGATTTTTTGGCCGCGACTGTACAATGTATGGTGTACAAAGTGATGGTAAACATTTTTGGACAAGACGACTGTGGATTTTCAGTTTTAGTGTGTAATCATTGAACTACATACTATAAAAGTAACTGGAAGGGCAACTAAATGTCAATAAGTGAGGCCACTCCCAAGTTATGCCACCCGTGCAGTGGTTGTATTTGCATCTCTTTATCGCTCATTACTAATAGGGTTGCCAGACCTTCTATATTTAATAGAAGTCTTCTATATTCAACGAAAATCTTCTATCTTCTATGTTCCCAAAATATAGAAGCAAAATCTTCTATATTTCGACGTTTCAGAATACCATTATAATAATAAATAGTATTTTGATTTTTGGCGCCGAGCTGCAACATTGTGCTCATATGTATGATGTAGTAAATTTAGAAGGCCAGTTCAAAAATCGTGGTGTCTTGTCTCGGTCTCGGTTTTATCAGTCCGAAGCCTAATGTTGTAATATTCGCCCCTGCTTATAAGGGTTGGAATATTTTATTTACCACGGGATAGCTCATAAATCGGAGCTAGGTTCAATCGTTCGCTCAGATATACCATAAATAAGCAAACACCATCGGAGTATCCTGTATAATAATTTATTTTGTGTAACTATAATACAAGATTAAATGTTCTTGTAATTTAAATAAATGAGATGTATATTGCTCAAATTAAAATTTTGGTAATGAGATAATGTCGCTGGTTCCTGCGGCTGCTGCAACCCGCGTCACATCCGTGCTGGGAGTATCTGCTGGCGTCGTAGGCGCTCTGCTTCAGAAGCGTCGGGGATTGTCGGCGCTCTCGTTCGGTGTCGAGCTGCGCACTGATGGCGACGCCGCGCCGGGCAGTCTGTCAAATTCGCCGATCTGCGGATTCTGGTTTCTGTAAACAAACAACAAATTAAAACTGTTAACGCGAGTTCTCATCCTATTTGTGCAGCTACAGTTTGTTGTTATAATACTCCGTGGGATTCGCCGCACGACGGGACTTCGCTTGTAACTCTATTTATCAAATCGACAGGATTTTCGAGGTTAGCAACCAGGTGAAATCTCTGGCGAGGATGTCGGTGCGGTCCGCTGCAATTCTCCCAAGCAAGACGGCCGCTGCAATTCTCAAGGATTAATTCAGGTAAATTCTAATTAGGTAGCTTAAAGCTTCTAATTCTGCTTGAATAGCAAGGCGCCAAATTTAAAATGCAAGGGAGCTGGGATTTAAATATTACGTTAGTTATTACTGATTTACAAACGGTTTTCGGTGTAGGATATTTAGAAGGTAATTAGCTGGCGTTCCAGGCGCCTTCACAGGACCACTGAATTAAACTAGCTGTCAGAGATTTTTAGGCATAAATAGCTACGTTTCAGACGCCTTTTACAGGACCACTAAATTAAACTTAGCCTCGGGACGGTTTGACGGAGGGACTCTCTGGAAGGTCAACCTATCGGAAGGAAAATTTCTGTAATAAAAATCTCTCTGGACAGGACAGGACGAAGGATCGTGAACTAGGTGTTTGAGGGAATGCATGCTGGAGGAGAATCAGGAATCTCTTGGAAATCTCTCCTGAAATGCGTTCTGCAAGCCCTTTTATATGCTCTGCAAAGCCATTAGGTGGGGAGGAACGGCGCGCGTCTCGCCTTTGTTCGCGCTGTTTTCACGAGCGAAACTTCGGTCTGCGCTATCTTATCTTGCTGAAACACACCGGATTCTTGATAACGCGAAAGGTCGGCGACGTTTAAATTTGCAAATATTATTTAATATTGAACTAATCAAATTCAAACGGGAGCTAGCGTTACAATGTAACGACTTGTTACTCGATAGCAACGGTAAATAATAACTTAACCTATTATTTCGAGCCGGTTCGTTCTTTGCGGGTTTATTTTGTTTCTTCAGTGTAAATACTCTATTTATTTGTACTTATTAATATTAATAACAACACTATGGCTAATTCTAACATGCACATTAGCATTGGTGGTGGTGGTGGTGTGTTGGTGGTGATAATGATGATGATTGCGATTACAATTATAATAACAATATAAACAGTAGTGTTAGTGGTGGTGCTGACTCCGACAGCGACAAAGGTCTCGTTCAAAAACGAAAACGAGCAAATTGTAAATACACTTCTTCATACAAAAAAGAATGGAAACATATTTTTCGAATTACTTTTATAGATAGAGATAGAGAAAGAGGACAGAGTTGCATTGTTCAGTTTAAAGCGATGTTTTATTTGTTGAGTTGGATTTAAAATAATGTTTAATCGTTATTATTTTAGTCCTTTTTATTTACATTTATCTGAATATTTTTACTATGTGTTTATTTTTAATACCATTAGTAATTACACCTAATGTAATGATAGTAATAAATTATTTATTTGAATCTTCTATATATTTTTTGAAACTTCTATATTTTCAAGTTAATTCTTCTATTTTCGACATTTCAATTTCTGGCAACCCTACTCATTACATTCAAGCACCTCTATAAGAAATTATTCGTTTTTGTTTAAATGATCAACTAGCACCAGTGTTTAAATGATATATATTTGCGTAAATAGGTAGATTTACAATTATTTTCTTCCATTTATTTACAATTGCTATTAAAAGCATAAAGTTTATATACATATTTACATATACATTATTTCTGTTTTCTTCATAACCACGAAGTATACCGGGTGACAATGAGACTAGGGCCATGCTTATATCTTCTTTATTTATGAATCGATTTGGATAAAATTTTATACCAAGATACTATACATACTTTCTGATTGGCCGATAGATATAGTCAAAATGGCTGACTTCTGGTTTTACCGGAAATAATACTAACTTTGTTTTTTAAAATGGAACACCCTGTATATTTTATATTTTTCTGCATCTACGAGTCAAATTACATATAATAGTTTTGCCAAATTTCAATTTTTTTTAACAAAAAATTAATTTTTTTAAACAAAAAATTTATTTTTTTAATTAATTTTCAGTTTCAGATAAAGATCAAGTAGTGCATGATCCATATCGTTAGATTGGTAATTACATTTTCTATCTAATGGAAAGATGGCCCTTAGTAGGTGCCCTTTAAAAAAAGTGACTTTTTCTTAAAAAACGGGTTTTGCAAATTATATTCTTTTATTAAAGGTTTGTTATTGACCTTATTGATAAAATAGCTATTATTAAGAGTTGCTAAAGTCAATTAGAAAAAAAATTTCCAAGTCAAGGCCTTCTATTGTAAAAAATAAAAATTGAAAAAATATTTTTTTTGTTTAAAAAAATTTAAATTTGGCAAGACTATTATATGTAATTTGACTCATAGAATCAGAAAAACATAAAACATACATGGTGTTCCATTTAAAAAATCAAAGTTGGTATCATTTCCGGTAAACAGGAAGTCGGCCATTTTGACTATATCTATCGGCTAATCATAAATTATGTCTAGTATCTTGGTATAAAATTTCATCCAAATCGATTCATAAATAAAGAAGATATAAGCATGGCCCTATTCTCATTGTCACCCGGTATAATTAACCGCAAATTAATACTAAATTTATGTACAAGTAATTTACCAAATTCCGTCGAAGGTGAAAACAGAAGATAACTGCATTCAAAGTTACTGTTATAGTCTTGAGTATTAAACATTCTTAAAAAGTATCAGTTTAGTTAATTTTGGTCTTCAGCTAGCTTCTTTAACTTGTGTTTTCTAAGTAACTTTTTTACTTCCTTTTACAATAAAGGAAGCATTTGATTCACCTTAAAAATTCTAAATTGAGTTTTCAACAGATCTTCACGTTTTAGAGTTCCCTGAACCCAAAAAAAAAACTTTTTGTTCATTGGTCTGTCTGGCTGTGTGTCTGTCTGTCAGACTGTCTGTCTATGTGTCTCTGAACAGAATTTCTCAAAAACGTAAATAAATATGACGTTGAAACTTCATATATAAGTTTTATGTACTATGTAGATGCAACAGCAAGATTTTGAAGAAAATCACAAAACCGCAAGTATGGTGCTTACTCTTGTGATTTTTCAGTTTTTCTTTAATTTTCTCAATAACGGCTTTAACGATTTTTTTCAAACTTGAGATTTTTATTAGATTTTCAACGGGTATGGATGTTAATTAAGAGATTTTCCAGTTGAGTACCTCTAAAATGGGATTCTTTCTGTAGAATTTGTAATTTTTGTAAATTTTTGACAAATGCTTAAAAATTGAAAATCAAATTTTTGGCTAATTATAAGATCACTGTAAAAGGAAGTTGTGTGCATGCATAACACCAGATTTTTTAGACGTCTGTTCAGCTGACAAGCAGCATATGAACCAACAATTTCTTTAATCATATGTAATACTTATGTGCAAATCTTCTGAAATAATATATTCCTCGATCATAAGATGTGTAGGCTGAAACAAATTGTCTAGGCAATTCTTCACAAACTCATCATAAATAGTGCGGATAGATTCTAATGGGTCGTTACTTACTTTTTTTCTTTGCTGCCTAGTCTCGGGATCATCTAACCAAATACATCTAAAAATCTGTTTGAATCTACTTCTAGAAAGCACTGCAGTAAAATATGGTTGCGTGAACATAGCATTTTCAGTCCACATTTTTGTAATGTGTAGTTTCCTTCCAGGATTTCTGCCACTGGCAATCAGGACACTAATAAATGCTTGCAAGTCCTCTACAGTTATATTGATCCACTGACTTGGATTTGGATTTCCTTCATTTTTTTTATCCGTATATGCCCTTCCCTACAAATTTGTGTATCCACATATGTGGCTCAGCATGTTGTCAGTAATATAAAGCTGAAATGCGTCTAGTACTGAAGTAATCTGAAAACTAAAATGTAATATGTAAATTTTATTTCAGAGATTTTGGTTTATTACTTTCAATAATGAACCTTTGGAATCGACCATGAAAACAAATTAACACACCCTCAAAATTTGAGGTTTTACGTTTCAAGGCACAATCGTGATGACATAACTCATTTATAATAGCAAATGATCTGTGCAAAACAGTGATCAAGGCAGAAGGATTAGTTATACAAGAAAATGATAAACCGTTATGTAATAATGTGCAGCGTTTTTGAAAAGTATTTACCTTGCATTTTTGAGACCAACAGATGCATTCACAAAGTTATGGGCATGTCTTCTGGTTGCAGGAGATGGATGAGATTGCCACTGAAAACCAGATTTTGACGTATAAAATGTTTCAGGCTCTGCAGGTGTTTCAATTTCGGAATTATTTTCACATCAAATTCAACAGGAATCTCTATTTGTTCTTCTACGTTGTCTGCTGTATCACTTTCATCTTCATCGCTAATTTCATATTCGTAATCACTGTCATTATCTTCTAATATTGTACGTAGTTCATCGTTCGTCAAATATTTACGCGCCATGGTGACTGTATGAAGTTACCAACTGAACTAAAGCAATTTTATGCAGCAGCGATTAACGCACACAACCGATTTTTGCAAGTTACGACTTGTTTTAGCCGGGCGCATCTATAATACGTAGATGGCCAAGCGGGGTAACTAGGTTACCAGTGGTTACCCCACGCACAAAATTCTTAATTACTACAAATGTAAATTAGATAAATGTAAAATTCCAAGAAAAATATGTTTATCTAAGTATTTTCGAGGATGAGCTAAAACATGATATCGTAAAAAAAGTATTACTAAATAGTGCTAAAAAAGAAATTTGGGGTAACTCAGTTACCCCCCTTGGTCACGCGAGGGTTAACTTAATCCTAAATTTCATTAAATTCATCAAGTTGGCCTATCAGACAGAACTCTTCGCCGTATTTTAAAGGATTTAAAACTTCACCCTTACAAAGTTCAAGTCGTTCACCGTGTGATCGAAAACTTTCAACGTGTACAGAGGGCTGTGGATTTTTTAAAATTAAATTTATGTTGGCAGTGATGACTAAAGTTATTAATAATATATATACATATATACTAGTTTGCAAGATAAACTTCACTTTTACATCATGTTTAATGCCGAGCACTAGAAGATGTGCTGTGTATGGAAAAGCAGCATCTCATTTTGAATAGCTGTAGTTGTTTCTGTTACTAACATTTCTATGTATTCAACAAGAATGTTTGTATTTGTTGAAATGCCAATCCTGACATAAATTTAAACTGACAGATATAAAATGCCAATGTGAATTTTACTACCACGAGTGCCAACAAATTTTTTTGACAAAATAATTCCATAGCCCTCTAGACGTTGAAAGTTTTCGATCGTACTGTATTAGGTACCATGAGCAGCGTACATAAATCAAACAAGTAGAGACACTCACTGCCGGTTCCTTTGATGTCAAAATTCCTGTTTGGATGACCTTGAACGGCTCCTGGGGTGTATCTTCCGGATAGAATTTTGTGCTGCTATCTGACAGTCAAGCTCAGAAATATCCCTCGAGTCACTGTCCCAGGCACTGTAGACAGGTTTCAACCACTAATAGAGCGATTTCTCCCATAGTAAGCTTGTATAAAAGTTTCAGCGCCCTACAATGGGTGGGCCAGAAACTATTCCAGCAAGGTGGAAAAATTTAAATAGGTCATTACTACGATATTTGGATTAATCAAGGATATGCAGTCAACACCAATACAAATTTTGCCTATACATAATTTACCTTCATCAGAATCTCGATTTTAAAGTTTTGAACCGCATAAATCGTAATATGCAAGATGTATAGGAGTTCTGAAGTTTACAATAATTATGAAAAATTAAAACAAAATATTTGCGAATAACAAATATATTTTAAAATTGATTAAGTAGTTTTTTCTTTGGCCGCTTGTTAATTTCAATATTAATGAATTATTTTTACTAAAAAAGGATAGATTAATAGACGTCATTAATACACTGTTTTTGATTAATACACTCTGTTTTATTAATTAACTGTTTTTGTAATTTTGACGTTCTGATGATATTTGCATGGAGGTTAGTTGTATTAATCAAATTTTTCACCACAGAAAAAGATTTTGCGGTCAACGAAAAATTTTTGTAATTAACTCGTTTGTAAATGGGCGATAATAATCGCTTTCATTAACACACTTGTTGGTTAAATAACTATAAATAGCGATGTTGTTTAATAAGTATTGTCAATCTTACAGTAGTCGTGCTCAATTGTAACAATGTACGTTGGTTCAAAATGCTTTTCGCGCATTTTAAATGATTTGTCGGTGTCAGTTTGACTTATGAGTTTACTATTTACGCACTTTTCAGAAAGCAGACAGGTCACACGAGGGCCTCCGGACGGGTGGGCCAATCACTAACAATTATTTGACTTGACAGATGCATTCAGAAAACGTTTCTATTAGTAGGTTTCTGATACCTTTGAGAAATTTGTGTCTCTTACACTAAGTCGGCACAATTTGAAACAACACTTCTTCACATACCGACACATCATTAATTATAGTTTGGTTCACAACCTTGCCGAGTGGCGACACTAGCGCCCTGCGACGGGTGGGCTAGTCCCTAACAATTATTTGACAGGAGCATTTAAGAAACTTCTCTATTAGCGGTTGCTTTGTGGTGTCTTTACTTGTTTGATGTATGTACGCTGCCACGCCACGAGATTTAGAAGTTCGAGTTACGTTTTGTAAAGAATTCCTTTAACTACTGAATAATAACCAAATTAATTTGGAGCAAGTACTAATATTTTTAATAAATAAATTATATTGTAACTAAAATTGGTAAGTGTTTACTTTAATAAGTTAACGAACTTAAGATCTTCACGTTCTTGCAGTCTTTCAAGTTTCTCTAAGTATTCTCAGTTAACTTTTCCCTATTCTTTTGAAACAACCTTTTCAGCTATATTATTTCTTGCGAATTTTAACATATGCTAATTATCCAACAAACAAAGTAGGTACTTTGTTGTCTGAAGAAGGTTGCATAAAATATGAAAGTATGTTGATGGAGGTAATGTCACACCTTAATTTAATAAAGGTTTGAATTTTTTTTTGGGGATCCATCGCAAGTAATAGATCGTACTATAATTCCAACGTCAAATAGCTTGTGCAAGCAAGATTTCACCAACTGTGCTTGCATATTAGCATCCATTTTGTTCGTAAGGAATTACGCTACCGGAAACTTAAAATGACTTTTTTATCATACCTGCATCAGAATCGCAGTTTAAAGCACGCCTGAGCGTGCAAAAACAGGCGATTAAAGCTCGCCGAGCTTTAAAGGTTGTTAAGGAAACGACTGAATGCAACAACGGACGTGGACGCGACAAAAATGTAAACAATTCTCGTAACTATAGTAGCAATATTATTATGCCCTCTCGATTTATCACGACAAAAATTATTTCTAAGTTTTTAGTGCGTAATTTATTTCCAATATTGGAGGTATAATAAAAAATAGCGTAAAGTATTCGTGTATAACTGTATACTATTTTAAATTAAGGCACACGCTTTAATATACGGTTTGATGTTGCCCTCTTTTTTTTTAATTCAAATACTTCCTGTAGAAGGTGGTGCGTAGATTGGGAAGCAGCAATTTTTGACGAAGAAAATTGAACACCTTGGGCGGATAGAAATACAGCGTTTGACTAAATTGCTTCATCACATGGGCATACCGTCGAAGTTGTATAGGTGTACTTTGGTTTTTATGCTGGTGCTTAATAATCCCCAGGGAAATTCCTTCAAAATTATTTTCTAAAACGGTATCTAGAGTTTCTGTGCTATAACCTCGGTTTTAATTTCTTTCATTATCTGCTTCATTGTGGAAATTTTAGCATTTCTCCGTCTAACTTTTTGTTGTAAAAATGTAATGTTTTAATCTTACGATGCAAACTAGTTTTATTTGGCGAAGGGAACTTTACAGGATATGTTTGGGTTTGAACGTTGATATATGTTTTACCATTCGAATCCATTTCGTCAACAGGTGAACTCTGCAAAAAAATAACACAATTTATGCACCATATTTTAGCTCTCATTATTAAATTACCTATACTTACACTGATAAACAGGCTATAATACCTTTAAATCAGTAGTTTAAATGTCACATGTATTAGTTGATGAATAAATAGCACACTTACAGGTTGTGACTCGCTTGAAGCAATCTCATGTTGTGTATGACACACAAATTCTCTTCGACGTTGAGGTACTTTTTGTAATGATGGCGGAAAGGCAAATACACTTGGCACAGCATCAAACTTTAATACCTTTACAGTGGTTCCAGGCTTAGTTATATAATAAGATTTCAGAAAATGAGTGCTGCATATACGACTTGTTTTTTAAGGTAGCCAGTTCTGCCGTCTCATAGCATTAATCCAAAGGTTTAAAATATGTGGTCGACTATGTGGAAACCTATATGCAAAACACAATTTATTTACATAATGCTTATTTACCATAAAATCAAAAAATTTAATAACGCAGGTTTGTTACACAAAACCTAACAATTGTAAAAATCGCTATTTTTTACTGTACCTATGAAACTGAAAGCTAGTTCCTTTCATGTGCAGAATCTTATATCCATAAGCAACATGAAGATACGAGTTTCGTTATCGTCATCTGCCTGTGTCGACGTGCTTCATTTAAGTTTACCCGTTATGGGGATGTTATGCCGCTTACCCTCCCTCGATTATCGCACCTTCATGGGGCTACCAGCAACTTTCCTGTCATTTCCGTTCGGCACTGATCTGGAGGATGCGACATGCGTAGGTGATGAGGACCAAAGTAACCAGTACATCATTCTGACATCCTATCAAGGTAAATTGCTAGCCTTAAAATTTACAGTGATTTAGTTGAAGTGAAGTTCCGGCAAGTTATGCTTTCGTTGATTAAAGTGCGACGTCTGATACAGACACGACCGTTTTTAGAGTAAATTATCACCAATTTTTAATGCCCATATGTCGCCTTGTGTTGGAAATGTAATTAAACGTTGATAAGTTGTTTTGCGTTGACAAGTAAACATTGTTGCCATGTCACTACTTGAGTGACTGTTGCTAATTTCGTCCTTATAAAGTAGTATTTCTTGTAAAATTTAAACGTTGATACTGTCTTGACCGTAGTAAGGTTAATTATTACCATATTTGCTATAGTTTAAAAGTTATCATCTAACCAAACTAACCCCTTTTGTTGATCAGTTTGAATTGTAACCAGTAAACATTTCATGTTCTTTGCTATGCATATATACTTTATTATAGCGTCTTTTGTTAATTGGTTATCGTTTTTCATTGGTGTTTGCGTGCCGTTTCTTTTGTGTTCTGTACAGGAAATCAGACCAGTGTAAGTTGATGCCATCAAAGGTAGGTCCGAATCAGCTGTGACGTCGCTACCTCAAGGTTGTTCCAAGGTAGAAGTGGACTTTCACATTCAAAGTGGGCCTAACTGTGTTGATTTGTTGTTAATTTTACCCTGATTTAGTCTGAATGTGGTGGCGCTATCAACTATTTACCATCTTATACCTCTCATACCGGAGTACAGCCCTAACTCAAAGGTCGTAAAGAACCCGCCCTCGAGACTCGGGCCTTGTATACTAGCTTATTTCTTGATTATGTCGTTGTATCGTGTTTGTGCGGTAACAATGTTGAACCGTTATCTGTTACAAAATGTAAAAGATATCCGAAACGCGCTAAAATATAACGTACCTAGGGCTTTAATAGTGCAGTTTCTTTCGTTTAAAACTATTCGGAAATGTGACTCGTGCAGTTCGTATAAAGCTTGCTTCCGGAGAGCCTCTGGTATAACAACCCGATATCCCCACATGATACAACCCTGATCGATGTATAATTCGTTATATCGATTAAAATAAGGTTTCAATTGTCTATTTCAATCGTTTTGTGCCATCCGTTTAAAACACAATTATAAACTTGGCTCAAAATTTTATAGCGACTTATACGTTGATGAATGTCGTGATGCGATATGGGTGTGCTGTCCTTGATAAATTTTAAATACGAATCATTTTCCTTTTCAACGGTTGTATTCGGTAAAGGCAACCGCGAAAGTGCACTTGCTGGAATATTCTCTGTAGATTTTAGGAGTGAAATTTCAAAATTATATCCCGATAACAAGACCGCCGAATGTTGCAGATGGGAAACTGCCATAGTAAAGCTTTATTATCCGTTAATAAAGTAAATCTTCTTGCGTATAAATATTGATGTAGCTTCTTTTCAGAGAATACCAAAGCCAATGCTTCTTTTCCATTTGCGAATAAATGTTCTCCGTGACACAAATTCAATCGGTTTGATATCACCATTTGAATATTTATGCGACAACAAACCTGCAACACCATACAATGATGCATCGCATGATAAAATCAATGACAACTTGTCATCAAAGCGTACAAGTAATTTACTTGACCCTAAAGCTTCCTTGACTACTTCAAAAGCCCTCTGACAGTTACAGTTCCGCATACACTTTTTATTCTTTTTTAATGATTCGTGCAATGGCACTCATTGTTTACTTAAAAATCCCAGAAAATTTCACATATAATCTCATAAGAGCATTATTTCCGGAATTTTTTTTGAGTGAGTTCCAACGTTCTATTGATTTGCCCGAGCGGGACGCGAGAGCAAATTAGGACGTTGGAATGCACGAAAAATAATTTCCGGATATGAATTAATGCTCGAATGCAGATTCGGTAAGAAAATCGGAACTACACAAACCCTTACAGTTACGTTGGTCTACCTACAAAAAATTTCCAAGAAATTTTGTTGTTGTCTTGGTTACTGCTCGTGAACTAATTTTTCTATTGGTCATTAATGAGTGTCGTACGATTTTTCATAGTATTTGATCAGCCCTAAAAATCTTCTTAATTCGGACACATTTGGAGCAGGAACCTTCGTGATGGCTTCTATCTTTGTATAATTCGGTTGTATTCCCTCTTTATCGATAACAAACCACAAATAGGACACTAACTTCTTAAAGAAAAACATTTTTCCTTTTTAACCTTTAAACCGCACTTCTAAGTTTTTCTAATACTAATTTTAAAGTTTGCAAATAATTATTTTCCCAAATTCCGGTCACCAGATCATCATCTAAAAACACAAATACTCCGGGTTGCATTTTGCTAATTATTATTACATATACACACATCATATCTTTGAAAAATATCTGAGGCAGAAAGCAACCCCATATGGAAGCCTATTTGGTCGAAATAAACCCTTATGTGTCGATATGGTTAAGAATTCTTAAGATTGTTCATCTCAAGGTACTTGGTAAATATGCTAATTTAATCCTTTATCCATGGTACGGTAAATGTATCTATCTTTAACAAGGGGTTAACGGTAATTTTATAAATTTTGCAAATCTAATTTCAGCAGAGCTACAATTGGCGTTCTCCATGCGCTTATCTCAACTTGTGTCAAAACACCTCTCTGGGCCAGAGTATCGAGTTCTTTTTCAACCTTAGCCCTTAACGCGAATGGAAGAGGCCTTTCTTTGGCAAATACTGGTGTTACTGAATCACGAAAATGTAATGTCGCTGGACCCTTATTAAGAGTACCAATTTTGTTACAAAATAAATTATGGTAATCCGCCAATGACGTATTTAGTTGATTTTTCGTATCATCCAACAAAAAGTTACAGGTACTAATTTGGATTTTCAACTTGCTTAACTAACTACGACCCATTAAGGAGGTTGGGGTGATCCTGTGCGGGACGCGACGTAAGGGGGTTGGCCTGTGGTAAATGCATATGCTACGGCAGGCATTGCCAACTTCAGAAAGACAAATAAAGTATAATGTTTTTCTCATTTTTGAGTACATAGTAAAGATGAATGTATGGTTTTTAAATATTTTTTACGATTTTGTACCTGTAATAGCAATGAGAAACTATTTTTTACAGACAAAATGTAGTTTCGAATTGAATAAATTAAACGCTGAAGTTTGTCAACGTTGCCAGTCGTTTGAATGAAACTTTTGCTTGGCACTACTGCTCTTATGGCACTCTAACCTATAATACGCTGTCAACAATGAGTTGTTGCATCGGAAGAAGCTGCGTCAATCGTGCATGCTTCTAAACGCGCATAAAGCCGCGATGAAATTGTGCAAGATAGCGTGTCGCACGGAGTAGAAGGCCGGAGAATCGTTGACATTCCGGTGTTAGCCAAAAACTTGAAATGCCTTGTCTGCGACCAAATTTTGTCGTTATCGTGCATAGAAAATGAAAGCCGCCGTGGTCTGGCAAGTGTCTTCAAAATTCGATGCCATGTCTGTTTGACAGTTCGTACTGTGCCAACGATTGGTTACTCTTATTCTGACGGCTATGTTCAACGTAAAATATACCACGTTAATTCTAAAGCTGTTCTTGGGGAGTAGCAAGTATTCAATTAATCCGACATACGTATTTCGCTTGCGCATGAAGCGCTGAGAAAGCTGACACCCGTATTCATAGTCGTTCGCCAGCGGATCGCCGGAGTTTCGTTATGAATAGTATGTTGGCGGCACTGTACGTCTATGTCAAATTCGAGGTGATCAGGTTAGGTTTTCGTCAGTTTTGACAGAAACTGACACAAAATCTAACCTGCTAACCTCGAATTTGACATAGACGTACAGTGCCGCCAACATACTATTCATAACGAAACTCTGGCGAGTTGCAGACGATCGACTATGAATACAGGCGTGAGACTTCGCAGCGTTGCCGCATAAAAGTGACAGGCAGGCCGACCGGAGCCATTTTTAGTGCACAACGATATATTTTTCACTAATGCAACAAATTCAGCGAGTGAATCGAGTTCAAATTTTACCAGTGTCTTCGGAGAATATTGCATTTGGTTGTGCAAAGTGTTCCATCAACATTTCTTCGTTTACTTTTTTTTTTAACCGTCCCGAAAGTTTCCGCCCATAAGAGCCCATGTATTTTTACACAATTTTACGATTTATTTTCTCCTATTCTGACGAGACAATTTTCTTCAAATTTATAGGGGAGTTTTTAAATGCACTTTTCTACAGTATATATTTTTTTTACGATTTTCTATTCGTCAAGTACGTAACGCCCCAACCTCCTTAAAGCCATCGCACAAGTTAAATTTATGGGCGAAACGGGCGGACGCCAATTCATCACCAACTAATCCCTAGCAAATTTTGTAGGTCTTAATGATAGGCCAACTCATCACCGGCATCAGATAACAACCGGCCAACTCATCACCAGAAACAGGCCAATTGATCACTAGCATCCTAATTACCACTTAATCGTTTTTGAACATTTCAATGATACTTAAATTGCCGCCTACCCACAGATTTCGTATGAAACACCTACACAGGAAAATAAATAATCGAAAATTGGTTGAAACACTTTTGATTAAATTAATGCAATATAAATTTACACCATATAATAAGTAGGTACACATTTAATTGTTAATTATTTTCAAATATCATTCGAAGTCGAAACTTTATACCTATGCGATACAAGCTTTACAAAGTCGTAATCAAATATAATGCTCACGCAACTTTTCTTGTAGAAACAATTCAGCTTGCTTAACCCTCCGTGTTTTCACAATGGCTGGAATGTGTATACTCTGGATTTTAATGTATATACCAGTCTGCACATGTAATAAAGTTTGAATAAAAATATTTATATTTGGGTGAGTATTGTAGAAGGCATTAGAAAAGTGAGCATGGAACGATTCGCATGGATTGGTTGTCAAGCCTAAATGGCTTGAATCGGAAGCCCATAAAGATGGAGGGAAAGTAGCATCTTCACTAATGTACGCTTCTGGAGAAGGTAAATCATCCATAAAATTATTTACAAAACATTCGCTAACTTTGCGGGGATGAAGGTAAGGTAATCCAAAAAGATGATGAAGCCACTTTGCATCTGAGTGAGACTGTTTATAAACAGAAACCAATCCTAGCTGCTGAATTTTTCTGTACCAACTCTGAGGCAAGTGAAAACGACATGCAAATATAGTGGCGGATGGCCAAACGTGATTAACGGCGCTGTGAATAGATTGTTCAAAATTTAAAATTATTCTACACGGACTTAAAGTGAAATTAAATAATTCCGATGACTTATTTAAATTTTCAAACGTTTTAATATACGTTTGGGTATGTTTGTTAGGAAGGAGACAAAATATCAGTGGTATGTAATGACCATTACGTACGCAGTGAATGGTAAATAGTTGGAAGAAGAATTTAGGGGCATATTTAAATGTGCCGTCCATGTACTAAGTGTCGGCTTCTGACAAGCATTTTAAGTTGGAAACACAACCAAATATAATTATGTGATTTTCGGTATCGTTGTCCAAAAGAAAACATTCTTCTCGATCAGTTTTTGGGTTCATCGTATTCAAGACTTCGTGGACTGGACATGGCTGTTTCGTGGATTGGTCGGCATGATGCTCAGTCGACTTCGGTTTATGTTGTGTCTAATTAAATCGATGTCCTTCGTGGTGATGTTTCCCTTGTATGTAGAGTGAGCGACTTCCGAATTGATTATTTTCGCTTGTCTTTCGCACAAATCGTCCACAGCCTTTTCTTTTACACGAATTGCTGATGGCTTGTCTGCTTAATTTCTGCAAATCCGGATCATGATTGTGATTTAACTCGTGCCAAAGTACGATGTCATCGCCGCCTTTAAACAAAACAAAAAATTTATAAATTAATTTAAAAAATAAATAAAAAAGAGAAAGTAAATATATGTTACACGTGCAGGGTGCTCCTATGCAAACAAATTTGACTTGCATGTAACCATCTCACGAGAAATTTCGAACAACTAAAATACAGGGCTAGGTATCGGAATTTAGAAAATTGACTGACATTTTATATTTGTTATTGCAACTGTAGTCCAGTCAAATGGTAGAAAATAGGGGAAAGTTTTGGTGGAGTTTTGATATTTGGTTTCTAATATGTTTTTTGGGTCGCTGTACACAAATATCAGGTTTTCCAATAAGAATTTTGACCGGAAACAGGTTTTTTAAGCAAAAACCTGATATTCGCTTACAGCGACCCAAAAAACATATAGGAACCAAATATGAAAACTCCAAAGCTTTCGCCTATTTTCTACCATTTGACTGGACTATAACTTCGCGGCGCTCTCGCGGCTGAGCGATTGGTCGGAGAAAAAATTCTCGCCTACATAAAATGTAGCACATTTTTTCCTCTTTCATTTCATATAAATTCAACATTTACGAAATAGGATAGTTTTCGAGTAATCTTATAAAAACCCCGTTTTTGCTTAAAAAACGTGTTTCCGGTCAACATGTTTGTTGGCAAACCTGATATTCGTGTACAGCCACCCAAAAAACATATAGGGACCAAATATCAAAACTCCACCAAAACTTTCCCCGATTCGCCCTTTTTGAGCACCTTTTGACTGGACTACTGTTTACAAAATTTTAATATTTCGCTCTGCACCTTTACGAACTATTTACTTTACTTTACTTCTGCACTTGATATTAGAAAAAAAGAATGCTATCACACGAAGTAAAAATGAAAAACCACGCCCATAAGAAATAAGGTTGATATCAATAAAATAAAAACGGGATCTGTGCCCCAGAAGGCTAATAATAATCTAAAATGGAGAACAAAGAAAAAAAATTAGTGCAAATTTTCTAAAATTCGGTTTCTCAGTTTTTAAAGATTTCTCGTGAGAAAATTACATGTACAGGGTGGTTTCTTTTTCGTTGATATTATAGGGTACATACTGAAGGGTAAGAGATACAAAAAAAACTAGTATATGTCTCGTCCTCTTTTTTAGTGGTAAGTTTAATGGCGTAATCAGAACTACGCTAACTAGATTGGTTTAGGAAATACAGGGTGATTCTCAAAATCTGCTGTTTTTTGTAATCTCTTGTAACTTCTTAATTAGCGGAGTTACAAAAAATTGTAAATACAAAAAACATGCAACTTTTTACGCAGAATCCAGCAACGTACTTGAAAAAATTATAAGGGTTTTTATTTTTGAGACATTTTGAAAATTATCATTTTTTTTTAATGCGACACCCTGTATCTGGGTAGCTCATAAAATTACATTTTTTTACCACTGCATATATAATATATAATACTTAATATTTTATTTTATTCTAAATAGCGAAAATACCAAAAAAACCCAAAATAATACGATTTTTTTAGTTGGCCATTGGTTGACTCGCTATTATTTATTGTTTTAGAGTGACATTTCAATGTTTAGTTTTAATAACAGTTAATACTAGTTTTATAATATTCTAAAGCCAGAATATCTTAAAATCTAAATTTTGCATAATTGTGATTTGGAAAAAAAGAATATATTTTGTCCTATATTAATTATGAAATATAAAAAATTTGAGTTTTATACCACATCCACACAAATATTTTTTTGCCTGTTGACATTTTTCCTATTCTGAAAAAAACTTTATTCGCAATCACATTGTAATGTGTCAATTTCATGACATGACAACAGCTGGAAACTAGATGATTACTTGAAACTAGCCAGGAAATTATTACATACCCCGAAAAATATTCCATACTTGAAGAGTGGGGTGTTTCCATGGTAACAAAACATTGAGTGGGTTGTTTTCATGGTAACAAAAATATTAGCTATATCAAGATATCTATTATTCAGAATTCAATTGTAGTTATTTTTAAAATTAGATGATTGCAAATAAAATAGTATACATACCACGGTGGAAAGTTTCATCCCTGTCTCGAGATAAAGTTAACCTCGACGCTACGCGTCTCGGTAAACTACCTAATCTCTCGACAGTAATGAAACACTTTCCACCTCAGTATGTAATATACTATTAATGTCATTAACAAAAAAAAATTTACGATTCAACTTATGGCCAACTAAAAAAATCGTATTATTTTGAGTTTTTTGGTATTTTGTCTATTTAGAATAAAATAAAATATTAAGTATTATATATCTTTGCAATGGTAAAAAAAAGTAATTTTATGAGCTACCCAGATACAGGGTGTCCCATTAAAAAACTGATACTTTTCAAAATGTCTCAAAAATAAAAACCCTTATAATTTTTTCAAGTACGCCGCTGGATTCTACGTAAAAGGTTGCATGTTTTTTGTATTTACAATTTTTATGTAACTCCGCTAATTAAGAAGTTGCAAGAGATTACAAAAAACAGCAGATTTTGAGAATCACCCTGTATTTCCTAAACAAATCTAGTTAGCGTAGATCTGATTACGCCATGAAACTAACTACTAAAAAAGAGGACGAGACATGTATATTAGTTTTTTTTTGTATCTCTTACCCTTTAGTATGTACCCTATAATATCAACGGAAAAAAAACCACCCTGTACATGTATATCTGATTGCAAATAACAGCTAATATGTAATATCTAATATTATGTACACAAAGAATAATTGAAAATAAACAGGGCTATGCAACCAACATTACAGTAGTTGATTTACGTTTTCTGAATGGTTTATACATGATCAGAAATATTATTTACATCGACAGTTCTATACAATTTTTGAAAATTATAGTAGCCTAAAAACATTATTTCAAATGTGTAACCTGTGCTGCATAACCCTGTTCATTTTATATGATCGTGTGTGTACAATAAAATATTAAATACTCGTAACTATGACATTACATGTACATGGAATCTGTTTGCGAATAATTAAAGGTGTCGTCGGCTGAAGTACTCGTACACAATATTAGCAACTTTGCCAAATTTAAACCCTATTCCTCGAGTTTCAATCACCCTGTATATTTATGTAGTTTTATTCACGGATTTACCTGTGTTGCGTATATCTGCGAGTAAAACTGTATGCATGTGTGATGGTAAGTTTAAACCCCATTTACTAACATACATATACTTTGATTGCTACATACAGGGCTTAGAAATTACTAGATTCTATACTAAATTTCAAAATATACGGTACCCCCCACCCAAGAAAAGCGCCCTTCCGTGCTTTCCAAGAATACTTCGATACTCAGCATCACTCCGATTCGCTAATACAATGAAATGCTATGAACCAATTTATTAAAAAAAAAAAAATTTTTTTGCCGACGACCATAGCTTAAAAGTTGATGTTGCCTTCATTTCGGAGGACCTATCGTATGAAAACGATCCAAGACTTCAGGAAGGTTCCTGGCGACCGGAATCGTGTACACATACGAACATACATCCCCCGCAGAGCACGTTTAGGCACCCCCCCAATACGGGGGATTGATCTAGTGGGCTGGGATCTTCACTAAAAAATCCGCACCGCCGAGACGGAGATTTGATATAGTGGGTTCATTAGTCGGTTGGCTCGAATTTTAGAGATATTTGACTCAGAGTGGTTTTCGATATGAAGGAATTTCAATACTTCGTACACTTTTCGTGTCGAAGTAATAAGCATGCAGTACTTAGAACTAAGCAGTAATCATAACTCTGGCCGTGATTGGCCGAAACAAAGTCATTGTTACAACTTACAACCATCTGAAAATCAAATAGTTTTTCAGAATTGTCAATTTGACATTAGGTATGAATCTTACAGATATAACAGGAAAATCGATCAATAGTGAACATAAAAGGCTGCTCTACCTCTATTTGAATTATATAGGACAACATTATTGTAAAATACGGACAGTCAAACAAACTTACACTTTCCTAGTGTAAAACTCAGTTTGAGTTTAGAGCGCCACCTATTGCATTCTTATTTGAAATTTAGTATAATATTAGGTCTGTTTTTTGCCGCCCACATAGTTACAATGGTTCTGCTGTAAATTGAAAATTATGCAAAATAGCAAGCAATTAACCACCCTGTATATAGTGCATAGTATATGTACTCAACGGAATATATTAGAATACGAAATGAAACTTACCTCCTGTATGGCATTTTGCTGGACAGCCTTTCACAGTGCAACACCACAATACTTTTTCACCTTTTAACACTTTACGTTTTTGAAACTTGTAATCATTTATAATCAGCATTTTGTGGCCACGCTGACTTACGATAAAATCTATTATTAAAGTGTCCATCTCTACATCAGTAAATAAAATGACAGACATTTTACTTAATTGCATATTAAGCGCGTTTATATAGGTTAAATTTCCTTAATATGGGGGTAAAAGGAACCACCCTCTAAACTTTCTCTGCAACAAACTACCAATCATGTTGGGAAAAACACGAGGGCTTAATTGCGGTAGGTACTTAATAGACCCATTAGACGAGGGATTATATCTAAGCCGGTGGTTGGTGATGAATTCACCTATCTCCAAAAGATGGTTTTTAAATGACTTGCAATTAGCGGTGATGAGATGGCCTGTTTATTTTATTACAGATTAGGATTGGTGATGAGTTCATCTGTACCCAAATTTATCCTTGTTGCCACATACACTGTATGCAGGTACTACGACATATAGATGCAGACTGGTTTATTACATTAATATTATACACGCATATTATGCCGCACATGTCCACAATTTACATTCCATATTTTACAACATTTGATATATTACAGAAAGATTTTGAAATAGATAAGTAAGGATGATCCACAATACAAAATATATGACTTACAAGGTACCTTGGTTGTAGCATAAAATATATAAGTGAGATATAACGGTTTAATGATAACGAAATATTGCTGAATTCTTCCACCGCTGCTCAATTTTCCTATAGTAAGCAATATGATCATACAGGGTCCATCACAAAGTATTTCCCTATTTATTTTCTAATAAGTATGTAATTATTTAAAATTAAAAGTTTAAATTTACTTTAATTTTTATAATATAAACATTTTGAAATTGAGAAGTAAGGGAGATCTACAACACAAAATTGACGACTTAACAGGCACCTTCCCTATCCCTCGACACCTTTTATTGTATATTAGCAAAGCAATATAAGAATTACGTCTTAAAAAAAAATAAAGATTGGAGATTTGCTTATCCTAGATATGAAACACAATATCTCTGAAATGACCACCACTTTCTTCCGTGTATTTCTCTGTCCATTTTACTACGTTTACAATAATTACTCCCTCCAAGACGGCCTCCATTATTTGCTAAATTTCTTCTCATCTGCTGCTTCAACTCTGCGTTTGTGTGGGGACGTGTAATGTAAACACGACTATTGAAATAGCCCCACAGGAAAAACTTAAGAGCTCAGAGACTAGGTGATCGAGCATTAAAAATACCTTTGATGGAAAACTGGCAAAAAAAGTTGAAAATGTATGGTCAAAAATGATGTTTACATTAAGGTTATTGGGTTCTACACCTAGACTAAACAATTCACCCATCACTCTACTTTATACACACCTAGTTGTTATTTTGATCGGTAATGTACCATAAAAGTTGTTATTAAAAAACAAATAGAGAAATACTTTATGTCAGACTCATTACAACTCATATCTTTCCAATCCCCTTTTGTACATATAATATAAATATAAAATACAAGCATAATAAGTAATACTTTACTTCTAATTGTCTAACTGACTTGATATTTTTATGTACCACCTTATTCTCATATAATAGAAAAGATTTGAATTAACGACATCATCACGAGCTTCTTTCTAATGTTTTTCTCTCGTATGCGTCTTCATATGTTGAACTACATTACTTTTATGAGTTGCTTTCTATCGCATAACAAACATATGTAAGGTTTTTCCCCTGTATGCATAATCATATGTTCAACTAAATATCTATAACTGCGTGGCACAGTGGTAGAGCATCAGGGTAGCATTAAGTCCTCGGTTCGAATCCATAGACAGTCGGAAAATTAACGCCACTCTTTACAGAAGACTGGTCTATGGGAGAGTAGCCTGACTACACACAACACATGCTACACACACAATGCACACTGATTTGATAACCTCAAGGTAGCCAAACTGCTCGAGTCGCAGACCCTGGTCTCCCAGCCAAAATATGCCATACGAACATACATACGATGCAAATTGAACATGCATAAGGTTTTCAATTATATGTGTTCTCATATGTCTAACTAAATCTCCTACTTTGTACTCACAATTAACAGATAAATAAGGTTTTTCCCCTGTGTATCTTCATGTGTTGAATTAAATTCGTTTCCCGAGCTGTTTTATATAACCGAATTCAACATGCATTACATTTTTCTCCTATGTACCTTCATATGTTCAACTATATCTCTTTTCCGAGCTGTTTTACACTCACAAATTGAACAAGAATAAGGTTTTGCACCTGTATGTATCTTCATATGCTTAACCAAGTTACCCTTCTCCGTTGTTTTATATTCACAATTAAAACATGAATAAGGTTTTTCTCCAGTATGTATCTTCATGTGTCGAATAAGATTCCTTTTCCGAGCTGTTTTATACATGCAAATTGAACATGCATGAGGTTTTTCTCCTGTATGTATCGCCATATGTCGAACTAAACCACTTTTATGAGCCGTTTTATATTCGCAAATTGAACAAGAATACGGTTTTTCACCTGTATGTATCCTCATATGATTAACCAATTTACTCTTCTCCGTTGTTTTATATTTGCAAATTAAACATGTGTAAGGCTTTTCTCCGGTATGTATCTTCATGTGTTGAATTAAATGACTTTTTCGAGTCGTTTCGTACTTGCAAATTGAACATGCATGAGGTTTTTCCCCTGTATGCGTCATCATATGTTGAACTAAATGACTTTTCCCAGCTGTTTTATACTCACAAATTAAACATGAATAAGGTTTTTCTCCTGTATGTATCTTCATATGTTGAACTAAATACCTTTTCTGAACTGTTTTATAGTCGCAAATTGAACAAGAATAAGGTTTTTCTCCTGTATGCATCTGCATGTGTTTAACTAAATACCTTCTCCGACCCGTTTTAAACTGGCAAAGTGAACATGCATAAGGTTTTGCTCCTGTACGTGTTCTCATATGTCTAACAAAGTTACTCTTATCTACTTCTTTGTAGTCACAATTAGAACATAAATAAGGTGCTTCTTCTGTATGTTGCACTAAAGCACTTTTCCAAACTGCTTCATACTCACAAATGAAACATAAATAAGGTTTTTGTCCTGCATCTGTTCTCATATGGTTAACTAACTCATGTTTGACTACTGGTTTCTCTGTGTCTTCTACTTTATTTTCACAGACCTTACAAATACATTGTTCTTCTACAATGGTTCCGCTTGCTGCACATGTAGCAAGCAATACATCTTTCACATCAACTTCCTCATGTTTGATATTCAATCCATGATAAGCTGTGTTGTCAATAGTGCCTTCGATAATCTCTTGCTGTACATGTAAGTTTGTTATTACTCGTTCTTGTATGACGGCGGCCGTTGCACTGTGGAAATTACTATCACGTGATTCCTGCTTCACATCCATTGTAATTCTGAAAACAAAAAGTGGAAGCAAAATTTAGTTAGTTTAAGTTGATTATGTTTATACGTAAGACTCAAATGCAAATTGGTGCAATTGCCGAAATGGAACCCTCGGTCTGGGAACTGTGTAAAACCTAAATGCGCCCATTTGCGGAATTAATTTGCTCAATTTCAGCATTGGTTAAATTCATTTCAGTAATGAGGAAATTCGTTATCTGTGTACAACATATATAAACTTCTAATTCCCCATAACTAAGTTCTAATATGTTCACTTACGTTAAATAACGTAAAATTCGAAGCTGCAACTAATACAGAGACGATCTAGAGGTAAATATGAAGGATCAGTACACAAACCACCATTTTAAGGGCAAGATGAATTATATTAGCAGCCGTTAATAATTACACCGTGCCGACCAATTATAAAAAGGAGGTGTGGTTTAGTGACGGCGCCGAATTCAAAAAATACCTTGCTTAGAAAAAAAGTATTCCAACGAAAAATTGGAAAGCTATTTAAAATCAGGCCAGACTGCTGATTGTCATTCAGTGACACTTTGTAAATAACCTTCAAATTGACATACTTTTTTCAACATTTTCTATGCTAGTATACGGTTTTAAAAACTGAGGTACACACACGATCATTGAAAATGAACAGGGTTATACAACACATCTTACACATTTCAAACATTTGTGTTTGGAAGGCTACTATAACCGTGTTATCCTAAAAGTACTTCATCTAATGCACACGGTTTCATAAAAGTTGCCCAATATTTCTGTAATTTTGCATGGGGCCATAATATTGGTTGCACAGCCCTGTTCATGTTCAATGATTCTTTGTGTAGGTACTTAAATCATAGAAAATGTTACAATGCCTTAACAAAACAGTTACCTGTTCAATTTATAGATGAACTGTCGTTAGTTGAAAGCTGCTTGACTTTATAAAATTATGTATTGAATATATGAAACCATTAGACATGACTTACACTTTCCATGATGTAATTACTTGATTTTAAATTAATTTCGAATTTAGATGTCTTTTGGGTTGCCTAACAACCAGTGTTATTCTCATTAATTTTGTAAACATTTCCAATGAATAGTGCTTATCTCTATTATAAAAATGTTGCACTGTTAACATTTCAAGTTTCCTAAATGTCTAAATTTATTTTCTTGGGATGAATGACACTATTCAGCGTTTATATTATTAGGATTTCATATACCAATATTTTAAAACTGACAACAAGAGGTTAAAATTGGGTAAATGTACAAGTTTAATAAATTGTTACTGTTTACAATGAAATTTAAGTTAGTATGATTTCACGGCAAAATCTAAAATTTCAGTTAAATAATAGCTCTGCTTTCCCATAAACTACAAATAAACAAAAATTTACACTAAAATAAGATTATCCTTTAATCTGAATTCTGACAAATTGAACATCCACTACATATTGTTAAACAGATTAACATTTGTGATAGTCGTAAAAACTTAAACAGATAAAATTACGTCATAAAATTCTAAATAATTAGGAGATTCTCTTTAGAAACTGAAATGTATATATTTCCCCATTTTTTATTTATTTATGAGCAGTAATGAATTAACATACAGTAAGCATGTGAATGCTTACATTGATAAAATTGGTAATCAATGAATTAACAATTTGTGGTATGTATAGTAATGATGACGTAAATCACTAAGTATTTCAATTATCATTTCTTATATATGTGTTTATATTATATGCATAATTTTTATATATTTCCTATTTTGGATTTATAAGCTTTACGAGCTCTTTAATAATTTCTTCGATTTTTTTAACGGAACGCAATTTAAATGTGGGTTTCCCATCTGTCTCCTGTAGTGCATTTTAGTGAGACAAGATGGTACAGTGTCAGTTTTGCATTATTGTATAGTAGTGCAAAATACCTTGTATGGGCGCAATGTCACAGTAAAATGAAATTCCAATCACACAAGCAGGGTTTAGTAGAGGAAGAAGTACGCGGGGGGGGGGGGGGGGGCATCACCAACACTCAACTACTCGGTTTGTGACTTGGAACACTCTTCAAAAACACACACATAGCGGAACTCACTCTCTAAGCCGCCGCCTCCCACGACCAAGGCCGCGGGGGTGACGAAAAGACACACTCTAAGAACCGCCTGCAATAACCTAACAAGGTCCGTAACCAACTGCCAACTACCAACTGATTACTCACAAGACAACACGCCACGAAGCCCAGAAAAACTGGAAGGAGCTGTGGCAACGCTCCCAGACAGACTGAAACCGAGCGAAAACCATTCATATTCTCTCAGTTGCACTCACAGACTGGCGTTTTAAATTCAAAGCTAGAAAACACTCTGTTATCCAAGTTCGCGACAGCTGCGAGCGATAATAAACACACGTGTGCGCGAGACGGCCAGAGGCAAAAACACTTAACACTGCGTAACGGCCTGAAGCCCATGCCTGCATAAAACTCGACACATTTAAATTTAAGCGGAAAATATGAAAATCCTATATACACAAGGGGTCGTAATTTAGAAAAATAGGCAACGAACTCGTACATTCGTATAATCTAAAAATCTCCTGACACATTTGTCATGAATTTTGTAATTCAATTTTCAGTTTAGAAACTGTATAAGCGCGATTTCTTAAAATTTGGATCTGTAGGAGGCGATCATCCTATTGTGTCGTGCCTTTTAATCCTCGTCCAGGTCTTCTCTTGTATTCTCCGGTTTCTTTACATCGGTTTACAACACTTGACACCGCTGACTGGTAAATTCCAATCATATTTGTCACTTCTTTTTGTTGTTGGCCTTAATAAAATCTTAGAAATAGTCGATCAATAAATTATACAAGTGGATTATCTTAAATATCTAAAGTTACATCAAAATATAAAAAAATGAGCGATTGCACTTAAAATGCGAATTTGTAGTAATTTTGCATATTACCTATATTTAAAACATTAAGCGTCTGTTTTTACACCTATGTTAAGAGTTTTACCAGGCGCTTTCGATAATTATTTTTTTTAATTAAAGCCGACGCCGTGTAGATTTGTACAAAAGCCTTAAATTCCAAATATTTTTTAACAAAAAACTTACATATGCAGCAAAGGGCAGTGCCGTAGCAATGGAATAAGTAACCTCTAGAAGTCGGCTTGTGGTGTTCTGCTGATACATCTTGCTTAAAAACAATAGTTCTGTACGTTTCGTTTGCTGTTAGGCTATTTTCGGTATAAGTAGCTTTCATGTTATTGTATGTAAGTAAAAAGTTAGAAATCAGATATACGAAACTTGTTCATATGTTGTAAATATAAGTAACCCACTGCGCCTACGTAAATATCGCTTTGTGCTTTGCTTTGACACTTTGCAGTTGGTAAATATGGGCTCATAATTTTTATTTCAACAATGGAAGTGGAGCATGAATTGATTCATCATAAATTGCGTAACGCCAAGACCAACATGTTACAAGAATTGCTTGGAAAACTAAATTAAAAGAAACTAGTCGAGGACTTACAGGCAAAGAAAGAGATTGTTGAAGGCGGTATCAACACCGACCTGACCCGTAGTCGGCGAACATGACCTCCTCCTGGGTAAAAATGGGAGAACACCGGTGGAGAAGACGTCCACAAGGGACCTGAGGATCTCGACACAGAAAACATTAATTTCTTTCGGAATACATTCTGGGCTTATTTGGATACTTGAAAGCATTCCGGTTTCAGGACAGACTATTTGTACATTCATTCACATTTTCAGCTGGAAGAAGATTGTATAAGCCGCGGAGCCCGGCGCACAATCTTCCGGAAACTAGTACGCACAAAAAAAATCAACTTCGAGTCATCTGGTACAGGAAACAGTCGGCTTCCTTTCCACATCTTCTCCTTCAAGCTTCGGTATACCTACAAACTTTTACTGTTAGCCCGGTGTACGGGGGTAAAAGTACGCTTCAGAAGGAGAACGGTCAGTACTTTCAATCATACTAATCGCATTTTAAAATTAAACGCTCTGTTACAGGTACATTCGTTCAGGGAAAACTCTTTCACTCTTATCTGGGTAGGAGAGTTTCACACTCAGGGAGCGGATGCACATTTGCATTCATTCTAGAATTGCACTGTCACAAAGGCATTCATCTGGAATACATTCTGGAATCGCATTATAAATGCATTCGTCTGGAACACTCTCTGACGCTTATCTGGATTAAGCGCAGAGTTACAAACTCACGGAGCTGATGCACAGTTGCGGTCTCAACATGTGATCACACTAGTAGGAGCTTACGGAGCTGATGCAGTTGCGGTATCAACCTACATTCATGCTGGGAGATTCTGAGTGTGCGAAAGGATTCGGGGTTCAGGATAACCTTCTTTCACAACACAATCTCTAGGGAAAAATTCAGAGGTCGCGGAGCCCGGCGTAAAATTTTCCACACAACGGCGCACAGGACTCATCTCCAAACGGGTTTCATGGTAAGTTTTCACGCTAACTACGGCGGCATTCACACAAACTTACATGATTCTTTCTTTCCAGACTCACCAGGCACTTACATGCAGCTTCCTGCGGCTCTGGGACTGAAAAACTGGTTTTCTGCTGCCATCTTCTTCATCTGGAATTCGCTCGGGTGCCTCGGGAACGCTAGGCCCGTGTCAGCTGATGAGGCTGACCCCTGAGGGTTTCAGGAGGATTTACGGACTAGACAGGGTTTCTGGGAGATCTTATCTGGATTACACAGGATTTCGGACAAGGAACTTGGAATCTTAGGCTGGACATTACGGGTTCTGGCTGGTTTTCAGCTGCGGTGGATTTCCTATGCTGTAACAGGTTTTATAAAATATTTAAATTACAAGATTTTAATCGGATATTTTCCAGGTATATCCCGGGTGCTAATCTAGTGTTTGCTACTCTTTATGTATATCTGGTCCCTGCTCGGGCGCCATATAATATTCCACCCTTGTGCTCATTAAGGGTACAAAGATAATTACTAATTAACTTTCTGGTAGCTAGTCGAGTCGGAGACAGGGTCAAGATTTCCCAGATATACATAAGAAGCGTAGCAAACCAAACACAGGATAGCTTTAAACAATTTAATATTGGTACTCAAAACTATTTACAAACGTAATCATAATTGTATAATTGAAAATTAACATGTATTTTGTTAATAAAAGTAATCTTCGGTCTTCCGTTGCGTTTTGCCACTTTTTGCTGCAACCCGTCGTACAGCCGTGTAAACTGTTGTTTCTGGTTGCTCCCTCGGGAATTCTTGCGGGTACGCCGCTGGTGGCTTCTGGAACGGCTTGAAGTTAGCCCCGGCGTTCTTCACTTGGCACTCGGCGGAAAATTTACGAGCACATGTTGCTGTAATGACAGGTTAATTAGCTAGATACCGGAATTTTGCTTACGTGACGGTAGCGTTTAAGAGGTTAGCCCTTATTCGGAGACTTCACGACGTGATGCTTGGTGTAGGGTGCGTTACCACGAGGATTTGGTGGAGATGTCCACCTAGTTATCTTCCTCGAGCCGGTGCCGGTGACGAGGAGATTTCCTCCACTACGAGACGGCCTGGAGATGTTGATATCAGATTCCCCTGGTAGGTAGAACTCTGTAGCTAATAATAACATTAACCAATTCTTTCAGAGGCCGTAATTTAGTAATTATTTGGGCTTTTAAAATAGATATTGCGAGATGCTTTTGTTAAATTTTAATTGTAAGGACCTTTGGGAGATTATTCTTAGCAAAATGACATTTAGGTTGTTTGCTACGCAAGTAATTCAAATAGACGGGCCTGGCGGTCTCTAACTAGAGGCTTCGCCTGCAAACACGTCTTAAGGATTTGCCTAATTAAATTATTAACAAATGGTAGCAGAACGGCGGAGCGGCTTTATAGCGGACTTCGTCCCGTACCAGTTCTGCAGGATAAGGAAAGGATTTAAGTTTGTAATCGTGAAGGCGGCCTACTCTTAGGAGAAGTCTTCGCCTATCGCCGACTACGGGTCAGGTCGGAAAATGAAATTAATTCGTAATTAAATAACTAGCCAGGACGGAACGGGATCGGGATCTAGGAGGGGAATGGATGCTGGTGAAGGTGTCGGTGTACAAGTGGATAAATGCCCCCTGGAGCAGTCGTGGAACTGCTTATAAGTGTTCGCCTTCGGGCTTCGTGCAGCGAACAACTTCCTCGGAGGGTTTAAGAGGGGGACCGGCGCCGAGATGCGCAAACGTGGAGCGGGGGATCCGTTGATGACGCGCCGTTATCGCTGGACGGGCGTTCCAGATCTACAGCCCCTGATCATCAAAAATCGCTGAGGGGGAACGCGCTAATTAATTTTAATTTAAAAACGCGTTCGCGCGGGGCGAAACGTTACAGGCTTACCATTTGTTGAGTATTAAGCCGGGCTTTTGGGGATGTAATTTTTAACTTAACAGACAATTGGCCAAAAGTCGAAAATCAACAGCTGTTGCTTCGCATTGCTACCCCTGGGAGACACTCCACAGCCGTATCAGCTTTTCACCTGCCTTTGGGCGAGCTTCCTTCGGTTTCTTGGGCACTGTGCAAACAAATATTCACACAAAACAGAAACAGAAATTCATATACATTTAAATAAACAGAAAAATAAAGCACATGAGGTAATTTAAATAATTTTGGCCTATTGACTCCAAATGGATACACAAATTTGAACCGGCACTGTACTAGGTGAATATATGGGTTACCAACCGTGTAACATTATTTATTAGTAGCTTCAGCGTACTTATGCGAACGTTTTGTCCGTCCGTCCGTCCGTCCGTTCGTCTGTCTGTCTGGATCGCCTGTAACTTTCGAACGGCTACAGATATCGAAATTTTGAAAGGGGACAAAGTTGTTGCTAAGGTCCCGAGCACCTTCATGCGCTATTTGGTTTTGGCGAAAGGTGGCGATTTTCCACTTTGCAAAATTTCCAAGCATTGTAGCACAGTGGCGGCTTGTCCACTTGGCGCCATCTACAGAAGTTCGGTGGTCACGTTTTGAACTACACATTCTGAAGCTACTTTTAGATCTGTAGTTGAGCAGTTTATTTCTAATGTAACAAAAACTTAAATTTTCGTTTACTTGAATTTAATATTCAAGGGTAATACCACAAGCAGTGGATATATTTTTGACAAATATTTTTTCGTTTCCATGTAAATTATTGCGTTTAAATTTCACGATACAAAATCACATAAAAAATGTCACTGCTTGTGGTATTACCCTTGAATATTAAATTCAAGTAAACGAAAATTTAAGTTTTTGTTACATTAGAAATAAACTGCCTAAACTACCTCGACACCGTAAGGTAGAAGAGGAAGGATTATGTATGTATGTATATCCACTTCGAGTGGTATTTGGGACGACTATTTACCAATACTAATACATAACGATTAACTTTATTGAAAAATAATCCATCAATTAATATAATTATTCATTCTCAATTTAATTCAGCGGAATACTTCCAAAACACAGCATTTTAAAATTTTTAAAACAAGCCACACAGTTTGTTGGGGTTTAGTGTTACGTAACCTAGCGATATCACTAAAGACAGAACATCGTTGCTAAGCGATACTTCGCAACAAGGCTATTTATTTTTTGAGTACGTACATTGTTTTGTGAATATTTTGCACGGTGCCCAATATTCAGTGATATACTGCTGTTATTGGTTGAAAAAAGCAAATGTCTGCAATGTGATTGGCTTATATGTTATAGTGTTGAATAGTCTACAGTATGCGACACTTCAATCTCAAAGCGGCCCATGCTAATGCAATAACGCAAGGCACGAATTAACAAGCATCGTCACATAAATGTTTCGTTAAGAACAACACTATTAAACGAGTAGCACTCGTAAAAATAACAGTTTACAATACCTTTTCGGTGTAGCACTCCAGCAACCGCCGAATCAAATGAAAGCAGGGGGGAAGTTCCTCACCTAGGGGTTGACAACGATGCTGGCAAATAGGGGAATGATAGAACATACAACGGGGTGGCCGACAGCTTGCCGGGGTAGTAGTGTTGTGGAATCTTGACTGAGAAGTCTTGGGAATAGATTGTAACGACGAAACGACACAGATCTACCCTGTATATATGCTTGCAGCGCACTCTTCTTTGAAAACCCGCTTTTTCACAGCGTTATAATGTACACGACGGTACTAGCTCAACAAAAGCGCTTAGCATGTAGCCTACACAATCCCCTGGGCGAAGGCACACCCCTTTAAATGGCAAGGGTTTTTATTACGGGCGCTTATTACCCACTAGGTTTGGCTAGATTTTCAGGGCAGAACTGAGCGACGCGACGCCACGCTTACAAAAAGCGCAGTTCTGGGATCGAAGCGTACGGAAAATTCCTTCATCTCATCTCCCTTCAGCTTGTACGATACACGGTAGCGATGATTATTATTGCACCATATTAGCTCAGAGCGGCGGTTACGACGGGAATTCCCCGAACATTGGAATGTCGTCACGTAGATGCTCTTTCTGATTCGCCTGTTCAACAGTCCATATATCATGTCTAATTGCACCTGTTCAGGCAAATCTGTTTTCGGTATTTGAGATAACAACGCGCGCGCACTTGACACAAAGATGTCCGTCGACTCTTCTTCCTGCTCCTTCGCGAACAGTTCACGGTAGATCTGGAATGCTGGTTTCTTCATCCCGAACGAATGGCGTAGCTTTTCTAAAGCGTCTTCCCAGGACTCTACTGTACCTTTTGTGCCTTGCCACCAAACTGCTGTATTTCCTGTTAACAACATGGGCAGGCCCTTCAATGCATGTTCTTCACTTATGTCGAGGCACTCCTTATAAACACCAATTGCGTCGATAAAAGCGTCGACACTCTCGTTTTTATCCCCTGCGAATCGGCTTGTACAATTTACAAAACTGCCTCTGTATCCATTAAGCGAGTCCGATGCCTGGCTTGGAGATGCGGCCGCAAACCGATCATTCCAAGTTTGCTGAAATTGCTGCATCTGCACACTTACTTGGGCTTGCATCCCCGCTAACAGCTGCTGCACGACTTCCGGCGTCATTTGCATAACAGGAGGTGCTTCGGATGACATTCCGGTAGAATATTGAATTTTTTCCTTGCTGCTGGGCGGCGGTAATCCTTTCAAACGGTAACTTCTTCGCAGTCCCTTAGCTGCTATAATGGCGTACCCAAACGCGTCAAACCACAGCTTTCGATATCCGTTATATCACTGCCAGTTCTATCACATGTAGGAATTCGCAACACTGAGAAAGGGGTGCTTTTGAAAAGCGTGTTCCCTTTAGTCACAATCGTTCCAACACACGCGTTTCTTGAGAACCACGGCAATTTCACTTGAGTACCACAAAACAAAGGAATTTGTGTTTTGCTTTATATATCCGTTTTTTACGGCCACTAGTTGGGCGCCAGTTATAAAGGATGATTTATATTAATTAAAATATACAGTGGGTTATCGTAAAATATAATGAAACAAATAACATAAACTAAAACAGAAAATTTTCTAGGTTAATGCAATTCGCGTCACAACGTATTGTTCTGTGTTCACGACCCCAAGCGAACTTTTTTTTGGCTTGGCTTTGGTTTCCGGCTACGCATGCTCTGTCCAATTCTTACTGTTCACGAAAACCATCCCCTGTAAGGTGGCGTCTTCTTACAGGGCGATGATATAAAAATATATTTAAATAGAAATACCTTAAAACAGGTGTCGGAAGTAAAATACCTAGGTATTTATTTCGATAAAAGATTAAAAACACATTAAACACATCACTGAGAAAGCCACCAAATTGATATACACCTTATCTAGGATTAGTACATCAGGCTCTTAAAATTATATATACAGGTGCTATTCAACTTATCCTTACCTATGGAGCTCCCGTTTGGATTAAATCCGCGAATAGAAAAACTAACCAATTAATGCTTAAGAGGGTACAGCTCCTCATTAATGTTAAAGTGGCAAGAGCATACAGACCTTTATAGTACGAAGCGTCGTGTATCTTAAGTGGTTTAGTGCCTATAATTATTAAAATTGAAGAAATAAATAGAATACACTTGGCCACAAGAACTAGAGAGGATATTCACTACTATTTTCCCATGCCAGTTAGTAAGTGGATTCATCCTGCAGAAATTCCGACTGTTAATCAACCAGATTGTAATGCAAAACTTGACATCGACATTTATACAAATGGAAGTAAAACTAGTAACAAGGTTGGCTCTGGAGTGGCCATTTACAGAAACAACCAGCTTGAGCACGAAATAAAATACAGACTAAGTGGTAGGTGTTCGAATAACCAGGCCGAACAACTGGCAATACTGAAAGGACTACAAAAATTAGAAGAAATATGCACCTCAAAAAAAGTCAATCAAAAGTAGTACTATACACCGACAGTAGAGTCGCAATTGATTCATTGAAAGAGAGAGATAAACATGGCAATTTAATAATACAAATACAGAAACTAATGATTGAACTAGAAGGAAAAAGTGAATTGTCTATCGCCTGGGTAAAAGCACATCAAGGTAACGTAGGGAATGAGAAGACCGATTACTTAGCAAAATGTGGAGCAGAGTGCGACGATACTGTGGAAATCTACAACAAGATAACCAAGAGTGAAATAAATAGTGATGCCAAGCGGGAAAGTGCAGAGAAGTGGGAAAGTGAGTGGAACAATACAGAAAAAGGGAAAGTGACAAAAGAGTTCTATCCAACAGTATCCGCAAGATTAAACTACCAGCCTAAAGTGAACCCTAATTTTACTGTGCTAGTGACCGGCCATGGACAACTGCGAAGCTATTTGTACAGTTTTAAATTTTTAGACAGTGCTCGATGTCCGTGTAATACTGATGATCAGAGATTTATAACTGTGAAATTTTAAAAGTGCAGCAACGAATATTACGACATAGCATACTAATCAAGGGCGGCGACTGGCCCGTAAATAAAAAATTACCTGTAAATACTTACCTAAGAGAATTTAACTTATTTGTCAAAAATATAGACTGGGAAAAATAATAAAATAGTATATATATACAGTGAAAATTCATGAACTGCGAACACGAGTTTATCAAGGCGAATTTACGATTGCCTAAAAATACGCCAAGACCGATGGACAGTCGGTCTAAGGTACTATGATATTAATCCACGGGTCGTCTGCGTTGATTGTTTAAGTAATTGTTCAATGCAAACGCCTAGTGTAATTTTTTTAAATTAATTATTAAATCACAAATAGAATTTATAGTCCATTTACTTGACATCTGCACTGTCAAACTGACATTATGTTGGCATCACTGCTATTTTTCACATTTTAACAATTAAATTACTGTACAGTCTAATAAAAAACACATTATTTTTGAGGTATAGTCAAGAATTTTTTTTAAATTTTGACAATGACAGTGCATATGTCGAGTAAATGGACTATATGAGGTCTGTTATTCTGTGATTAATTCAGGTGATAAATTCAGAGTTGAAAAACAGGATTTTTAGAGATTAACAGTACTGTAAAAGAAGGTAGTTTTCAAAGTAAAACGCATTCTGAAGAAAGAAATAATTTCTTCCGAACAAACTAACCTAGTAAAAAAAATATGCAAACAAAAATAAAACTATTTTTCTTTCAAACAACAAAATTCAAGAACTTTAAATTAGCTCTTGTTCAAAGAGCCTGCCTTCTTGTGCTAAACAATATCCTAAGCGACCATAGAAACTTCGCACATTAGCCGACGACGTATTACTGCTAGTACTCTGAACAACCCTTTTAATTTTTAAACACAGTTCTTCAAATCGTTGGTTGTAGTGAAAACGACTTGTCAGAGAAAGTTTTAGGCATTTATGTCACAATTTTACAAAATTCCATACTTCTGAAATGGCCAACGGGAAGAATATCGCAGCTAAATCTACTAGTTCTGCAATTTATTTAAATAAATAATCTGGATAGTCATTAGCTGTAATACAAACCTCTTTTAAATTCCTGTCTTCATTGGGAACATTAGGCCTTTTGTGCTTTTGGGGAGAAACGCATCCAAAGTTTCCAAAATTTGAAATAACTCCATGTAACGGTGATAACGATAAAGAACGCCTATTTTCAAATGTTGTGAAAAAAATTTGAATTTCCCGGACCGTTGGACCCTGATAATACCATTTTACAATTTGCACTGATCCGTTGCTTCGTAGTTATCAATTTTAAGATAGAAATGACAGCAGATATTATCTACTGACAAAATACGCGAACTGTCAAAGTTAAATTCTCGGCATTTGTAAATTCGACATATCGTCTGCCGTTTTCGTAGTAAGAAAAATCTCTCTGTATATATATATATATATATATATACAGGGTGCCCAGATTTCGTAGGGACAACATGGGTAACTTTTGTATTTGAAGAGATAGAGAGATGGTTAAATTAGCAAAAAGGTGCAGGTTGGAGAGCTCATTAAGAATCCATCTTTAAATTTTACTTGTCATGGCCCACTTGTCTAAAATTTAAAAAAAAACAAAATCTCCTAATTTCTTTTATATGCCGTAACTTTTTTGTTACTTAAGATATTGAGATGCGATTTGAACTCATTTGCATGGTAATTTAAATACTTTTATTGACGCTTAATAAAACCAATTTTATTTGTGTAAATTTTTAGTAATCTAACCTAACCTCAAAATTTTAAATTGGTACCCTGCAATTTTTTTGGCCCTTTTAAGAGAGAATTTTTTTCTGAATGCAATGATGTATTACATGATATGGAAACTTCTTCAAAATTTTGAAAAATTGAGCTTATTCTTTTTACAGGCAGAAATAACTAGTGCTATGATCACAATAACTTTGTTTTTTGTTTATCACGTTATCTGTGAAATTATGTTTCGAAACAAAAAGCAGGCTTATCATCATACGTGTCTGTCAGTAGTGTGAGTGTTATTACTTCAGCTTATAATGGAAAATTTTGAAAATACGATGTATTTTGTGCGTATATCAAGTACTACAAGAACGTAGAACTTACACTTCAAATATACGGAACACACTGACACTACTGGAAGACACGTATGATGATAAGCGTGCTTTTTGTTTCAAAACATAATTTCACAGATAACGTGATAAACAAAAAACAAAATTATTGTGATCATGGCACTAGTGATTTCTGCCTGTAAAAAGAATAAGCTCAGTTTTTCAAAATTTTGAAGAAGTTTTCATATCATGTAATACATCATTGCATTCACAAAAAAATCCTCTCTTAAAAGGGCCAAAAAAATTGCACGGTACCAATTTAAAATTTTGAGGTTAGGTTAGATTACTAAAAATTTGCACAAATAAAATTGATTTTATTAAGTGCCAATAAATGTATTTAAATTACCATGCAAATTAGTTCAAATCGCATCTCAATATCTTAAGTAATAAAAAAGTTACGGCATATAAAAGAAATTAAGAGATTTTGTTTTTTTTTAAATTTTAGACAAGTGGGCCATGACAAGTAAAATTTAAAGATGGATTCTTAATGAGCTCTCAAACCTGCACCTTTTTGATAATTTAACCATCTCTCTATCTCTTCAAATACAAAAGTTACCCATGTTGTCCCTACGAAATTCGGGCACCCTGTATACCGTCTGTTCTATAAAAAGGGCCCCGCCTTCTAGCTACTTTATTATTTATTTTAGACCCAATAAACCTTATATAAAATCAAATGGCACATAAAAACCTACATTTTAACACTATCAAAAATTTTTTATCTTCAATTGTTTCAGAGTGGTGACGTCACGTGCAATTTTTTTAAATGACACTGTATATATTTTTTGACATTTTCTGGTAGAGGTTTTTTTTGTCTTTTCAACAATATAAATATTTCATGCACTTGCATAATTAAATTTTCGTGAAAAATTACAAAACTTTTTCACAGTGGGAGGCCATGATACAAAACTGTAAACAAAAGTGTAACTCAGAAAAACAAAACAAATAGTAGCCAAACGCTTTAACTGTCAGATTTCAGAATAATCTAAAGTGTTTATTGTTTTGTTTTTCTGAGTTACACTTTTGTTTATAGTTTTGTATGGTGGCCTCCCACCGATAAAAAAGTTTTTTAATTTTTCTCGAAAATTTTCTTATGTAAGAGCATAAAATATTTATATTGTTGAAAAGAGAAAAAAAACCTCTACCAGAAAATGTCAAAAAATATATACAGTGTCATTTAAAAAAATTGCACGTGACGTCACCACTCTGAAACAATTGAAGATAAAAATTTTTTGATAGTGTTAAAATGTAGGTTTTTATGTGCCATTTGATTTGATATAAGGTTTATTGGGTCTAAAATAAATAATAAAGTAGCTAGAAGGCGGGGCCCTTTTTATAGAACAGACGGTATATATATATACAGGGTGGTCCACTTTTTTGTAGCAGGACTTTAATAGTATATAGAAAAACTTATTTCAAGGCGAAAGTTTCATATAAACATAGGCCCTGAAATTCTTCGTTTTAAAGATACAGGGCGTTCAAATTTTCGAAAAAATATCATTTTCTTTTTACAGTATCCCAACCAGGTGAGATAATTAAACTAAATTTGGTGTGCAGCTCTATCCTAAATGGTGCTACATTATGTGACAATATCAAGGCCCTCGATCGACCAGTGGCGGAGATGTGGGGTTTCTCGATCAATGCATTTTAAAATTCACTAGTACGACCCTGTTCAAAATCAAAATTGTTTATTTCTTCAAAAAAAGGGTTTAATTCTTTACAAAAATTGTCTCTTCACATTTCTCCATATCTCCCACAGTTGCGTAGCAATTTTTAATAGATTGGACAAATTCATGTTTTTTATTCAAAACTAGCAAGATGCCCTTTCTTCGTACGGACAACAAATGTTTGTTTCTTCTTTTAAATCTTAAATTAATTCTGGAGTACCTCCTTCCTTCCCCCCACCCAATACGCTAAATGAACGAAGGCTGGAAAACAATATTTTATGTAAAAAGGAAACAATATTCTTCTGAAAAAAGTTCTCCTAAATTCTTTAATTCTTTACGTACCCCCTGGAAATGTGTATGTAATTGTCGTTACTCTTGTATACATTGATAAAACTATAGTTTTAGTATAACAATGAGATAAAATTAAAAATGTATGTACTTATTAAATGTTGCATTCATAAATTATAGCAGAATACCCGTTTCCACCACAGGAGGATGGAATTTCAGAAATTCTCCTATTTTATTATAAGAGATGTTGAGAAACACAGTTTACCCTTTTTCACCCCTTAGGGGTAAATATTTCTAAAAATTCTTTCAGCCTGTTTTATCCTGAAATGAACCCAGAAGGAAAATAATTAAGTATTTTAACCCTCTACCCCCTTTCAGTTTTCCCTTTTTACCGCTTTAGGGGGGAGATTCAAAAAACCCTAAAACCCCTTTATAAAGATTTGAAGAACACTCTATATGACAAAAAGAATGCTCTAACTCAACAAATACAGGATACACAAGGGGTTCTATAATTCACTCCGAATGCAGATTCGCACCTTTAAGGGTTCTTTAATCCACCCTGAATCAATATTTGCACCTTTAGGGGTTGATTAGGGCAAAATTCTGAAATACGTTTCTAAGTATTTGAATTGAAAATCTTTGCTAGTAAAAACCAAGTCGATATCTTATCGGGTGTAAGAGATATTGAGGAATTCCTAAAAACACATTTTACCCCTTTTCGCCCCCTTAGGGGTATAATTTCAAAAAATCCTTTCTTAGCACTACTTTACGTAACAAATTTAATCTTCTACCCAAATTTCAACTTTGTAGTACCAGTGGGTACGGCTCTGCGTTGATTAGTCAGGGTTGTGTCTTTTCTTTATATATGTATAGATAAACTCGAACTAGCTTTGGGGTAGAATATTCACTTTTCTTTACAAAATAAGGAAATGCTAGCCGTTTTTCGTACTTATGCTAATAATGGAAGAAGAAATTAAAGAACTTTATTTTCAATGTCCAGTAATAAGTAATAAAGAATGTAACTTATTTAATTAGAATATTCTACCCCAAAACTAGTTCGAGTTTATTTTGAATAAAAAACATGAATTTGACCAAACTATTAAAAATTGTTACACAACCGTGGGAGATACGGGGAAATGTAAAGAGACATTTTTTGTAGGGAATTAAACGCTTGTTTTGAAAAAATAAACAATTTCGATTTTGAAGAGGGTCGTACTAGTGAATTTTTAAATTTATTGATCGCGAAACCACACATCTCCGCCACTGTTCGATCGAGGGCCTTGATATTGTCACAGAATGTAGTACCATTTAGGATAGAACTGCACACCAAATTTAGTTTAATTATCTCACCTGGTTGGGATACTGTAAAAAGAAAATGATATTTTTTCGAAAATTTGAACGCCCTGTATCTTTAAAACGAAGAGTTTTAGGGCCTATGTTCATATGAAATTTTTGCCTTGAAATAAGTTTTTCTGTCTACTATTAAAGTCCTGCTACAAAAAGTGGACCACCCTGTATATATACAGGGTGTTAATTAAGTACGTAGACAAACTTTGTTACGGTATTAAAAGGACTTTACGACACCCACCCAAGGTGAGCATCGCACCACGGAATCAGTCCTGAAAACCTGACACACTTGCCCTGAAATCGGTTCGAAATAGGCTAATAGGCCACGGCTGGAACGCTCAGGGAGTCGGGCGTGAGTTACACGATACGTTCTGGGCAAGCGCGTTGTGGCATAATATATACAGGGTATGTCGAAATTATGAGGGCGCCACCAAGCCTGTCTTAACCCGGCTAACCGGGCCTGGACGGTTAGACGGGAGCGAAGCATGCAAAAATACTCCGCCAATAAGATTACTCAAGAGTTGCAAGGTCAAATAGCAATTTCGGGATTGCCTTAAGCAAGGATTGTGATTAGGTGTCAATCCGACCACGACGACGCAGCTGTCTCACTCACCTGCACGCTCACAGCTTCCTCGTTCCGTCGTACAATAATCCGTACAATAAAGGGGCGTCTATCTGTAACAGAACATGCACAAGCCGAAACAAACAATAGTTCCCTTAACTAACCAATCATATATTTCACTTCGGGTTACAATGGGGTAGCAGAATGCGTCGCCCTGTATCTAACCTTAATCTATAATTAAGGGCACCAGCTGGCACGCGCGCTCTAAACTTAACGACAGATGTTGAACATTAGTGAACAGCAATAATAGGTAGTAATGAGTAGGTACAAAGATACGCGTTGCCTTATGCAAGGGCAGCGACGATTTACATTAGCCTTCACGGCATGAACAGTCTGCAAGTCTGAATGAATACACTAGCGTAGTAATGAGTAGGTACAAAGATACACGTTGCCTTATGCAAGGGCAGCGACGATTTACATTAGCCTTCACGGCATGAACAGTCTGCAAGTCTGAATGAATACACTAGCGTAGTAATGAGTAGTAATGAGTAACACTCGCGTTCACAGCGGTAATCAGGTTAAAGGCACATACCTTAATGCGTAGGCGGCGAGGGAGCCGGGTACAGCTGAGTTGCGACGAGCAGCAATCGTAGGTGGCAGGTACCTTCGGTGTTACAACGGCGAAAGGGGGTGAATGCATAACCGCCTCAATGGCGACGGGAGACGCGTCAGGACGCGTACAACGGGACGACGAAAAGAATGGGGGCCTCACTCGTTCTGCTGAACCAAATCCTCGTAGGTCGAGATGAAGGGGGCACGACCCCTCACTAACAGTAGCAGGAACTGGGCTCCAAAAACACCCACGTTACGCCGAAGACCACTCGACAAATTCCGACTCACAACCACCACACAAGCGCTCTCTGCAATGGGCTCCGGACGACTCCACGTAAGGCGAAAACGTATATCACATAATTTCTGAAACAGCACTTGACGGGAAAAAGGGCTGACGCCCCCGCCAAGGGCGGAAGCGCCGCACGAAAGCACACACTCCGCGACCTCTTGTTCGTTCGACGGCTCTCGGCTGAATGCCCGAGGGAAGCGTTGGCAAAAGGTCACCTTGGCCGCGTCCCCCACGTGACTAAACCACAGCGAATCGCAAGGCGATGAAATGAAACCAACCAATCCGGGCCACGCTGGTATCACGCCGCCACAGCGTGCTATTCAGAATTCAGAAAAACGCCATCAGAGGAGAGCTCCAACCGACGACAAATACTGCTTTTGGGGCTAAATATGTGCGAAATCGTGATTCTGGAATTAGACGATGGAGCCAAATAAAGAGCTAAAAGGGCTTAGCGTACGGGCACGCTGCTCTAAGCTTAGGCGGCTATTCAAAATACCAAAATGACCTAACTAACGGCGTGAAATGCAATTAAGCATCTGAAACAGCAAAATGACTTAACAACTTTAAGGGGTGATTCCTTGATCAATTCTAAGATAAAAAGTTCATACAAACATGGGGCCTAAACGGCTTCGTTTTCGAGATACAGGGTGTTGAAGTTTAAACAAAAACAGTTTTTTTCAAAAATTTGGAAAACGGATAGAGGTATTCTAATGAAACTTGGTGTAGGTTAGTATTTCAGAAAGTGGCATTGTTTAGTCAAAATAAATTTAATTTATTTCCACCAGTGGCGTGCATCGGGGCGATCTCAGTTACATTATTTTAGAAAAATCTGATACGCCACTGTTTTGTAGGAAAAAGTTTTGTAGCTATTGTAAGAATGTGTTTTATTAAATAACATTTTTTAAAAGCTTCCTTAAACTGTATTTTGAAAACGAAGCCGTTTAGGTCCCATTAACGTCCAATGTACGAAATTGCTGTTACAGATTTTTCCATTTTTCTCGCAAAATGTTTATTCTATCAAAAAAATAAAAGATACATCTTTTGTATAGTTTCAATGGATAAAGCTAAAAAACTTGTCGTATTGACTAAAAAACAGTGGCGTACCAGATTTTTTTGAAATAAGGTAGCTGCGGTGGCCCCGATGCACGCCACTGGTGGAAATAAATTACATTTATTTTGACCAAACAATGCCACTTTATGAAATACTAATATACACCAAGTTTCATTACAATACCTCTAGGCGTTTTCCAGATTTTTGAAAAAAAAGTAATTTTTGTTTAAATTTCAACACCCTGTATCTTGAAAAGGAAGCCGTTTAGGCCCCATGTTTGTATGAACCTTTTATCTTAGAATTGATCAAGGAATCGCCTCTTAAAGTTTGTCTACGTACTTAATTAACACCCTGTATATATAAATAGAAAATATAAATACATATGTATCATATATACTTATACTTTAGTTACTAGGAATAGCTTTAGTTTAATCAGACCATTAAAGTAATACAACTAACTTGTTTCTAAGCAGCGCACAACATAGGCAGGCAGGCAGGCAGACAGACAGACATACAGACAGAAAGACAGCCAGCCAGACAGGCAGGCAGGCAGGCAGGCAGGCAGGCAGGCAGGCAGACAGCCTTTCAAGTTTACCTGAGAAAACACCATTGACCTTTATCACCTGTGATCTACTTGACAAACAATCTATAAACCAATCCAACACCACACCTCCAGTTTCATAGCTCTTTAGATTAAAATATTACTGTCAATTGTCTCAAACGCTCTCTTTAGATCCAGGAGTACTTTCACGGTGTTGTCATCATTATCTATTGCACGGTTCCAATTATAAATTGTCAGTTGAAGGTCAGTTTCACCACTGTGATGACTTCGAAATCCTGACTGATCTTTAAATAATATGTTGATATTGTCAAAATACTATATAATTTGCTTATGAACAGTTTTCTCAATAACTTTTTCAATTAAAGATAAAAATATAGGCCTAAAATGACATGGGCTTTATTTGCCAAGCAGTGCTGGTATTCACCGCTCCCTGGGGCTATATTTGGGACACTCAGAGTGATTCGAAAGTAAAATTTTTATCTTGAAAATAACCCGTCGATGCCCGGCAAATTTGGCCGACTTTGGGCCAAATTTCGTGGGTTTCTCGGAGTTGACGTGGAAGACGAGATTTGCCTCTGGTGGTACGACCGGACGTCGCTGCTGAACGGAAAATAACCTTCGTGCAGGTTCGTCGTGCTTTTATTTGGCTTCAGTTAGGGAATGACCTAGGGGGCGGCATCAGAATGGAAAGTGGGTTTAGAGAAGTATACAATGCAGGACAAGGAATCCACCTTCACAAATTAAACGGGTTCAACAGATCCAGGGAAGTATACAGTGCAGGACGGGGACATCCGCCTCCACAAAATAAACGGATTCAGATAAGTTCTAGGTAAGTTTATTAAAAATGCGGCTCTTGGACGCAAGTGTCTTCAGCAAGCCGAGCGTTCTCGTTTTAAACTCTCTTGACTCCAGTTATTAGGGCTCCCTTCTAGACGAGAGTAATCAAAGTGAAGTTTGTGTGTTCCAGAATGACATTTAAGCAAAAAAAATTATTAGTTAAGAAAAAACATTGTAAAAACTTACTTAAAACAATTGTAAAATTATTTCTATGATACCTAGATGTTCAATTATTAATGTTTATTATGGAAGCCAAGCCAGAAGCTGTGTTACAATATTGGCTCCCAAGTTTGAATTGATTTCGCACATTAAAAGTCATTATTTGTGCTAGTAGTTGGGTTTTATTTATTCGCCAGTATGCAGAGCCCAGTTATTCATAATTTCATAAATTTTCAAAGTGCAGTTCCAAAGAAAATTGTTGCTGAAGCTTCTCCCATTTGGGTTTAACTTCGGAGCGATATTTTGGCAAGTTGTGGTGCTGCACAAGCAGATAGCAGTGTGCAGAGTATAGAGAGGCCCTTGTTTGTGGCATATAAAAAGGTAGCAGCAGTTAAAGGCGTTCCAGAAGGCCGGTACAAGGTTGGCGTCCCTGAAAACGTGATCCAAATCCGAGGTCAACCTTTGAAGCCACATTCGAAAAGGTTGGAAACCGATAGAAGTGGACAGCAACGTGAAGCACCTTGACAACACTTCGTTCGTAGTCCAGAGGCAGGTAGCAACCGCAGGGAGGGTTCCAAAAGGAAATTACGAGGTTGGCGCCATCCCATTGTGCAGTGAACGTAAATGGATTCGTAAAGTAGGAAATAAAACATTTGCCAGTTAGCGTCACCTATGACGTAGAAAGGTAACAAATACAGGTTAGCGAAACAACTTGATTCACTAAATTGCATTGTGGTTACTTACCTGAGGCGAATTTTGTAATTGTTGGTCGATTTGCGTTCAATTACGCTGGATTTTTTTCTGTTCGATCAGCTCTGTCTTCCGTCAATCTTTGAGGTTAACTGTCACTCCTTTGAAAGTGAGCATTTGCTATACTAAGATACATTTTATACTGTGTGTTACATCCTAACACTTTGTTACGGTATAATCTTAATGAATCGACATTGCATGTATTCAACGTCAAAGAGCGGGTTGGGTTAGGGTTAGAAGGGTTTGCCGGTTTCCTAAAAGACACAGATCTAAAACTGTCTCGAAGCAGATGCTCGGCTTCTGTTACCCTCAACTAGCTTAATCGGGAAGGCGTGGTTCGACAAACTTAACGAAACCGACAGGGGTTATCCTATTCTAATCCCTAACAATTCAATTCATAAATGGGGAAAATGCTCGGAGCGCCACTTGTTTTTAAACAGAGAATTGCTAACGCAGCGAAAACAAGAAATACCACGTAGCAATGAAAAAGTCCTCCAGGTTGCTTTACACCACTCCAGCGTCACTCGTCAGCTCCACCGACGCCGGATGCAAACGTCGAAGTCACTTACCTTCGATGGCCACCGCTCTGGAAGCTAATAACAAAATACAAAACACCCCTGATCTTAAGGGCTTACGCGTTCTATCGCATGCTCTGGTCTTTACATGAAATTACACTCGGCTAAAGCCGTCTTTAGTTGAGGACTCAATAGGTTCACACATTTAAATCAAACCAATAATTAATTTAGCCAATAATGAAATTTAATGATTTAAATTTTAGTACATCAAGCCAAAAGTCGGCTATCAAAAAGGTTACTCCCTTGCTGAGGACAAAAGGGGTTCCCACGCAAGAACTAACTTAGTCTAAACAGAGTTACAAAGAATAAACAACTGAAATATTGGCAGGAGTAAAGCTTCCGCCTTCAATGATCAACTGACATAATTAAAATACAAAGAAGTACGCAATGTTCGTAGCTCCGCACACTGCGGCACTGGATAAGCGTAACAGTAATAGTTAACAATGTACAAATTTACCTTAGCCCAGGCATGGTAGTCTGTTGGAAGTCCAAGCCTCGGTGATGCTTCAAAGGACGCCGGGGTTGGTGCTGCTCCCTGCAGTGTAGAACAGGGTAGACCCAAGGGTTGGGCGGAAGCCGTGGCTCACGGCCCAAGAAGGGGTTAGAATTATTTAAGATTAATACAGCCGCTCCCCCCCGGGAACTCAAGAAAACTCGAGATCGGCTGAACGTAGCAAAATTTGCAAAAAAACAGATGTTTCCCCACTTACTATGGGAAAACTACGTGGGCTTCATAGGGCGTCTTGTACTAAATGTGCAACCATGTGCAAAATAACTTTCCCCCGGCTCTGGGGTTGGTTAACGAACATTAAAAACGCCGCCCGCTGATAGGTCAACCGAGTCACACACAACGCGTTCCGAGGGGAAAGAACAGAAATCCTTCACAAAACATTAATTTAACTGGATAGCACCGAAGTGGGTTAACACAAAAGGTCCCCCGGCGAATCGCCGAGGCTACCCCCGAGGGTGCAAAACAAACACGTCTGTCTGAACTGAAGGCTGGCTACTAATTAATTTTAAAATCGCGGAGCTTAAAGATTGCTCCCGCGCTAAAGAAGAGTGCATCTCACTTTTACTAATCCACACTAAATCTTTCGTCTCCTTGTTGCAACATGAAAGGAAACACTGCATCATGAACTCGGGGAAACCCCGATTAAAACAAAGCACAAAGGAAGTCTCACATACTTGGAACTGCCAAGTCATGAAAGTCCAGGCGTATCAAATGTCTTAAATTCAGAAGTTAAATTAATCGAAAAGAAGGTTTGGGCTTTACAGAACGTGACCCTATTACTTGGGCACAACAGATTAATCAAAACTGATTTCCAAAGAGCTTGCAGTGTACTACGGAAGGCAAGGCGCTTGAGTTGCCTTATCGATAAACTAAAACAAGCTGTCTTTGAAAAGGAAAGCAGTATTAAGGTCTGAAGTCAGAAATATAATGCACAGAATAACAAGAGCTCTACTAAAATTTTCTTCCTTTTGACAATTTGTTCGCGAGACCGACTAGTATCAAATGTCCCTAACGGCGTTAAGAATTCTACGAAAGAAAGCAGCTGAGCTGCGTGCGAATATAGATTACGTCACCCTGAACAGAAATAAGCTTGACCTGATACCAAAATTTCGACGGATATGTAGGTTGTAAATGATTTACCATGAATTGCAAGGTCCCAAAAAAACTAAATAGGCTCGTGAGAAACAATGCAATACAAACAAGCTCGGGCAATTCGCTGCCGCAGCTTGAATGACTTTAAATTACACAATCGGTTTTAATGCAGGGCCGGTTTTAGGGCAGAACCGGCTTCAGAAATTAACGAGGTCGAAAATGATCTAACAACTTTCATATTGGAGTCTCAAATTGCTAGCCAGCGCATTAATTTGATTTAGTTGCCAATAATTAAAATATAGGGGGCAAAATACCATTTATTATTGTATTTAATAAAAATAATCATAATCTTTAATTAACCCTGAGAGAGGCAATTATTCATATTAAAACTTGTAGTAAGTATTTGTGATAAGCTACTATTTTATTTATTCCAATTTAAATTATTATTTCAGTATGGCTGTCTACATTTCCTACTGCACAAGCATCTGGCAATTAAGAAGTGTTAAACGTAAACATAACAAAAACAAAGGATGTGGAATTATGGACGTCGAACGAGTGTATCTGTATTATAACATTAATTAACGCAGATTTCTAAATCAACAAACTATTTGATTTGAATACAAAAATCGATTCTTTTCATGTATTTATGTAAATCACCACTTTTTGCACCCTGATGCTAATACAAGAATTAGACAATTAGCAGCACTGTCATTGACAAAATAGCAAAATATGCTATGCGATATGTATTGTTATCACCAGAAAACTCACTTCGGTAAATGGTTATCCATTTCATCAGTAAATTATTTTTATCTTTATCTATCTTGAATTTTACTCATAATTTTATTTCAGTTCATACCTTATAAATATATTTACCCATACAAATAATTTGCTACTTAAAAATGTAGTAGAATATATTTATTAAAAATTTGTCTCACTAATAAATAATTTACAGAAAACCAACAATGTCATACATTACCAAAACTTTAATAATATAGAGCATTATATAATCATTTACAAGAAGTTCAGTTTTACATTAATTTTGTACAATATAAAATTAGAACATTTTAAAATATCGAAGGATCAAAAATTATTTTCATCTAGTAATGCTATATGGAACAGTTTCTAATTTATGAATGCAACTATGTCACCTAAAATTTAATTGGCAAGTTTGACCTTTTAAATATAAACATAACTGCATCCATAAATTACGAACTATTCCATAGCCAGATGAATACTAGAAGAAAATAATGTTTGACCATACTTTAGAATACACAGTAAAAAATTAAAAATTTTCATAGGTCTCATTAAATGGTGCCGTGCCATGTTTGTCTAAAATTTTGCCTCACAATTCAATATAGTTTTGGACATGCACGGCAGCATCCAGAAGGTCAATAGTTTTACGTTTTTCTTTAGTACTTATGTATCTTCATATGTTCAACTACACTACTTTCTGTTGCTGCTCTATATTCACAAATAGAACATTAATAAGTTCCTACTGTATGAGTCTTCATATGGTTCACTAAATAATCTTTACGTGCTGCTTTATATTCGCATATAGAACATGCATAAGGTTTTTCTCCTGTATGAGTCCTCAAATGATTCACTAAATTAGTTTTCACTGCTGCTTTATATTTACAAATAGAACACTGATAAGGTTTTTCTCCTGTATGACACTTCACATGGTTCATTAAATTACTGTGATTTGTTGTTTTATATTCGCACATAGAACAAGAATACGGTTTTTCTCCTGTATGCGTCCTGATATGTATAACTAAATTACTTTTCTCTGCTGCTTTATATTCGCAAATAGAAGATGCATAAGGTTTTTCTCCTGTATGAAATTTTATATGGCTCACTAACTGATCTTTTCGTGCTGTTTTATATCGGCACATAGAACATGCATAAGGTTTCTCTCCTGTATGAGTCTTAAAATGCTTCACTAAGTAATTTTTGTCTGTGGATTTATGTCCACAAATAAAACACGTATACGGTTTTTCTCCTGAATGCATCCTCATATGGGTAATTAAAGCAAGTCTGGTTGCTGCTTTATATTCGCAAATAGAACAAGAATAAGGTTTTTCTCCTGTGTGAGTCCACATATGTCTCACTAAACTACTTTTCACCGCTGCTTTATATTCGCACATAGAACATGAATATGGTTTTTCTCCTGAGTGTGTTCTCAAATGGTTAATAAAGTTCCTTTTATGTGTCGTTTTATATTCACAAATGGAACATGAGTGTAATTGGTTTGTACAGATGATCCTACGTTTCCTGAAATTCTTCTCGTCTACTGCTTCATATTCAGGGATCTTAGAAGCAAACTGTTCCTTTAAGAGGCTTCCACTTGTTGCAGGCATATGCCATTCATCTTTTATGACAACTTCCTCCTGTTTAATATTCAACCATTGATAAGGCGCGTTGTCAACAGTATCTTCAATAAACTCTCGCTGTACATGCAAGTTTGCGACTGCAGCATTTTCATTATCATTCATCGGTGGTTCGTATAACCTAGTGGCCACTGCACTACACAAATCATTATTAAGGAATTCCTGTTTCACCTTCATTATTATAACACAACTAGAGTTTAATGCACTATCTGAAAACAAAACACATTACGAAATTTAGTTAGGTTAAGTACGTAATGTTTATTTATGTATTTAGAAACTTGAGTTCTATTAATATTTCTACTTACATGAACAACATGAAAATTGTAAAACGCAACTTATACACAGAATGGCCTAGCATCAAACGTGAAGTTCCATTACTACAAAAACAACAATGATTTAATTGAATACAAAAGAACTACTTTGATAATTTGATATACAGTATGTCCCGCAACGCGATATCAAGACTACCTATGTGTACCGGGTGTCTCAATAAGAATGGCTCTCGGCATATATCGTTCATAGTAGAGAATCAGGAAAAAAATATTTATTATAAATGTGGCCAAGAGAAAATGCTGGAAATTATTTTGAAGTATCTGGGTTGACCGCTAGGGGACGTAAGCGCAATCTTAAATTTAAAAAGTTTTTCGAAATTTTGCTTAATTAAGAATAGCTAAACTATATCTTGTTTTAGAATTGCGAGAAATTCGGTTCTTTTTTGTCTAATACTTTTAGCTCTGTCTCTTAAAATAGAGTGGTGGGGGGTGTTCGAACATTTTTGCAAATAAATGTCAATAACTTTAAACGGCTGAACGGATTTTGATAAACTTGGAGTCGTGGAGAAGAGATTTTCTTAGGCTATCAACTGCTTGACGAAAGAGGCGATTGCGATTGCTTGCATTGCTTTTAGAGGGCGTTTTTCGACACAATCACAAATAAGACGAATTTTCTCAAAATACTTAAATGCAACGATATACTTTTTTTTTGTAGCGAAATATAGTCAAATGAGAACCTTACATTCCGCTGAAAACCGTATCTCGATATATCTGTCCTTTCCTAAATTATACGTAAAAAAATTTAAAACCCGAAAAAATTTCAGAATTTGGGACACATTTCCGATTTAACTGTCATTATTAAAATCGAATTATCCTTAGTTTATCAAATTATTGCTTTACAGTTAAAATACCAGCATGATATCTCAATAATAATCAGTATTTATTCAATAATGTTAGAATATTGCCCTTCTCTCCATACAAAATACATACTTTGTTTTTAAACAAAAAAATAAGTAGTTGCTTTGGAAAATAAAAGAGCATAAATTATAAGTGGAAATATATAAAAACAAGCTGTGGGCCATGGAAAACAACAAACATGTGTCAAATGCTAATACATATAATGCATTAAAACAACAATTAAAGCAAACGGGACTATAAAATATAACAAAAGAATCAAAGTAACTAGTGACGACCTAAATGTTCAAATTGTATATTATACATTTCGACTTATAATTTATGCTCTTTTATTTCCCAAAGCATACTACATATTTTTTGTTTAAAAACAAAGTATGTATTTTGTATGGAGAGAAAGGCAATATTCTAACATTATTGAATAAATACTGATTATTATTGAGATATCATGCGGGTATTTTAACTGTAAAGTAATAATTTGATAAACTAAGGATAATTCGAATTTAATAATGACAGTTAAATCGGAAATGTGTCCCAAATTCTGAAACTTTTTCGGGTTTTAAATTTTTTACTTATAATTTAGGAAAGGAAAGAGATATCGAGATGCGGTTTTCACCGGAATGTAAGGTTCTCATTTGACTATCTTTCGCTACAAAAAAAAAGTATATTGTTGCATTTAAGTATTTTGAGAAAATCCGTCTTATTTGTGATCGTGTCGAAAAACGCCCTCTAGAGGCAACGCAGGCAATCGCAATCGCCTCTTTCGTCAAGCAGTTGACAGCCTAAAGAAATCTCTTTTCAACGACTCCAAGTTTATTAAAATCCGTTCAGCCGTTTAAAGTTATTGACATTTATTTGCAAAAATGTTCGAACACCCCCCCACCACTTTATTTTAAGAGATAGAGCTAAAAGTATTAAACAAAAAAGAACCGAATTTTTCGCAATTCTAAAACAAGATATAGTTTAGCTATTCTTAATTAAGCAAAATTTCGAAAAAACAGCTTTTTAAATTTAAGATTGCGCTTATGTTCCCTAGCGGTCAACCCACATACTTGAAAATAATTTCCAGCATTTTCTCTTGACCACTTTTATGATAAATATTGTTTTCTGATTCTGTACTATGAACGGTTCCTGAGATATGGCCGAGGGCCATTCTTATTGGAACACCCGGTACAAGAAATATTTTCAGTTAAAGTGCAAATACATACTTTAAACCATTTGTCCAGAAGATGAGAGTTATAGGTTACATTAAAATTAAAAATAGCGCCCCACATGTAATCGAAGTTGCAATTCTTGTCTCAATCTTCCGACAAAGATGGCGGTCTTAACTCGACAGTGTAGTCATTTTGAGATAAGGCCTTGAATTTAAAAAATGTAATCCTAAAATTTAATTGTAAAAATATAAAAATTCTCAAAATTATGTGAATTGTGGTGACATCAAACCTAATAGTATTTAACATTACTAGCTTGGTAAGAGGGGTTTTACTGGCGTATAGAAGGATATGACTGGCGAGCCAAAGGCGAGCCAGTCACCTTCTTAAGCCAGCAAAACCTGTTACCTTGCGTGTATTGTTGAATATTTTATTTGTTCCTCACTTGTAAATAACTAGAAATATACCATTTATTCAAAATGTCAAACTGACAAGCAACTAAATTCATCGATATGACACATACTAAGGAAGACAACTCTGGCTTTGCACATCTATCAGCACGCTTGTAACATTTTACTAGTAAAAAATTTACTGGCTAGCCAGTTAAGAAACATTTTCAAGGTGAATACAGTGACTTGATAAATTGATGTTTACAAGTGAGGAACATATAATAGTATTTTACATTACAAGCCAGGTAAAACAGTTTTTACTGGCGATAGGATTGGGATGACTGGCGAGCCGTTAGGCGAGCCTGTCATATCCTTGAGCCAGTAAAAATGGTTACCTGGCGTGTATTTTTGAATATTTTATTTGTTCCTCACTTGTAAATAACTAGAAATTTACCGTTTATTCAAAATGTCAAACTGACAAGCAACTAAATTCATCAATATCACACATACTAAGGAAGACAACTCTGGCTTTGCACGCTATCATTTATCTATGAGCACGCTTGTAAAATATAACTGGCTAGCCAGTAAAAAATTTACTGGCTAGCCAGTTATGAAACATTTTCAAGGTGAATACAGTGACTTGATAAATTGATGTTTACAAGTGAGGAACAAATAAACATTTTAACGTTTAAATATGAATTTTTGGATAGTTTCAATAGCTGGGAGGGTTAATTTGAAAAAAAATTAACATTGGATAGCAAAGGATTATTTCTCACAAACCTAAAAGATCAAGCCCTGAAACTACGGAATGCTGAATAAAACAAAAATCGAGGCCGGATTACCTGGAAATTTCAAAAAGAACCAATAAGTTTTAGATGCTTAGTCGTGCAACAATTACTAATAATAATAACATTCAGATAAGGGAAGCAAAATATAAACTACCCCCAATATATAAAGGGTGTAACAAGGAATGTCTTAGTATAAGGAAAAGGCAATGTTAAAAATTACAAAGTACCTTCACCGATCATAAAGTCCTGGAAGTGGTAGGTGGCATTTTTTGAGTTCTGTGAATTTCTTCCGTCTCTCTGTTATTGTGTCACATAGAACCTCACTATGTGGTGAGGGTAACAAATATCCATGCAGTAAATAAATGAATGATATTCGATTTCTTCATTTAAACTAAAAGTTTTTATTCTTAAAACAATCGAAATTGATCCAAATAAGCACCCTCTTACGGATGTGGAACTTTAGAAAACTTATAGGAAAATTCGAGTGGTAAAGGAAAATTTCAACGAGGAAGAGAGTGAAGATGAAAATAATCCTATTGTTAGCGAGCATGAAGCAGATGATATAGAACCGAAAACGTTGGCTAGAAAAGCATGGCCTTTGCCAATTTATTACGGGATGTTAGATTTGGCTGAAATAAATTAATTTGTTTTAAGCAATGTGATTGATAAGTATGGCTATTAAATTAAGTCGGTGTATAATAATATCAGTAAAAGTAGACTGGATTAAAAATTAATTGCTTACGGAAGAAAATCGTATTAGGGACTGTATGCTAACTGAGAAACACTGGCTAAGTCAGATGGGAGTTCATTGACCTATTGCGCCGAATATAATTGAAATACCAAACTATTGTTTTTGCGTCTGCATATAATCTTTATTTAATCTTATCGCAACCACCTGGGTAAACTTTTCATAGAAATTCTTTCCAGTGACCTTTAATCAGTTTAATCAATTCAATATTTTAATCACGATTATTATTCATTTTTGACATATAGTTGATCATGCAAAGTTGTTCTGTTTGATGTTATCTAACTACCTTTAAATTTAATTACCATACTGATGAATCGCTCTGTATATGTAGTATATCAATGAGAGTAATTTTCACAGCTCGTGTGGTTACAACACAAGAAACATTATTCACTGGGGAAGGGGTTTGAGGAACACTGATCTCAATACATTGGCAAAAGTGAATGAGCTTTAATTGTTAGTTGAAAATAAAATCACTTGTGTAACGGTCGACCAGAAATGGGCAAATTACTTTAAAAATGTAGTTAATTACCAATTTCCGGTTAATGAACTAATTAAATTACCAGATTTTTACTCAATTACTCAAATGAAGTAAAAATGTAATTATCAATTACTTGGTAATTGTAGTTGAACAACATTAATTACTTTTTCAATTACTTTTACTACAAATTGTCGTATATTTGTATTTGATAATATTTAGATAACCATGTGCTAGTGCTAGTGTATCATTTTGAACAAGCAAACTGAAATTAATAAATAATTATTATATACCAATATTGTATAATAAAGTTATTTGCTGTCAATTGTTATAGAAACAATACACTGCACTTACTACAGACACAGACATATTTTTCGCTTCTTACACAATAATTATTAGCGAGCTACAATGCTACATCCTGCACAGCATACAAGACACAACACATGCATATCTCATTTCCAAACATACGCGCAGACACCATGTATGTCTTTTGCTCGTGCACAAAATTAGTTGTAATCCGACTAGTCATAATAAATCATAAATTATATTTATATTGCGCCAGGAATGCTCTATTGCGATATGCTTAACATGAAACTTAATAATACCTTATCTTACTTTTTGCGTTCTGGAGATTTAATGCATAATTGAGGGCAGTAATTTAGTAATTGAATTACCAAAAAGTAATTCAATACTTCGATTAATTTCAATTACCACCAGTAATTGAAATATTTTTAAACTATTTTAAATACTTTTGAGTAATTAGATACTCAAAAGTAATTAAGTAATTGAATGTAGTAATTAATTACTTTCAAAAAGTAATTGTCGTGTACTTTTTAACGAATGTGGCAATTACCCATTACAATTACTTACTGTATTTTGAACAGTAATTGGATTTCAAGACACATCAACCAAAAAGAATTTAATTAGAAAGTAATTAATTACTGTCCAGCTCTGCAGTCGACAGTTTCGATTTATTTCAAGTCGTTATCAAATACCTATAAAGGGAACATTTACAGGTAAGAAGCAATGTTATACAAAGTTATATTCGATATCTTACCTAAACAACTCGGAGTACTAGTTGCACGGGTAATGCAAAACATGAGAACCAGAGGTTTAATATGATAATACAACAGTAAGGACAAGAACCGCAGACTTTATTTTACTACATATTAGTGAAGCTTGAATTCTTGTTGTAAGGTTAGGTGTTAAAAAATCACTAACGCATTTAAAATTAATAAAAATTTACAATTTCCTTAGTTTATGCCAACATGACCGTCGATTTGATAAAAGTTTTTGGTTTGGCAAGGAACTAATTCTGAAAATTTGCTGGACAAGCCAGCCACAGGTGTTTGTTATCGTCGCATGTGCCTTGCATACGGCGTTCTATACAGTAAAAAAATGGAACTCCAGAGCTCGCGTGAAAAGCAAAGTCATTTAAGACACCAACCGAAAGCGATTCCGATTACCATAGCTACCTGAAAACAGGTCGGGGGTCTCAATAAAAAATGTATTCATCTGTTCCCTAATAAAAACTTCTATTTCTTAGGGCGATATCCAAAGTGTTTCTTCTTTAGATAGGTTACCAACTTCTTAAATTCAGAAACAATAAATATCGTCGTTCAGTTTCGTGGTTGTCTTCAGCATTGAATATTCCGCCCAAAAACTTTCTGCAGACTTCAATATACTGCTCCTTCGGACGAAATAAGCAAGATTTTTCGTTTATCGCCACTTTCTTCTCATCTAGCCTTTTTAAACATACTCTATGTGTTTTCGTACTTATATAGCTTTGGATCAATGATTGACAGCCGATTTTCCACGCTTCTTTAATTTCAGTTTTGACAAATATCTCAAACAGTCCGTTAAAATCATCTTCACTATCACTAATTGGCTCAGAATCCACCATGATAAGGAAATTATACTTTTGCTATGCCTTTATAAACGGAAAAACCGGAAAAAAAATATTTGTTTACTCCGCACAGGCGTCCGTAATCTAAATCTACGAGTACGTCATAAATAGTATTTAACATTACAAGCCAGGTAAAACAGGTTTTACTGGCGATGGGATTGGGATGACTGGCGAGCCGTTAGGCGAGCCTGTCATATCCTTGAGCCAGTAAAAATGGTTACCTGGCGTGTATTGTTCAATGTTTTGTTTGTTCCTCACTTGTAAATAACTAGAAATTCACCATTTGTTCAAAATGTCAAACTGACAAGCAACTAAATTAATCAATATGACACATACTAAGGAAGACAACTCTGGCTTTGCACGCTATCATTTATCTATGAGCTCGCTTGTAAAATATAACTGGCTAGCCAGTAAAAAATTTACTGGCTAGCCAGTTAAGAAACATTTTCAAGGTGAATACAGTGACTTGATAAATTGATGTTTACAAGTGAGGAACAAATAAAAGCTTTTAACACCTCCTATTCGCTCCAGAGAAATGTCTAAGAGCTCGTCTTCTTTTAATATTGTAAGCATTTATAATAAATTTCCTTATAACTTAAACTCACCTAAAATATATTTTAAGAGACGTTTAAAACATTTATTCTATGGAAATCTTGCATTGGCAGCTCATTTGTAATTTTGATTATTTACTCACTGTTGATATTTCTCACTGTTATATTAATTGCAGTAACCTCTGCACCAAGAGAGTTTATCTAGCTCAACAGTGGCTTCATTTTTTATTTATACAGTGACCACCAAAACGCCATCAAATGGGAAAAACTTTCATTTTTGATTCTCAACTTTTTACGACAATAATGTGTGCTTGTCTGGAAATCTATTTAGCCCCTCTTAGATGTATAGAATGATTTTTAGTTAGTTAGAAAAAGGCGTTCTGCGAAATTGTCAAAATCAAAAGACTACTATTTTACGGAAATTAAGTAAGGTGTTAATGAGATTTTTTTAGCGTGTGTTAGTTTTTGCTAGCTGAATAATCTCAATGTCAGGAAACAAGTTTTTCACATACCAAAACCTAATTTTAAAATTAAAATTTTTATAGGTAAATACTTTAAGGACTTGTAATTGAAAAAACCAGTAGAAAATGTTAATTATTCCTCTATATTTTGTTATTATTTACCTAAAAGTAATACTTTCGCATAATTTTTATGTTTCTGATGCAAGACGCTTTTTAGGAAAAATGTTTGTTAATGATAATTAATATACAAGGTTATCATAAAGTAAGGGATATATTTTAACTTATTATAACTTTTTAACAAATTAAGTTAATAACAAAAACTAAACGATATTTAATTGTTTTAATAATGGGATTTTGTTGCTCAAACCCAGTTACCGCAAATGTTCAATATGACCTCCATTTTAATCTTGTAAAATCAGCAACCGTTCCTCTAAATTGTACACAGCATTTCGTAACATTTCTGGTTGAATTGCACCAATTTGCTCCGTAATATTGTTTTTTAATTCTTGTAGAGTTGTTGGTCGTCTTCTAAACACTAAATTTTTTAAATAACCCGACAGCCAGTAGTCCGCTGGGTTAAGATCAGGTGATCTTGGTGGCCATAAATTTGCAAAATTTCTGCTTAAAACAAGATCTTGAAAAACGTTAACAATTCTTTAACTTGTCGGAAAATGTGCGGGGGTGCTCCATCCTGCATAAAAATCATGTTTTCAATTCCGTGGTGCTCGTTTTGCAGCTGTGGAATAACATAATCTCTTAGAATTTGCAAGTATCGTTCACCGTTAACAGTTACAGTTACGGCTTCTCCATTCTGCATTTCCTCGAAGAAATACGGACCAATGATAAAATCAGCTGTAAAACCGCACCAAACGGTGACTTTCTTGTCATGAAGACCTTCTTGAACGATTTCTTGTGGATTTTCTGCAGACCAGATTCTACAGTTTTGAGTATTGACTCCACCATTCAGAGAAAAATGTGCCTCATCTGTCCATAAAATATGGGATAACCATTTGGGTTCAATTTCCATCTGAGCCAATAATCGCAAAGAAAAATCGTACCTAGTAGCCAAATCTGCCTCCTTTAATTCAAACAGCATTTTCAGTTTATATGGATACATTTTTTTAATTTTGCGTCAAATTGTCCAAACCGTGGTGTACGGCATTTGCAATCGCTTGGATATCGCATTTGCACTACTGATTGCTAGTGGCTTACCTCTGGCTATGTCCTGTTTTCATGAAGAACCTCTGCAACTTGAACATCACTAATCCTTGGTCTTCCTGATCTCGGAAGGTCAATTACCGAACCTGTTCTTTCAAATTTTTGTATCAAATTGCGGTACGCTTTCATTTGACAGGGCCCCGCTCTCAAACCCATTTTCGTGCGAAATCTTCGTAATCCAGCGGTGTAATTTCTGCCGCATTCATAATAACACTGAACTAAATCAATTCTTGTTTGTAGATCCATGCTATTACAGTTTGAGTCGTTAGAACTTACGTTTACTTGAGTTTTAATTTGAAAATAAACTTCAAATTGAATGATTTTGTTTTGACACTCGTATCAACAATTGTCATGAACACGCTTTTGTTTTCCATAGATTTTGTTGTTAGCTTGATTTGTTAAAAAGTTATAATAAGTTAAAGTATATCCCTTACTTTATGATAACCCCATATATGTAAATGGATTCAGAAAACTCTAATTTACCCCTGTTAATGAATTAGTGTTACCAAAATGCTGTAAATGTTCTTTTACAGTTGTGTAATTTTACATGTTTTAAAAATTTAGTTTTTTTTTAAATTTTGAGCTAAAATTTGCATTTAGATAAAAAATCACATTTTAAACAACGTTTTTTGTAATTTTTTCTCTATCTTGGCTAGGAAGTGCATTCTTTGCAATTATTTTCATAAAATGTAAAATTTGGCAGATAATGAAAGTCGCAGGACAATTTTTTGGCCCAATTGTAATGTTTTTCATTGCAGGGTTTGGTGGAAGATCAACATCTGCATCGTGCTGTATGCTGAACTTTGCCTGCATCTTCATTGTAGATAAAATATTGTAAATAGTTAAATAAAGACATTATTATTATTACTATTATTGCCGCAACTCTACCCAAAGGGGTGGAGAACGCATTTTGTCAAGAAGTGTTTTAGGTGTAACTCCTCTAAATTTTGATAAATATGTTATAGACACACAGATAGAGATATGTGCTCTCAATTGGAAAATCAATAATGAAAAAACATTTTTGTATTGGCAACTGTTATCGGGCACCCACCGGTGACATTGAATGTTTTTTAAATTGCATTATTGACATTTTACATGTTGTATATCAAATTTCTTTAAAAATTATATTAGGTTGTTATAACAATTTCCCCGGAGCAATTACTTTCCGAATTTTAGCCTCAAATCTTAGTATTGTCCCGATTCATGCAAACTGAATTCGTAATGTATTAATGTTATCAAACTTTGATTCCGCATAAACCTTATTTCTGTTCAGCTCGTATCTTAACACTTTGCCGTTCTTGTATATTCATCAAAACCCAATTCTTTGTACGTTGGCTTTATAAATTCAAGCTTTGTTATCATATGCGAGTCGTTTAGCTTATGGGATTCTTAGAATTTCTTATTGTTCTGACACACTTAAAGCTTCCCCTTGGGTTTCCTGCGAATCACTTAATTAGCTTCTGGTCAGTCTAGAATTTTCCCGAGCGTTTGGGGTGACGCAATCTATTCTCATATGCTTTGTGCTTTCTGCATCGGTTGCAATGACGTAGTCCGCTATCTCCTTCTTTAGTGCTTTCGTGGCGACAAAAAACCGGCATGTAATGCTCGGTGTTTCCGCGAGATATTCGGTCAAATATTACATTTGGTGGTGCAATCCTTCGAAATTATGCGACAAAAGATGTAGACTGTCGTTGTAGAAGAGAGATGCAATTTTGAGGTGCTGCAGCCGCCGCTGGGCTGTCCGCGTCTTTTAAATTCAATTCCCGGCCGTCTCTGAACTGAAAAGCACGTGGTCAAGTTCGCCTCCCCGCGGTCTCGCTTTATGCAACCGCGGGGTGGCTCTGTGGAGAAAGTACATTTTCGCTTCCGCTTCCGATTTCCGATTAATGTGTGTGCTTCGTTAACTTGTGGGTGCCTTCTTAAGAAGTAGTGCTTTCGTTTTTGTGGCAACCCTTGGTGTTTGTGTGATGTGAGCATTAGCTGTTGGGAGTGCAAGTGAAGCAAACTAGTTAGTGTGGTCGGAGTCCGTTACCATAAGGGTTGCGAGACCTTTAAATTTTGCTATGGCGGATCCTTTAACGGATTCCCGAAAATACCAACGCTAACTTAAATAAGACATTATGTCATATCTCGCACGTTGAGGGTTTGGTCCCGTTGTTCCTGTATTGGAAGTCATGTATTTCTTCACCCGTTCTGGGGATATTGTTTTTCCACCCCTGGTTGTGACAGACATCACCGAGGCCTTGTTCCTGTATCCCGCTAACACTTTGTGGACTTCAAGTCGTTCTTTTCTTCAGGCATTTTGGACAGTTTGTTTGGGAGAAGCGATCACCTACAATGCCGCACATCAAATGCAGTCAGCTGATCTTCTTCAGGTAACCTAGTTATGTACTAATTTATTGCGTATAGCGCACAGTGAACGTAACATTTCGCCAAAAGTGTTGAACAGTCCGGCGTAATATTACATTTATTGTTAGAACTAGGTTAATTGCTGTTTGGCCATAGTTAATTAATTATTGCCGTCATATTTCCTTGTTGCTGTTTAATGTAAGGTTGTGGCAGTTTAGTTTTTGATCCACATTATGTATTTGCAGTTAAGTTTACTGTTTGTAACTAAGTTAACATGTTACGCAATTTAACCTAACCTTCACTAGCCTATGTCGGTGTTGTTATTTTTATTCCAAATCTTGTTCATTGTCATCTACATATTTTATTATTTCAATATAGTCCATTGTTAAGTACTTATGTTTTTCATTTGTTGTTTACAATATTTGCATGAGTTATGTGTGTACTTTTCAGTTGTAAAAGGAGTTTAGCAGCTGCGTCAAAAAGTTGTTATTGTAAGGTAAATCAGTGTTGTACGTGGATCGTCGACCAAACTCTGTCAAGCTGGAAGTAGAAAGGTGGGGCTACTACTTTCACATTCAAAGTGGGCTCAACTGTTATTAATGTTGTCCCGATTTATCCTGGATGTGGTGGCACTTTTAATTATTTACCATCTTTTACCTCTCGTACCAGAGTACAGCCCTAACTCAAAGATTGTAAAGAACCTGCCCATCTCGACTGCAGTTTTAACCGGAACAAACCTTTCTTGTTACCGCCATCGTAACAAAGCTAGGGTCTTGTATTTTAAGTATATTTCCCGATCATGTCGCTGTATCGTGTTTGTGCAGTAACAAGGTGGAGACTTTATGTCATTAGTTTGAATCATTCCAAGGAGTTCTCCAGTTTTAGCAGCGCTCTTTCTGCCTTTACACCAAAGCGTGAAGTGTCAGTATCGACGGATCACCGTAAACCGGATTGTGTTTTTTTAATTTTTACGAAATAATAGAAATACAGTAGATTTTAGTAATTCGTACTGAGGTGGAAGTTTTGATGATAACACTCAAATTTTGCATTAGCTTTACAGCATGAGAATTGACACAGTTTATTTATTAAGTAGTTCAAATAATGCTTTTGATTATTTTGATGAAATTTTGCTTAATCATTTTAATGTAACCTTCACGTTGGTGTAAATGTTTAAGTAATAAAACGGATAAAGAACGTATTACGCAAACGCAAGAGGTACTTAAGTCGAGTGCAAAACTATAAACCTTCATGTTTTTAGATCAGCTAATGCACAATTAGCAAACGTTCATGAATACCCGAAAATGAAACAGAAAATTAGTCAAAGATGTCAAAAAGCGCATTGTTTGCATTGAATTAATAATGTTAGTAATAAAACAGAATGTGCGTGGTCTATAGTATCTCAATTATGCAACAAACAAATAGCTTTTAAGGATATAACATTGACAAACGCTGCAACTTTAGTTAAAAAACCAAATGCGACAGCCTCCATAATTAACAGTTTTTTTAAGACACTACGTTGAAATTAGTTATTTATAATTAATGTTAAGTGTAATAAGTTTGTTAACGGGACGAAACTTTCCAATCATAACTCTATGTTTTTACACAATTTCACTGAAACAGAAGTGAGTGAAATAATATACAAAGTGTTCAAAATTTTTTTAAGGATGGTAGGGGACATCAAAACAAACATTTTTTGCTTTATAAACATATGTCCAAAAACGCTTCATTTTCGAGATACAGTGTTAAAATTTGTAAAAAAAATAGTTAAAATTTTTTCCTCGAAAACGAAGCAAGATACGCAAAACCGTCAAGTAAAAAAAAGTTGTGTTTTTAGTTGCTTCATCTTAAACAAGTTTAAAAATTGGGAAAAAAACCAATGGGTGTTATATTTTTATGCAAAAACACTAACAGATTACCGCGTGAGCGCACCCCTGAACTGTATGAACTGTAATAGATCCAAAAGATGTCCCATAAAGTTACCAACAAACTGAAAATTTCATTAAAATCGGCTGATGCGTTTTGTTACAAATTTTAACACCCAGTATCTCGAAAACGAAGCGTTTTCGGACAAATGTTTATAAAACAAAAAATTTTTGTTTTGATGTCACCTACCACCCCTAAAAGAGTGTCGGTATATTCTTTGAACAACCTGTATACGAAGTTAAAAAATAAACGTGTGTTATAAAGATCTTGTGTGATACACGCACACAACTTCCTTTTACAGCGATCTTATAATTAGCCAAAAATTTGATTTTTAATTTTAAGGCATTTTTCAAAAATTTTCAAAAATTGCAAATTCTACAAAAACGGTACAAAATAGAGCATTAGTTCAAGACACAAATTTTCTCTAAAAATTTAAGTTGAATTCAAAAATGCTATAATGTACCGGGTGTGCAATTTAATATAGAAAAATAGAAAAAAAAACAAAAGCCAAAGCATTTTAGAGGTATTCAACTTGAAAATAACTTATCTCACACCAATACACATTAAAAATGTAATAAAAATTTCAAGTTTGAAAAAAACACCATACTTCCGGTTATGCGATTTTCTTCAAAAGCTAGATAGTACACAAAACTTGTATATGAAGTTTCAACGTCATAACTCTTTTCGTTTTTGAGATATTCTGTTCACAGGCACACAGACACACAGACAAACCAATGAACAAAAACATGTTTTTTTGGGTTCAGGGGTCTCTAAAACGTGAAGATCTGTCGAAAACTCAATTTAGAATTTTTGGGGTGAGTCCAATACTTCCTTTTTCGTAAAAGGAAGTAAAAAGAATAACTCCCTGCATTCTTCGGTCCATAACATACTTAATACATTTTTCGTTTTTAAACGACCCATTTCCCTAATAAGCTAAAAACTGGAATGATAATTCCTCTATACAAAAAGTGGAGACCAAGATTACGGAAAATTATTTACCCATCTCACTTTAAAAACAATCTACGATGTCGTCGGTTTTCTGCTATCTTAAAGGTTGTTAGCGTAATTTGCTGAACAGAAAAAAATACATGTATTATAGGGGAATATGGCAACTCCCGAAAAAGTGACAAACGTCTCAAGATTTAAGCGGCGATTATATCTAAAATTAGAAATAATTAGTGCTTTAAGCATTTTTCTTCTACCCTAGGTAGATTATTAATCCAGTGCCCCTCGTATTTCAATATATTGACTTTAGGTGTGGCAGCTTTTAGATACGTCGATAAAATCTCGATTTTATTCAGTGAATTGACTACACTTATGATTAGTTCTAAAATTTGATAATATATTTTGCTGCGCCTGACGTGACGAGGTCACTTTATGTGATTGGTTACAATGCTTTATCTCCACCAATAACGTTAGAAGAGAACTCTAAATTTGGAATTTGAAAAAAAACTGTTATGTAACGAATGCCTAGTTGCCGCCCCTTAGGGTCTGCCGATCGGGTGCCGTGCACCTCCTGCAGCCCGCTTAACCCTTTTGTCACCAAAATAAAATCTTTGTGAATTTTAGCTTTTTATATTATTAAAGAAGTTGAAAATCATACAACTAAGACATATTTAGCACATAAAAAACTACTTTGTTAAAGTAAAAAAAAGTGACGTCAAATGACACCACTGGAACGCAATGTTATTACTTATAATGAAATTTTATAAAACAGTTAGTCTTTTCATTGAGGCAAAGTCCCACGTTCCAAGTATTGCAGTTCTACCTGGTGGGGTGTGGCGCTGTCTTGGAGCTGCAATTGTAACATCGTACTGAATTACCATGTACTGGCATATGAGAAGCTTCAACAAATCAACATATATTTTTTTCAAGTGAAACAAAGCGTTTGAAGTGATGTACCTTTTCTTCACTTTTTTCTACCACGTCTCTGAGTTTTTACTGTACCTGCAAGTCCACTTGCTACTGAGATTCTAAATGATTTCAAATCTAACGTAGTACCCTCTGATCGTTTTTGACATATTTTGAAAGAGTTTACTACTGTGAGATGTACAAAGTGCCAAAAAATGCGCAAACACCACTTTTTGCTTTTGCGATTTACTTCATAGCACGGTTTCAGCATGTCTGCTTTATCAACATATCCCGCGTTAAGTTATATTCTTTTAAAATACTGGGCATGCTTTTGCGGCTACTGATCCACCTTTGTTTCTCCTACTGACGGTAGTTGTGTTCAATGGATTATGAAAATTGCTGATAAAGTTAGTTGCTCCTTTGTCCATCCATTTTAGTGAGACAATACCTTCATCGGTCATTCTCCACTGATAATCACCACGGTTCATCTGCTTGTTACCTCCAAAATTCTTCAAAAGATTCTTTCTGTTCTTGCGAATGGTGCCACAAGCTCATATTTTATCAGCCTGTCAGCCCCAGAACTTGTAGCTCCTTTTTATAGGTTTCAGATATTCGTCCATCGACTGTTATTCACAGGATCATATTTCAAATAAGTTTCTGAAAATTTATCCAAAAAGGGTCTAATTTTAAATAACTTGTCACACCCTGGTTCGCAAGATATTGTCATTGAAATGGATGTTGCCAAGTATCCAAATAAATCTCTTGACATTAGTCCAGCTATATATTCATCCATAATTTGTAGATTAGACTACCAATAGTCTTTCAGAGCAGAGAGTCGTTTTATACCCATAAAAATGTATATACCAATAAAAACTTTTATCTCATGGACTATAACTGGATTAAAATTTGTAGCTCCACCAGTTTTCTGAGTGTGTACAAACTGGTTCGGGAACGAGAATAGAAACAGTAAGGATCACACTGAGCGATGGTAGATACGTAAATATAGTGACCGCATACAAACCGCCGAATAAAAGTCTTATAGAAACAGACATACAAAGTCTTCTAAACTCCAAGGAACCAGTTCTGGGCATAAGGAACCTAAATTGTAAGAATGGCAGCTGGGGCTGCCGAACCACCAATCCAGCAGGAATATTACTAAATGATTATTTGACAACATACAATTTCCAAGTGTTGTACCCTGCTAAATTTACCTACTTTCCGTATCGCATTCACCATCAGCCAGGCATCCTCGATATAATCCTGCAGACAAATTTCAGGAAACCAATTCATCAAACACCTGTGGAAGAGCTGGACAGCATCATCTACCAGTGCTAGTAACGTTTTTAAGTGCTCCGCAATTGTCACACCTCCGCAATTAAAAACGTATTACATAAAACTAATAAATGGTGTAATTAACTGAAAAAAATTTCAAGCCTCCCATGGCCAAACTATCAAGCACTACCAGAAGAGTACTGAGGAAACCCCAAGAAATACCACCAATGCAGAAAAGGCAACAATATTTGTCGACCACCTGGCACAAGTGTTCACTCCTACAACCGGCAACCATATTGCACACACAGTAGTAAACTATATCGAATCACACTTAGCCATTCCAGACCAAATTTAACCAATCTCTCCGCATGAAGTGAGAACAATCATAAATGCCTTACCCAAGAAAAAATCACCAGACAACGACCTTATTGCATGCTAAGTGGTTTGTTATTAATCACATTCCGTCCTGCCTCTAATGACAACGGGAGTCAATGTATTATATTCTCTCCGGCTGCCAGTAAAAGCCAACAAGAGAGCCAAACGTGTATTTTTGCTAACAGAAAATCTCCTTACAAGCGATAAAAAATGTCAGCTTCCAAGCAAGGTATCAAAAAGCTCTTTCTAATTTTTTCATAAAAAGTGTCACTTTTCAAAACTTACTGAGTTGCGAAACGTCACACTTTTTGTAATTTTCTGGTTTTCAATACATTAACGTTTATTTGACGTGACATTTACAATTTCATGGGTTTAAAGTTTAAAAAACAATTTCTTCTCAAAATTAGAAAAAATCTTGTATAAAACACGTTAGGAAATGAGATCTTGTGTAACTTGTCTGACTTTGCGGGTTCTCGCTGAGATCGTTCCGCAAAATCCCACGCGTTACACAAAATGACCAATTTTTTAACTGGTTTTATAAATATTTAATTAATCATAAAGGAAACAGATGAAGTAACAGGAAATAATGCACGGAATATTAAACAACATATGGTAAAAAGAAGAAATATTCAGAGAATGGAACGAAGGGAGAATAATGCACCACCCTTAAACGAAAGGGTTGACAAGGCCTCGGCTAGCTCTTTTAACTCTCGGTAGAATATGGCGTAGTATAAGGATCAGGCTAAAAAATGCTTCGGGCTTTTACAATTGAACAGTAGATTAATAAAAGAATTGGGCGCCATGTCGTTACTCACAACAAATAAAGCAAACCTAGCTAGCAAAATAAATAAACACCTACCTTGTGTGCAACGTTGCATACCTCAATCTAAATGTAGTAAACAACAACAAATACAAACAGTCTCAGTAAAAAATATATTTAATATCCAGAACAAACAAATCAAGGTTGGCGTCACCCAACTTACAAACACATGTATTATATATCGGGACAAAACAGACAAAACAACATTTTAAACCCTGCAATTTGAAGTAGCATTTCAGAACTCGCTAGTTATAGCTGAAATTAGAACTCCAGGTTAACACCTGTGCAATTGCAAATGACAAACATATAACGCCACGGGCGCTATCTGATATACAGTATACACGCTATTTCAGCAGTTTTGAAATATGTAATTACTCGCACTTCAGCGGTAACAACAGTTAAGCCAAAAAAAATATTTGACACGCTCAGTTTGAGTTGCTAAGATCTTAGTAAGAACTGACATAAGTTTGCGGCATGATGCTTTTGTGGATAAAAAACAGAGCTGATAATGGCATGTACTTACAGTTTAATTAATTATGAAGCCCAGATATCGGCAGGAAAATCCTGATGCGTTGCATTTTTCCAAAAAGACTCAAGGCCAATTTGACTGCATGATTCTCAGAATTCTAAGGTCGACTCTCAAAAAAACTAGCATCAAAAGGAAGGAAATTCCTGGTTACGGGCAGGCGCGAATTTGAGAAACTGGTTAGCTCAAGGAAGAGCCAAAACGTCAGCTTCGGGATGCTGAATTTAAACCTCCGTAAGAACCCAAACAGCTGCTTGATTTGTGAGCCAATACTAACGGATTCTAGCCCATACTAGTTCATACTAGTGGCCTAAGTATTGGAAAATTAGAAAACAAAATTATGCTCGCAAAAGCATTCTTACCGATGATGTTCACGGTCTAATTTAGAAGACGCATCGCAGCGATTTCGATGAGTGGAAGCACAGAGCAATCTAGCCTAAATAACCAAAATTAATACGCATAGAATAAAATTAGAAGAAACGCTCTCATCAACGCTGGAAGTGCGCTCACAAACAATGCTACAAGCATCTTTGCTTGCTTGAGAAACAAAATTGCTTCTCGAAAAATCAATACTATACCCATACATTTTTACTTCTATATTGCTAGTAGGGTCTGGGAACGGGCGAAAACATTACGGCGCTGACATAGTCTCACTCTGAGCACTACGGGTCTTGTGCGCATGCCTGAGAATTCAAAGCCGCCTTTAGAAGGGTATTTTAAACTTGACCATGAGGTTCACTTTCCCATCTCGCTGGACGAAGCTTGCGCACGCTCACCAAGTGTGTAGAAGAGTTAGTTGTCTGTCTCACTTACGCTGTGGCCTCCCCACTTACAGGTGTTAGCAATATAGTAGTATTAAATATATGACTATATCAGCTATTGCACTGTTTTACCAGCCAACGGGAATCGAAATGCGACCATCAGTCAGAGGCAAAAATGTGCAACTATTTATCGATCCGCACACACGCCTGATGCGATTAGCTTGAATTCTCTTGCTACAAAATATAGCTACAGGGTGATCCGAAAATCTGTGTTAAATGCATTAAAACGCTTTTGAAATCAAATTGAAACGCGGCGTTACAATAATAAGAATACCAAAAAAAGGAGACAAAAGTGAATGCTCAAATTGGAGTAGAAAAGACATTAAGGAACAATCAGGCAGGATTTAGAAAGAGGAGATCATGTATAGATAACATGATATATATTGCGAACTATTATAGAACAAGAAAATGAATCTCAAAAGGAACTTTATCGACTTCGAAGAAAGCTTTTGATAGAATAGATAGAGACAACATGTGGACAATTTTAAAAGCATATGGAATACCGAATAAACTCCTAAATATGATTAAATTGCTATATTCAAACTATACAGCAAAGATTGACATAAAGAGCAAACTAAAAAATATATAATGATAGAAAGTGGGGTAAGACAGGGTGTACCCTGTCACCACTACTATATTTAATGGTAATATACTGACTTCCATAAACATCGCAACACCTAGAATTAATTGAGTAGTCTTCCGGGACGTCCAGATCCAGGGCGACGTTGTTGAACCTCTTCTTCGGACCATCTGGACCAACATCTCAACACCGTTGCAACATTACGGTTACACGGCCAGCAATATCTCTAAGAGAAAGTCCGGCCTCTCTCATGCCAATAATACGGTCACGTACAAAATCATTTAATTGACGATAATTTTCACGTTGATGAACTCTTGGCATTGTTGTTATAGTCAGAAGGCAATAGTGATCAAACAATTCGCAAAATTGACAGTTATTACGCACCGATTGTTATTTGTTCTAAAAATTTGTTGTTACTAAGTGTAAACAAACAAACGAAGAAAAAACAACAACCGATCGATACTTTTTATTCAAATTTTAATCATCACTTTGTTTCATTCAAATAGAGATTTTATACAAATTTCAATAAAATCACTCAATTAATTCTAGGTGTTGCAATTTTTATGGAATACAGTTTAGATTGGGTCATGAGAAAAACGGAAGACAGGAAAACGGGCATCAATTGGAGATTCGGAGAACCATTAGAAGAGATAGAACTCGCAGATCATGTCTGTTTATTAACGGAAAACCCAATACAGATGCAAAAGATGATAAGAAACTGAAAGAAGAAGCAATGAAAGTAGGATTAAATATAAATAAAAATACAACTAAAATTATGGAAATAGGAAAAGTTGGAAATATGACAAATGCAGATAAGAAACAACCCGACAAGGATCACATAGAAGAGATAGAGAGAATTACGTACCTAGGATAGAGAAGGAGGCAGCAAAAGGGGTATAAAAAAAATACATAAAGCCCAAGGTGCCTTTATTACTCTCAATAAAATTTGGCAATCTAAATAAATACATACGAAAATGAAAATCAGATTGTTTAACATAAACGTAAAGACAGTATTGCTATGCTGGGCAGAATCTCGGACGACAAACGAAAAACAAAGCAACTTCAAGTATTCATAAACAAATGCTTCCGAAGAATATACTGACCAAAAAATCACAAATAAAGAGCTTTGAAAAAAACGCAACAAGAAGTGATACAGACAACGATAAAAAGAAGAAAATAAAATTGGGTACGACATACACTCGGGAAAACGAATAGCGACATAATAAAACAAGCATTACAATACAATAACAGAGGGAAAAAAGAAAGGGAAGACCAAAACGCCACATGGAGAATAAAGACAAAGCAAGAAATCACCGATAAAGGTTTACAATGGAATGAAGTGAAAGAAAAGGTTAAGGACAAAACCGAATGGAAGAAATTATGTGAATCAATGCGTGCAGTGTAGTAAATCAACGAAAGTGAAATTGTGATAAGGATGGCCAGTGATAAATTAAAGAACTGGTACAGAACTGGCGACTCTGCTACCATATAGGTGGAAACACCAAATTCTGAAGAATCATCGAAAGCTGCTCTATGCTTCTACAGGAGCAAAAAGGAATAATGATTTAAACATAGGAACTAAAGTGATTAAAAGTGATGCCTAGCAACATATACATTTTTGTATCAGTAAGAGTTAAAACAGTTGCAAAAAAAATTGTTTGTGGGAAATCGTCATTTTTCTCGTGTAAGTTGTTCTCCTCACCTTTGAGTTGTTATATATTTTTATCTACGGCCACCACTAAAAGTAGGCCTTTTAGCGCTAGCTTTTTTCACTAAAAGTGACGTTTTATAGCTTACCGTGTTTAAAGAAATCAGCTGTTTACTTTTAGCGCGAGTGTGAGATAAAGTGAAGTGAGGTTATAAACTACAATTTCGAACTGGAAGTGAAGTTGTAAAATTATTCTAGTTACTTCTTGCGTTAGAGGTAAAGTGTTTTTGAAATAATTATTAATGTGTAGTATTAAACCTTTGATAACTGACTTTGACTGTATTGGTTTCCAAAACATTCGCCTGCGCGCAAAGTCCCTCTCTTTATTAAGGCATAAATTCTAACTGTCACAGATGCAAACCTTTGTTAAATCGATATTTATGGATTAATAACAGTAAAATGAAGGTCGTAGATAAAATATTGTATGCAACGCGTGCTAAAAGTCGTTTATGCACGATACATGTTATGAAACTCAGCCTGCGGCTTCGTTTTATAATTTTCATGTCTCGTGCATAAACGTCGCCTTTAAGCACTTGTTGCATAAATAGCTATTATGTATATTATTCAGGCTACGAAACATACAATGTAAATTATTTCTCGTGTAAAACATATTTTATTTTAGTTCCGTTTTGGTTCCTTTATTGGTTTAAAATCTGAAGCAGAATTTTCAAAAAACCACCTGTTACGCCGTGAACGTAAGCGTGAGTGACCGTGAAACGTGCTTGGACGTGAGTGAATACTCACTCACGCGCCCATCTCTTAATACGTGGGAATATGGCCTGAAACACGGCGGAAAACTGAAACTGCACATTTTTTCAGATGGTTAAAACTTAAAACTTTCTGCACCCCTTGCCTCCTGATCATGCGGAACACTGGCCCATATGGAAATCTCTTAACAGATTGCGGCTCGGAGTTGCGAATTCTAAAGACAACCTTCACAGATGGGGCACTTGGAAGAGACGGTATGTGAATGTGGGGAAGAACAGACGACGCGTCATAGGTACGTATCAATGTAACAGATGTCCAACTACATGCAGCGATGAGGATTTTGCAAACGCTGAAACAAGTTCACTGAAAATGGCCCGTTTTTGAGAAAAGACTGCTTAATTTTTACTGTGATATATAGTGTGTCCGCGGATTGACCTTCCGATAGGTGTAATGATGTAATGAACCAAATTTTAGTACGGCTTTCGTCTTTTGCAGTCTAGACCAGCTTGGTATAAAATGAATCTTTACCAAATTACAGTTTAGATGGAATCCAGTTGGCAGAGTTAGCTTAAGAAGAATATAAATTATTGTAGGCAAAATGGCCTTTTTTGTAACTTTATGCAAAAATTTTATTAAAATAAAAAATTCTAAATTAAAACTAGCCATATACCGAATTTCATTACATTTGGATTGCAAAAGTTTTAATATCTAAAATTAATGTAGGCCTACAACTTTAATTTTTTAATTACAATTCGAATTAAAGAACTAACAAATTATTAAATATTGTCCAATCCAAACTAGGACATAATTCCACCATTCTAAATTCTTGGTAACTCTTTTTGTAATTTTTAAGTGAGAAGTGAAATTTCTCAATTTTTACGAAAATGTGAAAAATATTTAATTTTTAAAATGTTATCGAATAAAGTCAACACAGAAAGACCACCTTACCTACAGTGATTTACATTATTTTTAAGTTAAGTCTGCCAACTGGATAACACCTAAACTGTAATTTGATAAAAACCCATTTTATACCAAGCCGGCCTAGACTGCAAAACACGAATGTAGTACTAAAAAAAATTAATCATTACACCTATTGCAAAGTCAATCCGGGAACACACTGTATATACAGGGTGTTTCTAAATCGCTAAACAACTCGTAACTTCGTTGATAATAGAAATATCGAAAAAAAAAACGTATCTGTTGTAAATTTCAGTATACCGCCTAAAAAGTACCATAAACCATTTTAAATCACGGCCTCCTATTTTTACGTAGTGATACACGACTTTCGTTTTTAAATAGACCACTATATTTTTAGATATTTGAAATCAATACTAAAAATGCTTTATGGTAGCATGCTTAAACTAAAATTTTGGAACTTCATTGTTTTAATAGAAAAAAAATGATTTGCTAAAGTACGCCACAACTTACACAAAATCACTAACAATTGAAGAAGGAATGCAAAAGAAATTCCATTTGACTCTTAAAGTTTCTCATCTCCGAATTATCGCACCACACTTCTAAAACAATTACAAATAGGACAATATGATTTTCATAAAACAGTTGAAAATTATAATAAAATAGCTTTCCAACGATGTACCATATTTGCCATTTCGTTTAAAGGTAGCTTTTAGAAAACAAAAAATTCCTAAAATACATATATTTAATTCAGAAATAATTGTGCCATTGTTCCCAATTGTTTTAATAAGTGTGGTGTGATAATTCAGAGATGAGGAACGTTAAGAGACAAATAGAATATATTTTGCATTTCTTCTTTGATTGTTACTGATTTTGCGTAAGTCATGGCCTACTTTAGCCTTATGATTTTTTCTATTAAAAAAAGGAAGTTCCAAATTTTAGTTTGAGCATGCTACCATAAAGTATTTTTAGTATTGATTTCAAATATAGTCGTGTATCACTAGCAAATATAGGATACCTTGATTTAAGTTGGTTTATGACCATTTGTAAGCTGCATACTAGAATTTAAAATAAAAATAGCATATTGTTTTATTAGGACTGAAAATGGCACTCTGTTTCACAAGCAATTATGTTTGCATTTGCAAGGCGAAGCACAGCGTATGAGAGCGAACACAAAAATTGCGAGGACTGAAAGTAAATTTTGGGTTGGTTTTCTGCAGTACTGAACAAATTTACCAACACATGCTCCTGTTGGCCAAACACTAGCATCCATCCCCAAATCAAAGCTACTGTACTTAAAACTGTAAAAGAAAATTTTTTTTGTTGACCTTCTGAGCTGTTCCGAGTACAGATAAAAAGTACTCGAGTACTGAGTACAAATACTTTACTTAAAATATAATCGAGTACCGAGTACGAGTACACAATGAAACTATTCGAATAACTATACAAGTACAGAGTACCTAGTACAAAAGGATGCAATGGCGGAACAATAGTAAAAACAAAACAAAAACTTTTTTCAAGTCCTATTTTATTGGCTTTCAAAATAACAAGTTTTTCAAACTTGTTATCTGTCAGGGCATGTCGACGTGATCTGTTTATCAGTGTCGCGAATGAAAATAATCATTTTACTGCGGCCGACGATGGCAAGCATGTATTATAGTACACGAAAAGTTTTTTCATATTCAGGTAATCATTCAGCATTGACAGATTGGTCCGTTTAACTTCAAGGTAATGTAGCAGTTCAAGTTAAATTTTGGATTTTTTTATCTAAAATACGTGATTCTTTCGATTTTTGGATTTGGATAATATGAAGAGATGAAGGTCCGGGTACATCATTATTATATTCATCAAAATAAAAATATTCATCATATTCTAGATCCTGATCTTTAGCGTCGCTGTCACATCCATCGGAATTTTCAGAATATATTTCCAGCAGCTGTTTAGCTGATAAAATGATCAAATCGTTAATATTTCCAAAATAGTCAACTTTACACACAATTTTATATTAAAAATATTAGCCTCTCCACGTAATACTTCCAAGCAATCTAAATATAGGGCGTTCTGTTAAAATAAGTAAGTTAGTTTCGCCACACTTTTTTCAGTCGTCTCTTATAATCAAAAATATTTTAATAACGTGCACTACCTTTGTATCTACAACTTTTATATAAGCAAATGTTATGTAACTCTAATGGTTTTTGAAACATCTTACTGTCCTTTATTTTTGCCGGACCCTATATTTAACGTATGGTTTAGGTCAGGCGATGTATATTAGTATGTTTCTGTCTACCCTGTAAATATGTTTGTTCAATATATGAAACAAAACCAAATAGTTTTTTAAAGCATTTTAAGAAAAAAGAGTAGCATTTAAAAAATGTAGGTAAATAAAATGAAAGAACTTTTTATGATATTGTATAAAAAGAACAAGTTATCTTCCTGTACATCGAAAACTATAAGTTAGAAAACATCAAATAAAAGTAATTTAATCTCTTTTATCATTATGCAAAACATCTAAAATTCATGTCAATGCTATACTTTTTATAAACGCACATGCTAAGTGGCCGAGGTAATCTGAATATGACGCAGAATTTCGTTAATGATGCTTTTACTACGTAAGGTCTTGTAATTAAGAACATATCATTAATTTAGGTAGCTGCTTACCTACCTATTACTTTTAATATCTTACCATCACTAATCGGCAATCACTGTAGTCAGTCACTTATTAAACAATCAATTAACGAACTAACCGGAAATCTGAACACTGCACGACTGCAAGGGTTACAAAACTGCAATTAAGCTATTTATGGAGACTGGCGCCCACTCTTCTGAAATTGACCTTCAGTTAGCAACTAGCAAGCTTCACATAGATTCCCTGTATATAATTATATACAGGGACTCTAGCTTCACATATAGAAATATACAATAACTTATAAATCTGCATCATCTTACATTATTGTACCAAAAATTTATATCAAAATTTAATAGTTTATTAAGTATAAAGTATTTACATAAGAATCTGATCATTTAAAAAAGTTTAATTTTGCATTACATTTTTATAATATAGAAACATTTTGAAATAGATAAGTAAGGGAGATCTACAATACAAAATTAATGACTTATCAGGTACCATCCCCATCCCTAGACACCAATTGGTACAAGAGGAATGTATTTCCCTATTTGTTTTTTTAAAACTTTTATTGTATATCAAACCATATAACAATTACATCTTCATATAAAGACGGAAGATTTGTTTGTTTAGCCTAGGTATGGAACACACTATCTTTGAACTGACCACCAATTTCTTCCGTGCATTTCTCTATTCATTTTACTACGTTTACCATTACGCGCTCCAAGACAGCCACCAGTATTTACTAAATTTCTCTCATATCTGCTGCTTCAACTCTGCGATTGTGTGGGGAAGTGTAATGTAAACACGACTATTGAAATAGCCGCACAGGAAAGAAGCTAGAGCTGTGAGACCGGGTGATAGAGCATTAAAAAGACATTAGTTGAAAAATTCGCAAATGTGAAAATGTATGGTCAAAAATGACGGTTACATTAAGGATATTGTGTTTTACACCTAGGCAAAACAATTCACCCATCATTCTGCTTTATAATCACCTAGTTGTTATTTTCAATAATGTATCATAAAAGTTGTTATTATTTATTTATTTATTTATTGCTTAATCAAAATTCAAACCGGCCGAAGACCTTTTTACATGAATCGTTTAACATTAAATATATTTTATGTATTAATGCAGTTAGAGCACAAAAAACTAACTATTAAATAGTAACATTTGTTGATCTAATAAAATGATAATCTGGATATCTTTGATATTTTTTGTAATAAAGGTATCTAAGGAATTTATTTTGTATTTTTTCAATTTGTTTAATTTCTCCTATATTATTTGGATACCAGATAGTTGATGCGTACTCCAGTTTTGGTCTTACTATTGTATAATATAGTATTTTGACAGTTTTTATATTCCTAAATTCATGTGATTGCCTTAAGGCGGCTTAGGAGAGCTCATAGATTTCCATAGCGGGTAAGGTAAATTTCCTTTGGCGCCTTGAATTTAAAATGTTTAAGCAACTTTAGATACACCTCTTTGCCTTCAATGGAAATGTCGAAAGTGGATTATTTTGCTAAGTACCTTATCTGTTAATCTACTACATGTGAGGAACCTTCTATTTAAAACCAAGTTAGCCCAATACATCCTTACATTTGTTTTCGAATCACCAAATTCAATAATTTTAACTGAAATATTTTGATGCAATTGATATGTTGTAATCAATAAGTTGGAGACTAATATAATTAACTATTTATAGACAGAATTCTTATACTTTTCGCTTCCATTATTTTTCTTAATAAATAATTTTGTATTATGGATTTTTTTAGTTCCTTATTGAACAAACTAAATTATTGTTAGTTAGTACCGTTTACGACAATAATCTTGTTTTGCAACAAAATATAGGTAATTAGTAGACGAATTTGAAAACATCAATTACTATTATAAATGAGAGATTACTGCTACACTAATGATCCTTATCTGTATTTAGTATCAGCTACGGAATTTCGCCCTTTGTTTGTACAGGTACGTATGCCAATTTAACCTGGTTATGACCAAGCAACTAAACGGTATAAGGTGATCTTGCATTTTGAAATAACGATGACCCTAAAGTTTCCAGAATCAACTATTGTAATTTATTTCGCAAAGTGGAAAATGGAGCATACATATCTTTCGCATAAATAATTTTTAACAAAATACGTTCAAAGCATGAAAGCTTACATAGCTATATTTTTATAGTTTAAGTTCTATCAATTTATCCAAAACAAAAAGCAAATGCATTGGTATACTTGACGTTTTTTATGGTGATTTATAGTGACACCAGTAAATAGTATCAGGATATAAAAAAAAATAAAAGTGATTGATAGTAGTAATCAAATTACAGGAAAAAAGATAAACTTTTCGTTAAAGAATTCCTACGAATGTAGATGTAAAGCTGCAGCTATATCTTATAATACTAAAGGCAATTTTTTATGTAAAATTGAAACATCTATAGTCAGCGAAGCTCCTGGATATTTTACTAAACAATTTTTTACGGCACGTCAAAAACAATATACTGCAAAACTGAACAGCAAACGTTAAGCACCTATAATGGCTTATATGAGTAATAAATGTACAGTTAAAAAACCTCAAATAATTATGTATTTTAGGGAAATCTTTTAAAAGGCGAACTTTTGCTAGAGTTGATGAAAACTACAGATTAGAAGTAGAAAATAAAGTAGATGACATGGATTCTGAAACTTATGAAAAAAATCTGTAAAAGGCTTTACCCAGAACTTACCTCATTGACATTGTGACACTAAATAATTTGAAAATTCAAATTAAGTTAGTAGTAAAAATACCTTCACGTTTCTAATACGTACATTAAATACATTTTCAAATTAAAAAATGTAGCCCGGGGGATTTAAACTGCGCTGCATCTGCGTAGCAGATTGTAACTGCTTCGACTTGTCGTCTGCGCCATTGAGATTTATTGGAAAGAGTGCGGCGCTCGCCTCTCTTGAACAGAACGGTCTGATTGTTGAAACGTTTTTACTCTTTTGTGACATTATCCTGTATCGGTTGAGTCTTATTTGTTGCAAATGTAAAGCCTGGCCCATGTGAATATTATTATTACTTTCATCTATTTCAAAATTAACGCAAAAATAAACAAAACTTAAGAAATCTCGGAAGGTGATTTTTTTGCGATTACAATACTTCCTTCGTCTTTTAGAAGAGGGAAGTAAATATCCAAATAATTCTAAAAAAATCTCAGTAACAACGAAAAAAACATTTTTTTTCGGCCGAATATGTAAGCTTAGAAGAACCACATCGTCTGCTAAAACTGTGGAAAATTTATTGTATAGCACATTCAAAGGAAATACTGCTGCAAATTTCGGTCTACAAAGCGAAGATACAGCGATTACGTTTTTTAAAAACCAATATCCAACGCAGGAAAGAAAGAGTGGTCTGATAATTGATAAATGATCCATGAATTTTTAGGTTGTTCCCCCTATGGATTAATTGAGAATTATGCTTTAATTGAAATTAAAAGTGCAGAAAAAAGAGGGGACCTTTCTCCACTTCAATCATTAATTTTTAAAAATGATTACGTAATCATAATTATTATTATCAAGTTCAGCGGCTGCTGCATATTTCGGAACGGAATCTATGTTAGTTTTTAATTTATACTAAAGGCTTAAAATGTACTTAGTAAATCTTTATCTACATATACCACATAGTTACTTGTAATTTATGGTTTGTAAAATTTTAAAAAATGTGCCTAATAGGTTATTATTTTTGGAAAGAAAATATGGCAAAAAAGTTGTGCGAAGTTGATTCTCGAAGATGTTGTCAACAAAGTACACGTGATATATATATGTATATATATATATAGAGATATATGTATGTTATTTGTTATATTATTATTATTCATTATGATGCTTTAATTACGAGTATGATTTTTAATATATGTAATTTAGACAATGTATACATTACTTTTTTAACTTGGTTTTCTGGTATTGTTTTGATATTAATAATTATAAAACCAATAAATTCGTGTATCCGCAAACGTCACAAAAGTGACAACTTATGTGTCTTTATTGACAAGGTAAAAGTGTCACTTTATCTGCCTAAGCAGATAAAATAGCAACTTTTGCGTACTTTATCTACCTAAACACACAAAATTGTTGCTCTCTTTCTTTCTTTCTATGTTTGTTCGCTATCTCCTTCGAAGATACTGGACCGATTAAATTGTATGATGGCTTAAAATTTTGCTAATTTTTAGACTTAGATCGTAGGTCGGTTTTTTTTTCAAGAAGAGTACGAAAAAGTTTTAATTTAAATAAATCCTACAGCAGAGCGGAGCATCTGTCGCCGTGGGTTATGGTGTGACAGCTGCTGCTGTGGCCGTGTGCTATTAGCTCGGGTGTTATATACAGAATTTGAACGACACCTTCCGAATTTTTTTAGCATTTCCTTGCACCACTCGACGCGTGCCTGTTTTTGTTCTTCTTTGAAATTGTGAGGGATCCAACGACTACAAAGCTTCTGGACATGCAAATGATCGTGCAAAATCGTATGTATTTGTTTCGCCACAATGCCTAAGGATGTCTCTATCTCACTATATGTCACATGCCGATCTGATAAAATCATTTCACGCACAGCATCGATATTTTTCGCTACAACAGAGGTGGATAGACGACCTTCGCGAAGATAGTCATCAAACGTTGGTCTTCCACGCTTGAATTCTGCGAACCATTTGTAAACCGTAGTTTTGGATGGTGTTTCATCCCCAAATAACGAACTAAGTTTTTCTACACATTACTGCGGTGTTAAACCGCATCGACATTCATCACTCAAAGATCACGATTTGAAATTTCCATTTTTCACACAATTACTATTCTGTCAAATTCTGTTGAATCGAAACTGCTCTGTTTGAAATCGAACTGTCAACTGAATTATAGATTAATAACGTAAAATTTTACGAATATGATAATTGCAGGACGCTGGCAATGCAAGGAGTACTCGATTCCGCGAACTTTAGCGGTGTACCTCGTATAGTAGTGTAAAAAATAATATATGAACCACTGTTGAGAAGACTATTATATCCTTGCACTTGTTTTGGTTAATTGCATTTTGATCATCATTGAATATCTTGTAGGTGCAACTCTTCTAGGATAAGCTCTAACAGTTAGAACAAACTACATGTAAATCTATAATTTAATTATTGTTTTAATGAATTTAGAGTAATTATTTAAAAATAACTAATTTATTGCTTTTTATTGGTAATTTCACTAAGTCAACACCCTTTGTTGCAATTTTGAAAACATAAGCCATTCACAAAAACAAAAAAAGATTAATTCTGTCTTAGCTGACAATTTCCGTAAATTTCTAATTTCTATACAGGTAGCCGACTTCTACTAATAAAATAATAAGTTTCTGGTCAACAAATGTATTACAATGTTGTTTAAAAATAAAATAAAAGTTTTCGATACACTATTACAGAAGTTAATTAATTTTGTCATTGTAATTATACCGAACTGTTACTGAACTTATTTTTGCATAAACTAATCCCGGCCAATTGTATATAAGGTAAAGTTAATGACCTGTCAATCACTTATAATCCTCAGGTAGTCAAGTTAGTGATTGTCATTTGGGTTGCCTGAATTTCGAATATATCCTCGAAACTTCCTCCATGTGAAATACTGAATCGACGATTTTGTATAGTTTTCTCACGATTCTAATTGTAAATAATTATCATTGTCTAATTATATTCTAATGGAACAATCCTATGGGAGAATTACTTTCCCGTCTGAAAAGGGTTAACACGACGTTATGTCCTTTTCCTCTGTTACCGGAAGGTGTCGGTTTCAAGCGATGGATAGCTCAAGCAAACTTTAATTATTGGGCGCCGATAAATATGTAATCTGCCCAGGCTATAATAAAAAAGTAGAAGCCGGAAAAGATGGGCGCGGCGCAATTTTTTGAAGTTGAACTTCTTTACAATCAACACGAAAAATTTCTGAAAAATGTCCACTTATTAATTTTGCCATGTACCGTTATTATATTATGTACTCAAATTATGTTATTATTTTTTATATTATTAAAATTAGATGTTTTTCTATTAATTCTATGAAAAGAAAAAGCAAGAGGAAAAACAAAACATTCTACGAGACTATGAGAATTGTTCATAATAGTAATTATTATGACGATAGGGACAAACTACATACAGCTCATTTCTTTTAATAAATAACTCCCAAACGTTCCAACATAATTTAGAATTTTTTGTTAGTGGAAACTGTTTATTAAAACAAATGAAATTTACACTGATGTTATAGTCGGGTGTCACGCCGGTCGCGGGACGTCCCCTCAAAATTTGCAACGAAAGCACAATATACGAAGGCCAAAATCATCCGTCGCACCAATATTGTGCTTGCGTTGCTGTAATTCTATCTGGAGACAAAATATAGACAAAACATTAAATAAGTCCTCGTTAGGAGGTACCGATGGGGCGATCGCGATGGGCAGTCTCCAGAAATCTTTCGTCGAGACATGTACTCATATTATTCTTTTTAATAAATACACTGCGGCAAAAAATTAACGCAACAGTTTTATAACTTTTCAGAATTTGCACTTTATGCTTGTAGTTTTATTTATATTATCAATCCCTGTAGACTCTTTAGTTAAGAATATACAATAATTTATTATAAAAGTATTGAATTGAATATATCAAACAAAATTTGTTGAACTGGTTTTCTTTTTAAGTGTTATTTTCATTAAAATTTTGTTTTTTAAAATTTGTTAGCTGATTTTAGTGTTTTTGCTGTTTTTTGCAAATTGCTATTCAAGAACAATCTAAAGCTATAAAAAGTTACAAAAAAAGTTTTTTTAGTTTCTCCAGCGTTTTGCAATTTTTCTAACAATCTTTTTTTTGAGTACCGAGAATATTCGAATTTGGAGAAAACGTTTATAAAATGATTGTATAAGGTTCATATTTTACTAAAAATAAAAAATTAAAGATTACAAAAAGATATTCCAACAAAAGCAAGACATTTCAGGTGTTGCGGTAATTTTTTGGCAGAGTGTATTATTTCTATTTTAAATTTTAATGGACCTTTTGTTACGGTCTTGAACTGACTTTACGACACCGCACCGGCTCATACATAAACGAAACGGCCGGCGCGTGCCGTAATGGACGAAATCGGGACGAAAGTTCTCCTAGGCCGCTACCCAGCCGCAACAAGATAGGCCGGCTAGACTTTCAGTGGAGTTGGGCGGGTCCTTAACGAGATTATCTAAGGGTAACGGCCAGAGGGTCGGTAAATAACGGTAAAATAAAGAGGGCGCCACCAAGCCTGTCTTAACCCAAATAACCGGGCCTGGGCGGTTAGACGGGGGCGAAGTATTCAAGACACTCCGTCGATAGGGGTACTCGTGAATTATAAACTAACACAACGATTTCGTGATGGAAAAATTATGAAGTGGGGCTCTTTCAGCCACGGCAATGTCACCACCAAGCTTACCTGCACGCTCTGATCTCACTGGCTCCACGGTACATTTATCTCCTCAATGATGGGCGCACGCTGAAACAGAACATGCACAAAGCGACCAAGAATAAAGCGTCTCTTAATTAGATAAGCGTCTATTATTCATTTCTTACATTGGGGCAGCAAAGCGTGCCGCAAACATTGCGTTAATTCTTATAAATAAGCATCAGCTGATGGGCGCACTACTGTTACTAAACAACACCCATAACTGTACAAAATCAAAAGCAGTTTGACATATGAGTCCCACAAAGGGAACGTTTGTTCATAAAAATGCTCACATGATAATTTGGGCAAACACAGCAAAGCCCAAGTGAGGGAAGTGATTAGATCAAAAATGAGCGAGCGACGCCACTTCGCGACAACAATTTAAGATGCGAAGGGTACGTTTTTAACGGTGCACAAGATTTCACATCAAGTTCGCGCACATGCAATTTTACCGCGACCAAACTGGCGTTGCCGCCTTACAGCACGTATGCCAAGAGTTCAGCAATTATTCACATGATTAAGCGCACAGCTCGCGCACGAGAAGTTAGTATGATTCAATGGTTACAAATACCTTAATTTTATTGGTGACGGCCCAAGAGATCGGCATGCGGTCCAGCTGGCGGGAAACAGGTTGCCTGTGGCAATTCATTCGCCGCTAAAACGGCCGACGTATGAATGGTCTGGATGCGCCCAAAATGGCGACAAAGGTTGGCTCTTCAACAAACGCCGCTACGACGGCCAAACTAGCCCAAGTGATGTCCTACCTCAACGGAATCCTCGCACAACGAGCTAAAGGGAACACTCCCTTACGTGACGACGTAGAACCGGGCATGGAATTCCATCACACCTACGCCTTGGCGTAATAAGATCGCCGCTAACGACACACACACACCTCCCTTGTTTAATCGCCTGAGTTGAACTGCCGACTCTCGTTTAAGGCGAAACAGTTTATCAAACACTTGCTGAAGCAGCACGAGACGGGAAAAGGCTGACGCCCCCCGCCAAGGGCGGGAGCGCCGCACGAACACACACACTATCCGACCTCTTAGATCGACGGCTCCCGGCTGAATCCCCTGCAAGCAGCGTTAGGACCCCCAAAAGTGGCGTGAGCCAAAACGGCGTTACCACGTGATTCTCGACAGCCAATGGCGATGCGCCCAATAAAACAAATAAGTTCCGGTGACAAAGACAGCGCGAGGCCTCGCAGTCACACCAACAGCGTAAATTCTAGAAGGTTCGGAAATCCTGCGAGCGTTAACACCCGACTGTCAAAGTACCAACAAAGGGGTGCCCCGGATGACGAGAAATACTGCGCTTGAGGCCAAATATGTGCAAAATCATTATTATGGAATTAGGCGATGAAGCCAAATAAGTAACTAAAAGGGTTTAACATACGGGCACGCTGCCCTAAAGCCTAGGTGGCTAATTAAAATACAAAATGACCTGACACTTTAAATTTGATTATGAAATCGGCCCTAAGGGCGAGTTGTACAATCGTGGATTAACTGTAATCCAAGATTAATTACTATGGGTACAATTATTGTTCCAACATCCCAACAATTGCATCCATAGTAATTAACCTTGGATTACAGTTAATCCACGATTGTACAGGGCGAGTTGTACCACCACGGTTTAACTTTGAATCGAGATTAACTGCTATGGATATACCTAATTGTTGAAACAATTGTTTTAAACCGTCTTGGTACAACTCGCTCTAAGGCTTGCTACAATACTATTCCAAACATTCGTACAAGTGTCAAATGGCTGGAAACAAGTGTGTGTATTATTTGTGCGGAAAATCTCCCAAGCTGCATCCTGGGTTGAGAAGATTTAGTTTTCCAGTGCGCAATAAAAAATTACTAGAACAATGGATTATTAATACCGGTAAGTAAATTATCAAGTCTTTCATTAAAAAAAAGTGACATCATAAATTTATCAATTGTAATTTCTTCAAAATAAGGGCCTCCAACCATCTTGTGTATTGATTGTAGGTTTTGGTTGATTATCACGGTAATAACTTGAGAATCAAGATCACGAAAAATTCACGAATGCTTTAACATCAGTGAATTTTTCTAATGGGCTTGTTGCTCAAGTTATTACCAGTTGGATTTGGTTTTAGATTTGAAAGGTTGATACAAAAACGCGTTGCTCACAAGCGCGGCTGGACGCAGTTCCGTTTTAAAAATCCGACAGCGTGCTGGAGGATTTTTAGGAACAGCGTCCAGTCGCGCGAGTGGTTTTTTTTGGACAGCAGCGCGTTTGAGTACAAAACCTTGAAAATTTATTATGATTAGATCCTGAGGTCGAATGACATACAACAGATTAATTCATGAACAAAGCAGATTTGAACATTCGGTTTTTGGTGTGATAAGTTCAAAATCATTTAGATTTTGACGCAGTCAAATAAATGCTAGTAGCTTGTTATTCAAGAAAATGCTCTGTGATTGGCCTAAAATTGAAAAATGATGCATATTGATTGGTCGAAAAATTGCGAATGAATTAATCGCTGTAATTCTGAAAATTAATCTATAATTTTATATTACTACTGATTATTGTTCAAATTGTTTCAGGAGTTGCACAATTGGCGACTTTATCTGATGCAGAGTTAAAAAAGAAATTCATCTGTCAAGACCACTTTTCTTTTGATCAGTTCCTTAATAAAAATTTGAAGAAAAATGCACTACCTATGAAGTATTCTGATCAAGGAACCTCAATCAAACCGTCTTCAACTTACTCCCGGCAAGTTTCAAGTGAAATAAGTTCGCCAAGTGGGAAAATTAGTATTACACAAAGTTCTGCTTCTTTTTCTCCAGACAAAAGTAAAACCCTGGCGAGAAGAAAACTTCAGTTTGGAGAATCACCAACAAGCAGTGTTAAATTGACAAAAGCTTCACCAACAACGAAAAGTGGTTCAAGTTTTTTATCGCAAATAATTGACCTTCCAGAAGCACCTTCTTCAAGTGAAATACAAGAAAGGAAACGAAAATTCCCGCAAGAAGAAGATGACACACCTAGAAAAAAGAAATTCAAATTGAAACTCTCAGAAATCAAAAAGCAGATGAAAAGTAAATCTGTATATATTAAACAACTTCAAAAAAAAGGATGTCAATTCAAACAGAACAAACACAACTGTTTCACATTACCGGAACATTTGTCATCTTCCGCAAAAGTGTTAACTAGAATGCAAGTAATACACCGAAAAAAAACAGCTTGGAGCGTTGCGGAAAAGAAGTTGGCAATTCGGTTATATTATAAAAGTGCAGGATACTACAAATTTCTGCGTAGAATGGGTGTGATACTACCATCAATTTCAGCAGTGCGACTTTGGATCAGAGGATACAATTTTTTTCCCGGATTTAACCATAAACTTTTTCGACATATAAAGTTGAAAGTCGACAGCATGGAAGAAAAAGAAAAACATTGTGTCATATGTTTTGATGAAATGTCATTAAAACAACATTTAGAATACAACAAACACGAAGATTTTATCGAAGGTTACGAAGATTTAGGAGAATATGGGCCAAACAAGCATTAGTAATCCTAGTTAGAGGGTTGCAGAGTCAATGGAAGATACCAATCGTATATTTTGTATCTGCTACAGGTGTGAAAGCTGATGTTCTCAAAAAAATTGTTGGAAAAACTATCAATTATTTAACTGATTCTGGTCTTTACCCTCATGCAATAGTATGTGACCAGTCAACAACAAATCAAAAACTCTATAGAGATCTTGATGTGACACCTGAAAAACGGTACTTTTTCATTAAAGACAAAAAGTACTATGCCATTTTCGATGTTCCTCACTTAACGAAAAGTATCCGAAACAATCTTCTAACCGGAAAATTTCGTATTGTTGATAAGGTTATCGATTATCAAAATATTGTTGACGCGTACATAATTGACAGGGCAAGTTCTTTCGGAAAAGGAATGAGGAAAATTACAAATGCACATATCTGGCCAAATGCATTCCAAAAAATGTCTGTCAAATTAGCTGCGCAAATATTTAGTAACAGTGTATTTGCAGCCGTGAAAACTTGTGCCGACTTAGGACAAATTAAAAGAACTAGTTGTACAGATACTGCCAATTTTATCCGTTTTATGAACGACTTATTTGATGTACTAAATAGTCGTCAACGTTATTCAAGGAATCCTTATAACTGTGCTTTGTCTGAAGAAAACAATAAGGGGATTGAAATTTTAGATGAAGCATTAGACCTGATGAAGAAAATAGTAAAAATTGACAACAAAAAAGGTGCTGTTTCCAGACCGCCTTGTTTCGATGGTGTAGTACTCAGTATCAACGCTGTAAAGATGCTTTTGAAAGACAGTTTGCAACAATATAATTTCAAATATTTATTAACAGCAAGACTTAATCAAGATGTTGGAAAATTTATTTTCGGTGTTCCGACAAAGAGGAGGATACAACAAAAATCCTACTGTGGAGACCTTCAGGTATACGTTTAAAATTAATACTCTGGTGAACATTACGAAACCACCAACTACCTCTAATTGCGAAGCTGATGATGATGATCTTCTTACAAATATTTAGAAGAAAATAAACTTTGCGTGGAATCTGATCCAGAAGAGGTCGAAGTTACCTCTGATAATTCGGACATTAACGACGAAGAAATAGGATCAGAAAGCACCAGGAGTGTTACTTTAAAGGACTGTGCCGAAGTATATTTTAGTGGGTATTTACTAAAACGCAATTTGGAACACTTTAAATGTGCACAGTGTCGACAGGATTTAGAGAGTGACACAACTTTAACGGACAAAGACCAATTACTAATTTTAAATCGAACTTACGGCACTGAAGGTAAAGTAACTACTGGTTTGAAAAGTCCAAGTACTCTACTGAAAGATGTCGGTTCGTTGGCATTTAAAATATGGACACAGTACTTTCCACAGTTCAGAAGTAATCGAAAAGTTGCTAGTTTGCTGAAAAAGAAAATTGTCTCAGGAATTCACAAAAAAATTCCATTATGGTTCAAAACTGAAGATTGCATTGCACACAGAAATTTTATCATAGATACATTAATCAGAGTAAAATTATTTAGAGACGGTTCTCTTGTAACCCAAAAAAGTACAAAAGCTTCAGCCAACACCAGCAAACTAAAGATTGTACAAAATAAATAACGTTTCTGTACGTCAAGTTTCAGGAATTATAATTTTTTTTAATTTAATATTTACGTCAGTTGAATATAATATTTAATTGATGTATTACTCGTATTTAAATACAAGAGTATTCATGACATAGTGTTATATAAATTTAATTATACGAATAAATTATGTTACCTGTATTTTATTTTTTCATGATACCACTACCATTTCATACATAATAATTGTAATTATTGATCAGTAATTTCTAATGAGACAAAGTGTTAAGTACAGTTGCGGCCAAATAAAATGGAGCAGCACTTTCTTCTCGTGATTTTTAACATTACTGCCGACAGCTATGCGATGCTATCTTTCATTTTACTGATTTACCAAAAACTACGAACGGGTCTCAGACGAGGAAAATCTAGAGAGAGAAAAGCTACATCTGTTTGACTCTTTACAAAGGAACGGATACACAACTACCGCCATACGAAAAGCACTAGACAAGACTATGACAAAGAAGGCTAAAGAAGAATCCCCACCTCTGGAAGGCCTAGCATTTCTACCTTACGTTAAAGGCTCGACTGATAAGATAGGACGTGTCCTGCAACGATGCAACATCAAAACTGTGTTCACGAGCAAGGAAACTTTGGGTAACGGCTTCAGATCGGTAAAAGACAAGATTCCAAGTTTAAAAACCGCTGGCGTATATCGCATTCCTTGTACTTGCGGCTCGACTTACATTGGACAGACTGGTCGTTCCGTTGATCTAAGACTCCAAGAACACAAAGGCGATTGCAAACACAAACGCATAACAAAATCAGCCGTAGCTGAGCATACATTTACAAATGGGCACACTCTAGAATTTGAGCATGCATACCTCATTACTTACCACGAGTGAGACGTGAAGCCATAGAAATAGAAAAACATCCAAATAATATCAACAGGGAAGATGGTTTTAAGCTTAGTAAAACGTGGACCCCTGTGATACACGATCTAAAGCATTACAACCACTGTGCGTCATACGGCCACGCCCCACGGATTACTTTGCACTCGGATGACCAACCAGAGTTACGGCACTCCACGCGCCTGGCACAGAGGACTATAAATAGCTCCACACCGACCTTTGATTCTTAGTGCGACTTTCACTCTGATGATGCAAGCTGCAAGGTCTTGCGAAACGTTAGTGAATATGGATGCACAAACAGCAAAACGGCCAAATCTACCTAAGTATCCTCGTTCTCAAGATACTCAAACAACACGAGCCACTAAAGAGCATGGCCATCGCCCGGGTTTTTGCTCGACTTCACAAGGTGCAAGGCACATTAAGCCAGAAAATGCTGGGTGTTCATATACAAACACTACGCGGTCTAAGCCGAAATTCTATGCTAAGGAGAATACTAACTTACTTATTTTAACAGAACGCCCTATAATTAGATTGCTTGGAAGTATTACGTGGAGAGGCTAATATTTTTAATATAAAATTGTGTGTAAAGTTGACTATTTTGGAAATATTAACGATTTGATCATTTTATCAGCTAAACAACTGCTGGACTAAACAACTGCTGGAAATATATTCTGAAAATTCCGATGGATGTGACAGCGACGCCAAAGATCAGGATCTAGAATATGATGAATATTTTTATTTTGATGAATATAATAATGATGTACCCGGACCTTTATCTCCTCATATTATCCAAATCCAAAAATCGAAAGAATCACGTATTCTAGATAAAAAAATCCAAAATTTAACTTGAACTGCTACATTACCTTGAAGTTAAACGGACCAATCTGTCAATGCTGAATGATTACCTGAATATGAAAAAACTTTTCGTGTGCTATAATACATGCTTGTCATCGTCGGCCTCAGTAAAATGATTATTTTCATTCGCGACACTGATAAACAGATCACGTCACCATGCCCTGACAGATAACAAGTTTGAAAAACTTGTTATTTTGAAAGCATTCGCGTCTGAAATCTGCAGACATTCTTTGTATACGCATATGGCGTCAATAAATGCATCGCAATCTTCGTGTTGCTTGCCCGCAAAACGGCACTGGCATTTTGAGAAATTTGAAGCAGCTAAAAATGATGTTGCGGCGGGAGCGGGGGTCCCTTCGTTGACGAATATGTTTCGCATGCCTAGCAATAAAGCTTTTAATAGTTCTTGCGTCATTATAACAGGATCTGCCATTGTGACGTTCGCTGTGTTTTGCAAATTTTCCGGTAAATTAGTAAAGGCGGGAAATCTATCAGGACGTGGTCTGAGGTTATGAGACATAGAAAGGAATAGAGCGTAGCGGTTTTAACCGTAATGCTAGCAAAACTTGGTACACAAGTAATGAATTACACGAACATTCGTATACGCGGTTATCACACGCCGTCTATTTACTTTTAAATGCAAAGAATGCACCTACCTCAAACGTTGCGTTCTGTACGGGCTGCTAACAAGCGAAGCACATTGAATTTAGCACTGTGTAGCACTGTATTATTACACGTTTTTAAACCACAAGTTAGGCCTCGAGTTGGGCGCCATTGTATAACGAATATTGAACAGATAGTTAGAAGAATAACTAAATCATTTTTCAATTTCATGTTTAATTACCATTTCAACGAAGCGTCCATTACATTACACTGTATCGGTAAAACAGGTTTCTACATGTCAACAAAAACAGTGGCGTCACAGTTCATCTTTAAACAGTGGCGTTACACTACTCCCCCTTTGGACCACATAAACGTCCTCGGTTGTGGGACAATATGGGTGAGGTTGCGTCGTTGAACGGGTCATAGAACACCTTCTTCTTCCGGACCCTCGTAGAAGATCGGACAGGAATGGGGTCGGGTGGTCTGGCTCCGGTCATCCTTCCATCCTTCGGCGTGGTGCTGAATGGCGGTTCGGCTGCGGTCATCCTTCCATCCGTTGGAGTGGTGCTGGATGGCGGCCTTCCTCTTCTTCGTAAAGGGTGCAATGGCCTCTGGATCTCATCATCGGCAGGATTGATGTACCTGGTTAGGGCGGAGGCATGGTATGTCCCTAATGGAACCGTTGGGTTTTCCAGGGCAGCAACTTGATAAGAAGTCAGGCTCACTATCTTAGTGACGATGTAAGGTCCATCGCGTCGCGGCGCGAACTTTGAAGTTATTCGAGCTTTAGCACTACTCAGCACGTGAGTGTCCACAAGTAGACGGTCGTTAATACTAAGCGGTGGCGCGTCACGTCGCAGTCGATCAGCGTATTTCTTACTCGAATCTTGGGAAAGTTAGTGAGTTTCTCGAGCTTGGCTAAGAGTCGAAGCCAATGTACGCAAATATGGAGTAATTTGCGGCACAAAGTTTTCATTGTCTACGATCTGGCGTAAGTCACGTTGCACATCCTCTGGTGTTCGGAGCTCACGAGCAAAGGTAAGATACGCGGGGGTGAAACCGGCTGATTGACAAACGAGAAGTGTTTATCGCGAATCGGACACAGGCAAGTTTGTCTCTCCAACTCGAGTGATCACTTTTGGTTAAGATCGCGAGTGGCGTTTTAAGATCACGATTTTTCCGCTCTACAGGATTGGCAGCGGGATAATAGGAAGGGATAAGTTGCTGCTTAAAGTTCAGGACAAGGGCGACTTTCTGCATAACTTCACCTACAAACTGAGTGCCATTGTCACTTATTACTCCGCGAGGGGTTCCATAGCGGAGTATTATTTCTTCGATTAAGCACCGAGCACAAGCTTCAGCTGTGGCGCTTTTGAGTGGGAAAAGTTCTGTCCATCGACTTGAAGTATCTTCAACGACAAATATCCATTTTTCGCCGGTTGGTGTTTCAGGCAAGGGACCAAATAGGTCTATGGAAATTACTTCAAAACGTTGTGCTTGTACTGGGGTCTGTACAAGACCTAAAGGTTTAAGGTTTAAAACTTTATATCTTTGACATTCTATGCATTTAGCAACATAGTCTGTATATTATCTCCGCATTCCGGGCCAATAGTAACGAGGAATGATTCTTTGAAGAGTGCGCTCCACGCCATAATGTCCAGCAAGGGGTGAATTGTGCGTTTCTTGCAACACCTTGGAAACTTCTGACTTGGGAACGACTTGCTGAGCTTCCTCTCCATCATAATCAGGAGAATATCTGTATAATATTCCATTAAGCATTATATAACCACGATCGCACCATCTGCGCGAGTCGAGTTCATTCAGTTCGGAACCCTCAAGAGAGTCTATTATTTTCTTTAAATCGGAGTCTTCAATTTGACTTTGCCTAATAGGTTTCGCGCTATCAGTAGGTAGATTGACGGTTACCAGGCAAACTTTACAGTTCGTATGATCTTCATCATGACATGATGGCCTAGACAGTGTATCTGCTAGGGCGTTGCAACGACCTGGGGTATATTCTATCTTTAAATCGTATGGCTGTAGAGCCAAAGCCCATCTGGCTAATCTTCCACTTGGAGATTTAAGCGTCATCAGCCATTTAAGCGGTTGGTGGTCACTCTTGACCACAACAGAGGAACCTTCAATGTATCCTCGAAACTTGTTCACTGCCCAAACCATACTAAGAGCTTCTCGTTCAGTTGTGTGGTAGTTCATTTCAGCAGAAGTCAACAGTCTGCTGGCGTATTCGATTGGTCTTTCTTCAGGACCCTCCCCCTGGAGTAGAGCCGCACCTATCGCATATGAGCTTGCATCTGTACGTAAAACGTACGGTTGTGTTGGGTCAGCTTGACGCAGAATTCAATAATTCTTTTAGCTTTTCAAAGGACTGTGTTTGCTCAGTGCCCCATCGCCATGTTACATTATTCTTGGTCAGGGTGCTGAGAGGCTTTGCTACATCAGCAAAGTTTTCTATAAATCTTCTGAACCACGAGCAGGTTTGGAGAAAGGTTAACAATTGTTTAACATTCTGTGGCTCAGGAATCAAGACTATTCCTCGTATTTTCTCTGGATTTGGCGATATACCCCCTGGAGTAAGTATGTGACCGAGATATTAAACCTGGGTACTACTGAAAGTGCATTTAACGCGGTTCAGCGTTAGCTTGAACAATTTTAGTCTATCGAAAACTTCTCTTAAGTCTCTTAAGTGCGCTTCGAACGAAGGAGAAAGTACTATGAGATTATCTAAGTAAGCGAACATCGAAATATGCTGTAGACCTGATCTGAAACGATCGATAAGACGTTGAAACGTCGCAGGAGGCCGTTTTCAAACAGAAAGGCATAGTTATATATCTAAATGTACCAAACGGAGTGATAAAAGCGGTCTCATCTCTGTCTTCTGGCTTAACGAGGACTTGATGGTATCCGCATCTCAAGTCGAGAGTGGTCATACAGACAGAATTATATGTAGAATGCAGTAGATCATCGATCCGTGGAAGCGGGTATGTGTCCGAACGAGTGATGGCGTTCAAACGTCGATAATCAACGCATAGCCGGGTGGTGCCATCCTTCTTAAGGACTAACACTACCGGAGAAGCGAAGGGTGACTCACATTCTTCAATGACTTCATTTTTTAGAAGTTTATCCAGTTCCTTTCGAAGTATTTCCTTCTTGGCAGGAGCTAACCGATATGGAGAAACTGAAATAGGAGTATCATCTGTCAATGGAATTCTGTGCTCTGCAAAAGGAGTGACATCCGTGCTCTTCTTAAAGACTGTAGCATTCTCTTGAATTAATTATTGCAGTTGGGCGCGTTCTGAATCGCTGGCTTGAGCTGCTTCATTGTTTCTTAATGACAAGTCAGTCTCAATAGAATTAACTATTAATGTTTGGGTAGCATCAAAAGTTACTGGCTCTTGATGAAAGTCGTAAGTAACTTGGGGATCACTTGCGAATGACCATTGCATTTTTGAGAAATTTAAAATAATCTCTGCTTGGGCAATAAAATCGACACCTAGTAATGTTTTACTATTTGTATATTCGGGAATAGCTACAAATGAAGTAGAAATAGTTCTATCTTGAAGACAGACACTACAATCAAAAATCTCAACATCGACATCGATCATTTGCATATCCGTTGGAGTAAATGGGCAATCAATAGATCGTAAATAGGAATACAGATTGTAACCTGCTATGCTACATTTTGCACCTGTATCAACATATGCTAATCCAGTCTTAGCAAACACGGAAATTAACAATAATGGGCGGGAAGAACTCGTTGGTAAGCACATATCTGAGGATAATAATTCTACAGAGGCAGCATTATTTACAACAGCCGTATCCGGAGGCGTATTGAAATTTGGATATCGCGACCGTATATATCCTGGTGCTCCGCAACCGAAACAGGTTAATTGCGAACTATTGCGAAAACTCGTTTGGGACAACTCCACATTGGATCCTGAATTTTGAGGCGACCCTGCGTTAGTTGATAAGTTTTGCGACCTAGTCAAAAAATATTTGCGGCATTCTGCTTGAATATGACCAAAATTCTTACAAAAAGTACATTTGGGTCTCAATTTGGACTGTTTATGCAAAGATGACGTATGATTGTTATTTGGCGGGACAGATATTCCTGTAAAACCATCTTCGATCGACCTTGCTTTGTCTATTAAATCCGTAAACGTTTTTATGTCATCCCGTGGCAATCGCTGCCGAATTCGCTGATTAAGTAAGCTATAAATCATGTCTAACTGGTGCGTTGCGTGAAGCGCCGGCGTGGGAGAAGACGACCTAATAATGCACGCGCGGAAGCCACAAATACGTCAGTTGGTTCTTTAACTTGCTCTTTAGAAAACAATTCTTTAAAAATTTGATGCGGCGGCTTGTTAAAACCGAAAGCATGCCTGAGGGCTTTTAATGCGTCGTCCCATGACGTAATGCTGGATTTGACACTTGAAACCAAGTAGCAGCTAACCCAGCGAAAAGCAAAGGGAGTCCTTTAATTGCATTCGCGTCTGAAATCTGCAGACATTCTTTGTATACGCATATGGCGTCAATAAATGCATCGCAATCTCCGTTTTGCTTGCCCGCAAAACGGGACTGGCATTTGAGAAATTTGAAGCAGCTAAAAATGATGTTGCGGCGGGAGCGGGAATCCCTTCGTTGACGAATATGGTTCGCATGCCTAGCAATAAAGCATTTAATAGTTCTTGCGTCATTATAACAGGATCTGCCATTGTGACGTTCGCTGTGTTTTGCAAATTTTCCGGTAAATTAGTAAAGGCGGGAAATCTATCAGGACGTGGTCTGAGGTTATGAGACATAGAAAGGAATAGAGCGTAGCGGTTTTAACCGTAATGCTAGCAAAACTTGGTACACAAGTAATGAATTACACGAACATTCGTATACGCGGTTATCACACGCCGTCTATTTACTTTTAAATGCAAAGAATGCACCTACCTCAAACGTTGCGTTCTGTACGGGCTGCTAACAAGCGAAGCACATTAAATTTAGCACTGTGTAGCACTGTATTATTACACGTTTTTAAGCCACAAGTTAGGCCTCGAGTTGGGCGCCATTGTATAACGAATGTTGAACAGATAGTTAAAAGAATAACTAAATCATTTTTCAATTTCATGTTTAATTACCATTTCAACGAAGCGTCCATTACATTACACTGTATCGGTAAAACAGGTTTCTACATGTCAACAAAAACAGTGGCGTCACAGTTCATCTTTAAACAGTGGCGTTACAAACTGAGTTAATTTTTTGAAACATTTGCGAACAAGAGAGATTTAGTGGTACTTAATACATCGGGTAGGTCATTAATAAATATTAAAATAACAAAGGCCCTAAGTTGGAACCTTGTGGGACTCCAAAATTTGCTGTAAACTTTCCCGATGTATTTCCATTAAATTTAACTGTAAATCTGCAGAAGCTTAAGTACGACGCAAAGAGTCTTAGCATATTATGAGACAGCCCACATCCGTTCAACTTATTCAACAGTATTTCATGATTTACTTTATCGAAAGCTTTCTTGAAATAGGTGTAAATTGTATTTACTTGTTTTTTTTTTTCTCTAGTGCTTCATAAATGTGATTAGTAAATACGGATAAATTGGTAGCTGTTGATTTTTGAGGAACAAAACCATGTTGAGCATCTGATATTACCGGCTTTACGTGGCCGATAGTTACTAACATCCGTTCTGCTAACACTTTTATGCAATGGTATAACTACTGACTCCTTCCATACATCAGGAAATGTTGCAAGAGTTTACCGCTAGATTATAAATGTGTAGCAATGGTAACTCAAGCCATTGTGCACATCCCTTTAAAACATAAAGGGGCACAAAATCGGAACCAGCCGATTTCTTCGGTCTCAACCTCCTGATTGCTATTTTGAAGTCATCGCTAGTGATGCTTTGAATATGAAACATGCGTTCGCTGCCTCATTGTTCTGTACAACAGCACCATTTGCCTCAAATTGTGTGGTATGACTGCCACTGGCCTTGCGCTTATGTTGAACGTAAGTCCAGAAAGTATTAATATTCTGAGTAACAGCATCTTCAGTTGATTTGATATAATTTTTATATTCCGTACTGATTAGTGATTTCAATCTCTTTCTAATGCCTTTATATGCCGCATAGTGGTGTTCAAATAGATTTTTAATCTTGTTGTAATAGTTTTTCTGTTTTTGAAGCTCTATGATTTCTTTATTAAACCATGAGGGACACCGAGGTTTTCTGTTAGTAAACCTTTCATCTGTGAATTTTGGGACATTTACATTAAATATATCATACTATTTTATAAAATATTTCAGTAGCTTTGTCAACATTGTTATTTTCTAAGACAGATTGCCAATTTGCATCTCTAAATGCTATGCTTAAATTTAAAAAATTACACTTTTGAAAATTGTATATTTGTGAGTTTTTAATAACTTTTTCCTTATTCACAGATATAGATTTAAATTCTAATGTAAATGCGGGATGATGCAAGTCTAGTTTAAGTAACGGGTGTTCTTCTTTTTTTACTGACCAGTTTATTTTAGAATATTTTGAAGTAATGGCTAAATCTAATGTCTTGTCATTAATATTTTTGATGTTGTTTATTAGTTTAAGTCCATGTGAGCTCAGAAACAGAAATAATTCTCTGTGCCTTGAGTCAAATAGAGTTAAATCAGAATCCGGACCATGTGTTGTAGATTGAAATCACCAAGAATACAGATATTATTTTTATTGTTTACTAAAGCGTGCTGTTTAATAAAAGCAAACAATTGGGAGTACTGATCAACAGTTGAATTTGGCGGCATGTATATTTACTCTTGTTAATACTTTTTCATTTAATTTTAATTTTATACATAGAGCTTCATATCCTACACCTCCACCTCCCCCACACAGCTTAAAATTTTATATTTTTTTCTTACCGCAACTTAGACTCCACCCCCTCTACTTTTTTTGGTTAATTCTGAATTTCGATCGCATCTCAATACACTATAAACAGAATTATCCAAAATTCCAGTGGTCAGCCATGTTTCCGTCAGACATATTATGTCATAATCAAAGGTCCATGAAGTTTTGTACAATTCAGAAAGTTTGCTCCGAAGTCCTCTACAATTCTGATAATACATGCATACCATTAATCAGTATAACACTTTGGAAAGCTAAAAAGAAATATAATTTTATATATGGAAAAGAATAGAAAAAGAAAAAAAACACAAGAATATAATACAGTTTTGCAGTTCGCCTATCCACATTTATAGTCGCAGTTACAATCCATATTATATTACTAAATCAAAAAAATTGTATAAATATTTTGTAACAAATTTAAACAATTTTTGCTTATATAAATATAAATAGAAATAATTAAATTGTCCCACACTATAATACAATAACTTAAATCACCAGTTCTATACCGAACAGACATAAACATAAAAATACTGGCTTCTAAAATTAAATTGTATTTGTATTAGAAAAACAAATAGAGAAATACTTTATGTCGGATCCATTATAACTCATATATTTGCAATCAACGTTTGTACATATAATATAAATATAAAATACAGGAATAATAAGTAATACAACTTTACATACAATTCATTTGACTTGGCATTTTTATATACCACCTTATTCCCATATACAGGGTGTAGAAATGCTTTACGCACCATAGGGATTTCAATAGTAATTTCTTCATATGAAAATATTTGCTTCCCTAATTATTTTAGAGCAAACTTTGTATTTTTGTAGAGAAAAAAATTCTGTATCCATTTACGCCAGAATTTGTCATTTTACATTTCGGAAACCCGAAAATTTAAAGAAAAAAAATTACCATTTTTAGACAAATCAGTAGTACCTTGAAATTACTAAATCATCTCAAAGCATCAACAAATTAGTTTGCTGGTTATTTGGTTGCCGTTACATTTGACAGATGCAAACAAATAAACAGCAAACTAATTTGTTGATGCTTTGAGATGATTTAGTAATTTCAAGGCACCACTGATTTGTCTAAAAATGGTAATTTTTTTCTTTAAATTTTCGGTTTTCCGAAATGTAAAATGACAAATGCTGGCATAAATGGATACAGAATTTTTTTCTCTACAAAAAACTTCAATACAAGTTTCCTCTAAAATAATTAGGGAAGCAAATATTTTCATATGAAGAAATTACCATTGAAATCCCTATGGTGCGTAAAGCATTTCTACACCCTGCATAGACAAGCCTTGCACTAACAACAGAACCAAGGGGTACTTTCTAATGTTTTTCTCTCCTATGCGTCCTCAATGTTGAGCTAAATAACTATTTCAAGCTGTTCTATATTCGTAAATTGAACATGTCTAAGATTTTTCTCCTGTACGTGTTCTCACATGTGTAACTAAGTTACCCTTCTGTCCTGCTTTATACTAGCAATTAGAACATTAATAGGGTTTTTTCTTTGTATGTATCTTCATGTGTTTAATTAAATGAGATTTCCGAGCTACTTTATATGTGCAAATTGAACATGCATGAGGTTTTTCTCCTGTATGTATCTTCATATGATCAGCTAAATTACATTTCCGAGCTGATTTAAACTCGCATACTGAACATGTAAAAGGTTTTTCTCCTGTATGCGTTCTCATATGTCTAGCTAAGCTACCCTTCTGTCCTGCTTTGTACTCACAATTAGAACATGGATAAGATTTGTCTCCTGTATGTATCTTCATATGTCGAACTAAAGCACTTTTCTGAACTGCTACATACTCGCAAATTGAACATGAATAAGGTTTTTCTCCTATATGTATCTTCATATGTACTGCTAAATTAAATTTCCGAGCTGTTTTATACTCGCACACTAAACATGTGTAAGGTTTCTCTCCTGCATGTATCTTCATATGTTGAACTAAATCACTTTTCTGAACAGTTTTATACTCGCAAATTGAACATGAATAAGGTTTTTCTCCTGTATGTATCTCCATATGTCGAACTAAAAGACTTTTATGAGCTGTTTTATGCTGGCAAATTGAACAGGAATAAGGTTTTTCTCCTGTATGTATCTTCATATGTTGAACTAAAGCACCTTTCTGAACTGCTTTATAATTACAAATTGAACATAAAAAAGGTTTTTCTCCCGTGTGTATCTTCATATGTTCAACTAAATGACATTTACGAGTTGCTTTATAACTGCATATTAAACATGAATAAGGTTTTTGTCCTGTATGCGTTCTCATATGTCTAGCTAAGCTACCCTTCTGTCCTGTTTTGTATTCACAATTAGAACATGAATAAGATTTGTCTCCTGTATGTATCTTCATATGTCGAACTAAAGCACTTTTATGTGCTGTTTTATACTTGCAAATTGAACAAGAATAAGGTTTTTCTCCTATATGCATCTTCATATGTCGAACTAAAGCACTTTTCTGAACTGCTTCATACTCACAAATAAAACATAAATAAGGTTTCTGTTCCGTATCTGCTCTCATATAGTTAACTAACTCATGTTTTGCTACTGGTTTCCTTTTGCAAATAGAACACAAACTCTTGTCTTCCACTTTATTTTCACAGACCTTGCAAATAAATTGTTCTTCCAAAATGCTTCCGCCTGCGTCACATGTAGCAAGCAATATATCTTTTACATCAATTTCCTCCTGTTTGATATTCAATCCATTATAAGCTGTGTTGTCGATAGTGTCTTCGATAATCTCTTGCTGTACATGTAAGTTTGCTATTACTCGTTCTTGTAAGGCGGTGGCCGTTGCACTATGAAAATTACCATCAGGTAATTCCTGCTTCACCTCCATTGTGATTCTGAAACAAACCGGGAAAGCAATATTTAGTTAGGTTAAGTTGCTTATGTTTTACGTAAGACTCAAATGCGAATTCGCTCAATTGCCGAAAGGACTGCGCAGTCTGGGAGCTGTGTAAATCCAAATGCCCGAATTAGTGTGCTCAATTGCAGCATTGGCCAAGTTGATTTCGGCAATTGAAGAATTTGGTATCTTTGTCCAACAATTACAAATTTAACATTTTCCATAACTGAGTTCTGGCGTGTTTACCTACGTTGAATAACATGATATTCGAAGACGCAGCTAATACAGAGACGGCTAGCAGTAAATATGATTGATCACTACACTGAGTACACTAACCACCATTTAAAGGTAAGATGAATTATATCAGAAGCCGTTAATAAATACAACGTGCCGACCAATTATAAAAAGGAGGTGGGATTTAGTGATGGCGCCGAATTCAAAAGATAGCTAGCTTATAAAAATAGTATTCCAATCAGAAATTGGAAAGCTATTTAAAATCAGGCCAGACTGCTTGATTGTAATTCAGTAACACTTTGTAAATAACCTTCAAATTTGACATGTGCATGTGGGAATTTTGGAAGACATAAATATCGAGAGATCCAAAAAAAAAAAAACTGATCCTGAGCAGGCTGTGGAAATTCAAACGTATGAATGATATGTTGGTGGCACTGTAAATTTATGTCAAATTCGAGGTTATCAGGTTAGGTTTTCCGTCAGTTTTGACACAGACTGATGCAAAACCTAACCTGCTAACCTCGAATTTGACATAGACTTACAGTGCTACCAACGTATTGTTCACACGTTTGAATTTCCACAGCCAGCTGAGGATCAGTTTTTTTTGGATCTCTCGATACGGTTTTTTCAACATTTTCTATGCCAGTATACGGTTTTAAAAACTATAACTTACATATGTAGGTATTTAAATCATAGAAAATGTTACAATGCCTTAACAAAACAGTTACATGTTCAATTTATAGATGAACTGTCATTACTTGAAAGCTGATTGACTTTAGAAAATTATGTGTTAATTGTATGAAACCAACTTAGACATGACTTACACTTTCCATGATGTACTTAACTTGATTTTAAATAGATTTCCAATTTTTAGTAGGAATACTATACCAGTATTATCGTACTTATACGTCTTTTGGGTTGCCTAACCTTCAATGTAGTGCTTATCTAAATTATTCTACAAATACAGGGAATTTATTTTAATACACTTCACCGCAAAATTAAGGGATCAGAAATAAAAATGCAATATTCTTTTTATCGTTGAAAATATTGTTATGAAGCTCATAGGCAATAAAGATAGCACTATTTATCGCTACATGTGCATATTTTAGGGAAATTCATAGCTTGAGATACCACAAAAATGCTGCTTGATAACAAATACAGCAGATATCGCATAAGTCTTGTAATTAAAGGTTGTCTGTCAGGGTGTTCTAAACAATTGGTACAGTGATATAAATCAAAATAAATGGCAGCCGATGTCCATAGAAACTCTCTTTCGGAGGTATATGTATCTAAAGTGGTCACACTGCTCGACGAAGGCTATACTCAGAGAGAAGTTGCTGCAAGGCTTTTAGTTGCCCAGTCAGTGATCTGCAGTGTCTCGGCGGTTTCGAATGACAGGTAATTATAACAAGGGACCTGGCCAAGGTCGTAAAAAGAAAACCACCATGTGTGAAGACCGGTATTTGGCCGTAACAGCGAGACGTGAAAGGTTCATCACTGCTCGATCACTGAAGAAAGATCTCCAACGATCCACCGGAACAGTCATTAGCTGCGATACCCTATTGAGGAGACTACATAATGCTGGTATGAAGGCAAGACGTCCTGCAACCGGTCCAATTTTGACCCCCCTTCACCAGAGGCTACGTTTAACATTTGGTCACGATCATTTTAACTGGGGAGATGAAGAATGGGCAACAGTGTTGTTCGCCGACGAGTCCAGATTTTCTGTAACTACCGATGATCGAAGTTATGTTATTTAATGTTTATTAATAGTCCGATCTTTATTGCGTATGAGTTTCATAACAATATTTTTAACAATAAAAAAAATATTGCACTTTTATTTCTGATCCCTTAATTTTGCGGTGAAGTGTAGTTAACATAAGCGTTTCGTTTCTATGCCACCATTTAATCATACAGGTCATTTCCATAGTTACAAATGAGACCAATAGATTAGAGCGTGCATTTTATGAGTTAACATAGGAATTATTACTTGTCAAAAAGACAATTAAAAGTTATCCTAATGTATACCACCGAAGGAAAGATGCAACACACAAGTTGTTTTTACGTATTTACTTTTTAGTTGCATACCCACATTCCGGTAACAAAATTAAAGTTTCTTATTAGCAAGTACCTAATTAAAATTAGTATGTTAACTCGTAAAATAAACGCTCTAATCTATTGATTTCATTGGTAACTATGGAAGTGACCTGTATGATTAAATGCTGGCATAACGACGAAACTGCTATGTTAACCATTAAAATAAATTCACTGTATGTTTCACTATTAACATTTCAAGTTTCCTAAATTTTATATCTATTTTCCTAGGATGAGTGACACTGTTCGGCTTTTATATTATTTCATATTTCAATATTTTAAAATTGATAACAAAAGGTTAAAATTGGATAAATATACAAGTTTAATTGTTAGTGTTTACAATAAAATTTAAGTAAAGTGACGTCATAGGATTCTCCTTAGACTCTGAAATGTATTCCCATTTTTACTTTCTCGCATACGGTAGTATAGAGAAAGTATTGTAATCGTCAAAAAAATCGACTTCGAGATTTGACGAATCTTGACGTTTTAGACCTCCTAGAGTCCGAAAAAACCATTTTTCGAATTATGTCTGTGTGTGTGTGTATGTGTGATGGTGTGTGTGTGTGTGTGAGTGTGTGTGTGAACACGATAACTTAAAAACGAAATAAGCTAGACCCTTGAAATTATGTACATAGTCATTATTCAAAATGTATAGATTCCTATCAAATTTTGAGCGAAATCGGTTAACCGGAAGTGGCACTTTACCTAAACAGGTAGCGGTACCTATTCAAGTAAAGTACCAGTTTGCTTCGAGATATTTGAACAAAATTTTGTACATACATTTTTTATGTAGAAAAACTACCAGATATTACATTTCAGCATGATCGGTTAACCGGAAGTGGCATTTTACCTAAACAGGTAGCGGTATCCATTCAAGTAAAGTACCAGTTTGCTTCAAGGTATTTGCGAGAAAGTCTAGGGGAGCACACTCCCGATTTTTTAGTCTAGGTACGGAACAATATCTTTGAGATGACCACCACTTTCTTCCGTGTATTTCTCTGTCCATTTTACTACGTTTGCCATTGCTCGCTCCAAGACAGCCACCGGTATTTGTTAAATTTCTTCTCATATATGCTACTTCAACTCTGCGATTGTGTGGGGACGTATAATGTAAACATGACTATTGAAATAGTCCAACAGGAAAAGCCACTTTCATACGAGTTTCCTATAATATTTTGTTGTACACTAGCATACAAAACGGAATAATAAATTTATCCTCTCATCTGATTACCGCAAAGTGTAACTTTCTAATTAATAAATTGTACGGCAAAGCAGCTCCTTCATTGCTAGTGTACGAAATAGCTATTTAAGTAACAAGGAATGTAAGGCCCTATTAACATTTGAGGTTGGCAAGTACAAGCCAAGACGAAGTCGCGGCTTGTTGCCTGCCGAAAATGTTAATAGGCGATACATTCCGAGTTATCTTCTTATATTTTTCCTGCTGCTTATCGAAACTTTCCTAGATTTTTGAAAAAATCGTTTGGTCTGCCACCTGTCAACAGGATTAGTTTTCGTGAGTCGTGTTACCTGTGAGTGTCACATGTCACATAAACATTTGCAATTTATAAACAAAACGTCTAAATCTGCATCTTGCTTTTCTACTTTTATTATCCTAGGAACTTAATAATAATACAAGCAAACTGCGGGCTACGCGCACGCGAAATAGGATAAGCGAAAGGTCAAGCTCCGATCCGAGCGCTAAGATAAGAAAAACAAAACCTAAACAAATATAAACATCTGTAAAGCCGGAACGTGAGATTTTATTTTGTGCCACAGACAAACACACATTAAGGAAAATTATATTATAGATTAAGTTCCGTTGTCAAGAAAAAGCAGCAAACAAATATAATCACAGACTTACACGTTTTGTTACTAAGGCTGTATCACTAACGTACATGATCAGCAGCGGGAAAAAGTTATTAGAAAAACAAATAGGGAATACTTTATGCCGGATCCATTTGTATATATAGTGTCCAGCAACTGGTATGACCTATTTTCCAAGACCTGTCCTAAGGATAAAAAGTAACAAATTTGAGATGAATATCAACTTTATTATGTGCAATTTTAGTTCCTAAGAATTACTTCATTTAAATGGCCTCCCTAAGCCTCGATGCAGTACTGCAATCTTTGTCTAACACTCTTAACGTTTTGCAGCACTCTTCTCAACAATTCTGGTCCAAACTCTCTATTTCTTCTGAAATACTCATTTTAAGGCCTTGTATTGTTTGAGGACGCTTCTCGTAGACCTTTTGCTTCAGAAATTCCCACAAAAAGAAATCAGGAGCCGTCAAAACGGAGAAATTGGACCGCCATTTTATGTTACCAAACCTCAAAATCCACTGTGTTCACAACTGATTGACTTCGTATAAAGCTTTTAACCACGTAGGTATATGCGTTGGTTAATTGGAAAATTATCCATGATCTATTTTAAACTGCATAAATTAACGCACACAAATCTGACAATAGAAATGCCAATAACAAAATACCAGTTGCTGGACCCGTTATAATAATAATGTTTATCTACGACCACCACTAAAAGTAGGCCTTGTAGCGCTAGCTTGTTTCACTAAAAGTGACGTTTTATAGTTTACCGTGGTTAAAGAAATCAGCTGTTTAGTTTTAGCCCATGTGCTAAAAGTGAAGTGAGGTTATAAAACTACAATTTTGAACTTGAAGTGAAATTGTAAAGTTATTCTAGTTGCTTCTTGTGTTACAGGTAAAGTGTTTTTGAAATAATTAAAGCGTTATGTAATGAATACAGCCGGATGTGGAGTATTAATAACTACATTTCGTAACTGACATTGACTACTGTCATTCGAAAACATTCGCCCGCGTTGCATGGGCTACTGTTTATTATGGATTAATAACAGTAAAATTAAGGTCGTAGATAAAATATTGTATGCAACGCGTGCTAAAAGTGGTTTATGCACGAGACATGTTATGAAACTCAGCCTTCGGCTTTGTTTCATAATTTTCATGTCTCGTGCATAAACGTCGACCTTTAGCACTTGTTGCATAAATAGCTATTATCTACGACCACCACTAAAAGTAGGCCTTTTAGCGCTAGCTTGTTTCACTAAAAGTGACGTTTTATAGTTTACCGTGGTTAAAGAAATCAGCTGTTTACTTTTAGCCCATGTGCTAAAAGTGAAGTGAGGTTATAAAACTACAATTTTGAACTTGAAGTGAAATTGTAAAGTTATTCTAGTTGCTTCTTGCGTTACAGGTAAAGTGTTTTTGAAATAATTAAAGCGTTATGTAATGAATACAGTCGAATGTGGAGTATTAATAACTACATTTCGTAACTGACCTTGACTGCTGTCATTCGAAAACATTCGCCCGCGCTGCATGGGCTACTGTTTATTATGGATTAATAACAGTAAAATTAAGGTCGTAGATAAAATATTGTATGCAACGCGTGCTAAAAGTGGTTTATGCACGAGACATGTTATGAAACTCAGCCTTCGGCTTCGTTTCATAATTTTCATGTCTCGTGCATAAACGTCAACTTTTAGCACTTGTTGCATAAATAGCTATTATTAAATATTTCTCGATCTTTGTTAACAATAATATGATGCCCAACAGGCATATTCCCAATAATTATAGAACAACTCAAATATAATATTAATAATAATTGCTTATAAGAACTTAAAATATTTTACTAAAAAGTATACTATAAACTAATAAACATAATTCAACATAGGCCATTTTTATGTATTTGTTCTCCCAAGTGCGTGTTGTAAGTTGTTTTTAAACGTATTTGATGATATTCCAAATATATCTAATTTAAAAAGATCCTGAAGTTTATTAAATTCATTGCAGATTCTAATTACTGGAGAGTTTTTGCGGTAATTTGTCCACGCTGTTGCCGTTTTGAATGTTAAGGGGTTTCTCAAGCCAACTACAAGTGTATGAATTTTAATTTTTTCAATTAGGTTCGAGTCATTTATTACACAATTTACTACTTTAAATAAAGATATACATTGTTGATTTATTCTTCTATGTTCCAGAGAGTCAGCATTAACATTTTTTAATAATTCAGTATTGTCACCTTCAAATCAATGATTCATTTTCTTAAAATAGCAATATTTTAAACATCTTAGTAAACTTTTTCAATTGCCAATTTTTGATGTGTAGTAGAGGTTCCAGATCGCTGAAGCATATTCCATCTTTGTTCTGATTAGTGCACTGTATATTTTTAAAATGCTTTCAACGCTCTAAAACTCAATTGTAATTCTAAAAATAAATCCTAATATTTTAAAACAAGTATGATTTAGTTTATCTACATGATTTTTTCTACAAACGTTTCAAAAAGTTACCGTTTTGATTGTCATTTGAGTATTGAAACGACATTCTTTTAGGCACTAGTGCGTAAAAGAGTTTACTTTTAAGCACTAGTGCTTAAAACTAAAACAACAGTTAACTAAGTTTTTATTTTTGGTAAATATGTACTATACAATTATTTAATTGATGAAAATGGGCACTTGATGATGCTACACTTAAATTATCTTTCTCTTGTAACATTTGCATATTCTTAGACATTGCAGGAAATGATGTAGCCGCACAAAACGGTGCCTGCACCTTTACTGGTCCTCTTTCCTTTTCTCCCAAAATCTTATTTGCTACGCTCTTCTTATATTCCAAGGAACTTTCGACGTAACTCTCAGCGACAGAACTTGATCGCCAGCTTTTTGAGTGTCGACATGCTCGCACCAGCATCAGCCAAAAACGAAGCAGAACATCGGCAGTAGCAGTGCCCAGTATATTCTTCACAGTTTGAAAGTCCAAGAAAACCAGCACTTTTTTTAGGTATAGCACCAATTGTGTTTATGCCTACAGGCTGCACAATACATTTACCATTTCTGTAGCCAACGAAAAATCGTTGATGGTCCGTACTGCACGGGCTTAGAGTAGCATATTTGTGAAAAATTTCCAAAAAATTAATGCCATCGATGTTTCTCTCTGTTACTGTAAACATTCTTGAAACCTTGGTTTTCGTGAATAGAATATTACTTAATTTTTATGAAAGTACTGGCATCCTCAATATCAGTTACTCCTCCCTGCGACAAGCTCCGGATAAACCAACAATTACGGCTACCTAGAATTTAAATAAAACGTTAGTGATGTGCTGCATATAAGAATACTGGTCAAATACTGCATTTACTTTCATTAACAAATAATGTTTATCGTTCGCTTCCTTCAAAAACCTTTCGATTTCTTCCCTTGTAAAAATTTTTGACTTTTTAGGCCTATATCCCTCGGCTTTTCTCTTTAGGAAAGCGATAACATTTGCATATTTGCTAATGTCCAGGTTTCTCTTGAAATATATCATGGATCGCAGCATAGAATAGATGCTCCATAACGTAGAGGGCTTATAAGTCGAAGAAAGGTCAGAAAAATATGCCAGCACAACCTTTTCTGCAACAGCACGCACATTTTTTCGGTATGAGCGTCGAAACTGGGGTCTCTGCTGCATCTTCAATATCGGATGGAAGCTCGGAATCGCTTATTTTTGCCTAGTCGGAGATTTTAAATACACATACGCGTTCATATCAAACGAATCTTGTTTGTAAACAACGATCTGAAAAATTAGCTAACAACCAAGTAACTGACGCACGCCTACTAGCATATCTATTTCGGCATTTCATGAACGAAATTATTTTACTCCGATTTGTTCTTTTTGAAACGTATGTAGAAAAAATCTTGTAAGATACACATTGCAAAACTCCGTGTTTTAGGCACACGACGTGTTTCCACACTCGCTATCGCTCGTGTGGAAATTTTCACGTCTAGTGCGTAAAACACGTTCATTTTGCAACTTGTATCTTAAATAGCTAATTGAATGTTAAAGAGCTATCAAACACTATGCCAAGATCTTTTATTTCCGTTTTCCTATCTAATCTATTATTACCAATTACATAATTAAAATTTATAATTTCGCTTTTATTTGTATATGATATTACTGAACATTTATTTATATTGAACGGTAGTTTGTTATTTAGTGACCATTCATATATGGAATCTATATCTTGTTGCATTTGTCTACAGTCTATAAAAGATGTTATTTCAAGGAATAATTTAAAGTCATCAGCAAACATTAAAAACTTTGAATATATGGTTTTCTATATCGTTTATAGAAATCAAAAACATTAAAGGACTTAGATTTGAACCCTGCGGAACACTGGATGTTGGTGTAAACCTTTCTGATCTGTAGCCCTGACCTTCAACATATTGCTTTCTATTTGTTAAGTAGAAAAGCAGTTTTAGCAGTCCGTTGGAGAAACCCACCCCATTCATTTTTTCTAACAATATTTCGTGATTAACTTTGTCGAAAGCTTTCGAAAAATCCGTGTATATAGTATCTACTTGATTTCTATTATCAAATTTATCATATACCTATATATACTGAGTAAAGTTACATAGATTTGTTATGGTTGACATTCCCCTAAAGAAGCCATGCTGATGTATGCTAATTTTATTTTTTATTTGAAAGTAAATATTATTGAAGAGAATCGATTAAAACATTTTTGAAAATATATTTAACAGCGCTACAGGTCTGTAATTCTGAATTAAGCATTTTTGACCACTTTTAAATATTGGGCATATCTTGAACTCCTTCCATACAGCTGGATATGTATATTGCTGTATAGACGAATTAAAAAGTTTGTACAGAGGCTTCACCAACAATTCTGAACAGCCTTTTATTATACAGATTGTCCGAAATCCGTTTTGAACATAGGAAATTAATGAGTGTGACAAGGAAGACATAAACAAAATGAGTAGCAAGGCAAAGATAGAACGTAATCATGGCTAGCTAAATTTTTAAACTAAAATTAAGTCAATGAAACAAAAACACTTCTGTCAAATATTTTATCTGTCATCAAGAGTATAAAGTGAGGTTTAAATAATTAAAATAATTATGTGAATAGTAAACAATAGTATATTTAAACGTCACTTTATACTCTTAACAACAGCTAAAATATTTGACAGAAGTGTTTGTTTGTTTCATTGACTTAATTTTAGTTTAAAAATTTAGCTAGCCATGATTACGTTCTGTCTTTGTCCTACTACTCATTTTGTTTGTTTTCCTTGTCGCACTCATTAATTTCTTATGTTCAAAACGGATTTCGGACAACCTGTACATATATACTGGTATTTCGTCTGGACCTACCAATTTTTTATTTTTCAATTCCTTAATTGCATTTAAAATTTCTTGTTCTGTGATATTCCGTACTATAAGATTGTCAGTATTTATTGTGTTATCTTGCCTAATCTCTTCTAAATTAAATGGTTTACCTTTCTCATAAACATTTTTGAAATGATCAGCAAAACCTTGTGAAATTTGTTTGCCTTCCTTAAATGTATCCACACCTGAGATCATTATCGATGGCATAGATGCTCCCCCCATTTTACCTTTAACATACTCCCATAATTTTATGTTGTTTTTGACTACTCCATTTTCCAAATTTCTAATATAATTTTTATACACAGTTTTTATTAATGTTTTAAGTTCTTTTCCAGTATGTTTATATTTTGCTACATTTTCAGGTGTATTGTGCTGTTTAATACATTTCCTACTTTTATTCTCTCCCTAATTAGTTTAATAATACGCCTGTTATACCATATTGGGTATTTTTGCTTTATAAATTTAGCCCTAAACACAGTCTGATCAAATATTTCATAAAGTTTGGTGTAAAATGTTTGAATCATCTCATCTATATTTGCATCCTTGATCAGGCTGTCCCATTCAGTATCTCTAATATTGACATATAGTCTGCTTTCCTGAAGTTATATCTATGTTCGTTCATAATTCTGCATTGGTCATTTATTTTAGTGATTTGTAAGTTTATTTTTAATTGCAAAGCCGGATGGTGTTGGTCTTCATATATTATTGGGTCATCCTCTTTATATACATGTACAATATTATTTGAAAGAACAATATCCAAGATACGCCCATTCTTGTTTACAATAAAGTGTTTTTGGTCATAGTTGAGCAGGTGTGCAAATTGATCAAGTTTTTGGCTCTGTTAGAAACAGGCAATTTGCTTTCCTTATCTATATAGTATTTGTATAAATCAGGTATGTTTAGGTCTCCTATTATCAAACATTTAGCTTGAAAAATAAAGTTCAATCTACGTACAGTATCATACAAAGCTTCATAGTCATCATCATACGCATCTGGGGGAACATATACTACAATTATATGCACATTTTTAACTTCCTATAGTCATCATCATACGCATCTGGGGGAACATATACTACAATTATATGCACATTTTTAACTTCCTACATATAATATAAATATAAAATACAGGCATAAGTAATACAACTTGACATACAATTCAACTGACTTAGAATTTTTATGTACCACAAGGTCCTTTCTAACGTTTTTCTTTGCTATGCGTCTTCATATGTTTAGCTAAATGACTTTTCTGATTTGTTTTATACTCGCAAAGTGAACAAGAATAAGGTTTTTCACCTGTATGTATACTCATATGTTTAACCAAGCTACGCCTATTCGCTGTTTTATGTTCGCAAATTGAACATTTGTAAGGTTTTTCTCTTGTATGTATCTTCATATGTTGAACTAAATCACTTTTCTGAGCTGTTTTATGCTCGCAAATTGAACATGAATGAGGTTTTTCACCTGTATGTATACTCATATGCTTAACTAAGCTACGCTTATTCGCTGTTTTATGTTCGCAAATTGAACATGAATAAGGTTTTTCTCCTGTATGTATCTTCATATGTTGAACTAAATCACCTATCTGAGCTGTTTTATGGTCGCAAATTGAACAAGAATGAGGTTTTTCTCCTGTATGTGTTCTCATATGTCTAACTAAGCTACTCTTATCTCCTGCTTTGTACTCACAATTAGAACATGACTAAGGTTTTTCTCCTGCATGTCTCTTCAAGTGTTTAATTAAATGAGTTTTCCGAGCTGCTTTATATGTACAAATTGAACAAGCATGGGGTTTTTCTCCTGTATGTATCTTCATATGTTGAAGTAAAGCACCTTTCTGAACTGCTTGATAAGCACAAAGTGAACATAAAAAAGGTTTTTCTCCTGTATGTATCTTCATATGTTCAACCAAATGACATTTACGAGCTGCTTTATAACCGCATACGAAACATGTATAAGGTTTATCTCCTGTGTGCGTTCTCATATGTCTAGCTAAGTTACCCTTCTGCCCTGCTTTGTACTCACAATTAGAACATGAATAAGATTTTCCTCCTGTATGTATCTTCATATGTTGAATTAAATAATTTTTATGAGCTGTTTTATACGTGCAAATTAAACATGCATGATGTTTTTCTCCTGTATGTAGCTTTTTCATATGTTGAACTAAAACACTTTTCCGGACTGCTTTATACTCGCAAATTGAACATGAGTAAGGTTTTTCTCCTGTATGTATCTTCATATGTTGAACTAAATCACTTTTCTGAGCTGTTTTATGCTCGCAAATTGAACACGAATGAGGTTTTTCTCCTGTATGTGTTCTCATATGTCTAACTAAGCTACTCTTTTCGCCTGCTTTGTACTCACAATTCGAACATGAATAAGGTTTTTCTCCTGTATGTGTTCTCATATGTTCAGCTAAATTACTTTTCCGAGCTGCTTTATATGTACAGATTGAACAAGCATGAGGTTTTTCTCCTGTATGTATCTTCATATGTTGAAGTAAAGCACATTTCTGAACTGCTTTATAATCACAAAGTGAACATAAGAAAGGTTTTTCTCCTGTATGTACCTTCATATGTTCAACTAAATGACATTTACGAGTTGCTTTATAACCGCATACTAAACATATATAAGGTTTTATCTCTTGTATGCGTTCTCATATGTCTAGCTAAGTTACCCTTCTGTGTTGCTTTGTACTCACAATTAGAACATGAATAAGATTTGCCTCCTGTATGTATCTTTATATGTTGAACTAAATGACTTTTATGAGCTGTTTTATACGTGCAAATTAAACATGCATGATGTTTTTCTCCTGTATGTATCTTCTTCATATGTTGAACTAAAACACTTTTCCGGACTGCTTTATACTCGCAAATTGAACATGAATAAGGGTTTTCACCTGTATGAATCTTCATGTGTTGAACTAAAGTACTTTTCTGAGCTGTTTTATGCTCGCAAATTGAACATGAATAAGGTTTTCCACCAGTATGAGTCTTCATGTGTTGAACTAAACGGCCTTTCCGTGCTGTTTTATATGTGCAAACTAAACATACATGAGGTTTTTCTCCTGTATGTATCTTCATATGTCGAACTAAACGACTTTTCTGAACTGCTTTAAAGTCACAATTAAAGCATAAATAAGGTTTCTCTCCTGTAGCTGCTCTCATATAGTTAACTAACTCATGTTTTACTACTGGTTTATTTTTGCAAATAGAACACGAACTCTTATCTTCTTTTTTTTTACAGATTTTGCAAATAAATTGTTCTTCTAAAATGCTTCCGCTTGCTGCACATGTAGGAAGCAATAAATCTTTCACATCAATTTCCTCCTGTTTGATATTCAATCCATGATAAGCTGTGTTGTCGATAGTGCCTTCGATAATCTCTTGCTGTACACGTAAATTTGCTATTACTCGTTTTTGTAAGGCGGTGGCCGTTGCACTATGGAAATTACTATCAGGTAATTCCTGCTTCACGTCCATTATGATTCTGAAAACAAAAAGAGGAAACAAAATTTAGTTAGGTTAAGTTGCTTATGTTTATATATACGGTTCAAATGCGAATTCGTTGAATTGCCGAAACGGAATGCTCAGTCTGGGAAATGAATAAATATACAACCTAAATTCGCGCAATTGCTAAATTATTACGGACATTTCGTCAACTGAGGAAATTTGGTAGGTACCTATCTGTGTACCTACAACAATTACAAATTTCAAACTGTGCATAACTAAGTCCTGGTATGTTTACCTACGTTGCATAACATGAAAGTCGAAGAAACAACTAATACAGATACGATCTAGCAGTAAAAATGATGAATCAGTACACAAACCACCATTTTATACTATAGGTAAGGTAAGATGAATTATATCAAGTGAAATTCAAACAAACTACTTTCAGGCAAAGGGTGTTCCACAACTGGATTTTCATACCAGTGTTGCCAGGTCAAAATTCTAAAAGTCACTAGCTTGCGGTGGAAAAAATCACTAGATTGACAAAAATTTCACTAGATTAATTTAAACGTGAAAAAACCTGGAAATGAAAAAAACAAATATTTAGAATATTTTTATTAAAGTTTTCACAACAATTATAAAAAATAAACAAAAACACGAACAAGATAAAATGTTTAAAAATATAATAAAAAGTATAAATGAATAACAAAGTACACCTACAATAATTGTACAATATGGAATTTAATCATACATTTTGTTATTACGATTGTTTATTATTGCATCCGTAATAACAAAAAATAACAGTTTTCTGTAATTAAGTTTTTAGAATGAAGAATTTCGGCCAAAGTGTTACTACTTAATCTATTTCTTGGTTCTGTTTTATTTAAATTAATTGAACTGAAAACCCTTTCAACGCAGGCAGAACTATGGAGAAGAACAAAAAAATACTTAGAAACTGAGAAAGTTGGGGATATAACAAATTACCATCGGCTTTTTTACAATTACAAATTTCTTTCCAAAATTCTAAATCTTCCATTACAAAATTAATTGCAGAATATTTTAGCGATCGAATTTCCCGATCTAAAGTATTGCCATCCGTTATTAGATTAGGAAAATTTATAATTAAGGGGGCGAGACTATCAACATTTGCAACTATTAAATGATTTAGAAAATTTAATGATTTAAGAATAACAGCTTCACGGGAATTAAAGGGAAATATTTTGAAAATTGTATGTGCTGCTTCGGTGTAAAAATGTAAACACGGAAAAAAATGTTTTGCACTACCTGTTAAACTATTATTTACTAGCGCTACTGCGATATTTGGATCTAAGTACAAGTGCTCAATTGAAACATAATGTTCCGCATTTCTGTACTGGAATTTGCTTAAATCCGTGTTTTTTAAATACTTGGTTTGATGTAATAACTCAACAATAATTTAAAAGCAGTTGCCATTCTTGGATAAAGCAAGTGAATCTTTGGAGCTTCAGCCTGCAATAATTCTAAATTCAAATCATTAAATCACCGGAAAATCCACTTGAGTCCCAGTGGTCACAGTACTCACAATACTCACAGCACACTTCAAACTTTGATAATTTTTTTACGTTCTACCGAAAGTAAAAATTCCAATGTGAACAATTCGCTTTGGGAGTTCTGTTTATAGCTTCGGGCACTTAGTTTGAACCAGTGAAATACCTATTTTCGGTTATGTAATTCATGGGATTTACTTACTTTCGCATTTCAAATCTCAGGCTGCCATCTGTCCGTCACAGCGAAAACTAATTTCTAAGATTGGAATAATAATATGTAGTAGGTAGTAATTTGCAACAACGGCGAAAGGGGCGAAGGGATTTTTGCTTTATTATTTGTTTTTTTTATAAAATAGACTGGAAAAAATCACTAGATAACTTTCTTTTGGCAAAAGTTATCACTAAATCACTAAATTCACTAAAAATCACTAGATCTAATGAAATTTCACTAGACCTGGCAACACTGTTTCATACTGTAACCATCACGAGACGATAATGGCAGCAAATCTTCCCATTTCTAGAGCCACTAATATGGAAGGAGAGAAAAATTAATCCTTTTGTTAGGGCCTACACATATTTTTTACATTACACAGGAATGTTTGTACTATACACACAAATCTTAAATCTGCGAATAACCTAAATTCGTACCTTTGTACAAAAATATTGTTATAAATATTTTTAGTCCCACCTGCATTTTACTACCTCTAGGTACACTACTCGTTTTAACATTGAATGCAGGTACAGTATTTGTGCTGTGTGAATGCGACTTAATTTCACAAAGTTCAAAAAAGTGTTGTACATACAAATATTTTGAAAGGTTGGATCTAGGTCTAATTAGTTAATGATACAATGTGAGCCTTTGTTGAGTAAAAACACAATCATCAATAAACTTTTAATGGTAGAAAAAATAACGCCCTAAAGATTTAATGTAATTAATTTTCATTATAAAGAAGAGCTTAATATTTTTGACCTTAATTGTAAAATAGAAGACTACAGACAACGATGGCAAGAACACCTAGAAAGAATGGAAAATGATAGACCACCCAAGAGATATTTCAGATATAGAACAAAAGGAAGAAGAAATCTAGGAAGGCCGAAAAAGAGATGGAAAGATCAAACAAACTAATACAGAGAATGAACGTAATATCGCAACGGATGAATGTCCAAACCTTGAAGGAGAAGAAGAATAATAATCAACAATAACCATAATTATTACAACTAAACAGCAATCGACAAGCGGCTAGTCATGAAAAATATTTGTCATAGCACCGTTTCTCTAAAATTTCATTAAGTCGTTGGGGTATTGATAAATAAAGGACTTTGAATAGTCTACATCATTAGTCAGTTCGTCCTAAGTCTGCTCAACTGCTTCCAGCAGTTCATCCTTAACATATGGGCTAAAGTCTCTGTGATATATTTTCTTCGTCATTTAACCCCAAATTTGTTTAATATCTAGACTTTTTGCAGGCCAAAGCAAAGTTTCAACATTATGTGTGGCAAAACAATTATTGAACTATACCTGCGTTATGAATTGGGGAATTGTCCTATTGAAATATAAAGTCATTTTCTGGGAATCTTTCTGTGACCAACTGTAACATTATATATTCAAATATTTCTGTATGCCGCAGCATTAAATCTTTCGTTGATATCGTAGCATACACCCAGACCATCAGCACTTAACCATGCCCATAAATTAACAGAACATCGTCCAGACTTATCCACATTGTTTACATATTGTTCATCATATCTCTAATTGTGAGGACTATACACTTTAATACGCCCATTAAATAATGTCAACTGAAAAACTTTTTCATCGGAAAAAATACGTTATTCCCATCGCGACACCTGCCTGTTATTTAAAGCTTACAGTACTCTTCCCTGGTTATCTTGTTTAATCAAAATCATCTTCTTTGCTGCTATGTGATCTTATGTATCTTATAATTGAATTCTTCATTCTCCGACATGCCGTTATTCTTGAACCAGGAAAATGCAATTGCCGCACAGCATCTTTCATTGTTCAGAAGGGAGGGTCTTCTATGTTTTGAATAAGAACCTGTCCTGCTCTGGCGTGGAAATTTTCGGCCTCCTCTGGGCTTCTTTTCCAGAGTCCCATCAACTTCCCACCTCAAAAAAAGTTTTAAAATTGTATTTTTGCTCGTATTTAACAAGTTTGCAACTTCCCGAACAGGTAAACCATCATCTTATACATTTTTATGCAGGCTCTTATTTGTACCATATTCATTGCTGACATTTTCAAGTGAAATAGATATTTTTTGTCACTGTTATTTTAGTTGTCACTTTGACAGTTCTGAAATTTAACTGCCATTGACAAAATATACAAACAGCCAACTACCTATTTATGTACAACATATTTTTAAACGCGACTTACAACAGGCAATTATCTCTGTACAACACATTTTTGAAACGACTGTACGTTATACGCTAACGCTATTTTAAGGCAACTGCGCAGGCGCAGAAAATACCGTAAGGCTGAAAACACACGAAGCGGTTCACGCCGAGTCGGCAGCCGCCTGCGATAAACCACACAAGTCGGCGCCCAGTCGGCAGCCGATTCAGCGGCCGCCTGCGATAAAACACACGAGTCGGCTAAAAAGTCGCCGCGATTTACATAACGATGACATGTTGCCAGTATTCCTGTTGAAGACAAGGGATTCGTTTTCGTTTTATTTTATTTGCATAATCAACCTGCTGCATGTCCCATATGGCTGGTTTTGCCTGGATTTCTAATCGGCGGCCGAGTCGGCTGCCGACTCGGCGTGAACCGCTTCGTGTGTTTTCAGCCTAACGCTAAACACTTATCGGAACACGTTATTTCACTACGAATAGCGTAGAGGTTTACGGTAAACGCTAAATTGGTTTGTGAGGTTGCGTTACGATGCCTAATTTCTTGTAATAGTTATGTTAATTCTCTATTAGCGTCTCGTGCAGTGTTGCCAGATCAAAATTCTAAAAGTCACTAGCTTGCGGTGGAAAAAATCCCTAGATTGACAAAAATTTCACTAGATTAATTTAAACGTGAAAAATGCTGGAAATTAAAAAAACAAAATCAAAGTTTTCACAACAATTATAAAAAATAAACAAAATAACGAACGAGATAAAATGTTTAAAAATATAATAAAAAGTATAAATGAATAACAAACTACACCTACAATAATTATACAATATGTAATTTAATCATACATTTTGTTATTATGATTTGTTATTTTTGCATCCGTAATAACAAAATCATAACAGCTTTTTGGCAAAATTAAGTTTTTAGAATGAAGAATTCCAGTCAAAGTGTTAGTACTTAATCTATTTCTTGGTTTAGTTATAAATTAATTGAACTGAAAACCCTTTCAACGCAGGTGCTACTATGGGGAAGAACAAAAAATACTCACAAACTGAGAAAGTTGGGGATAGAACAAATTACCGTCGGCTTTTTTACAATTAAAAATTTCTTTCCAAAATTCTAAATCTTCCATTTCAAAATTAATGGCAGAATATTTTAGCGATGGAATTTCCCGATCTAATGCATTGACATCCGTTATTAGATTAGGAAAATTTATAATTAAGGGGCCGAGGCTATCAACATTTGCAACTATTGAAGGATTTAGAACATTTACTGCCGGTCTTATAAAGATCACTAATCTGGTGTTAACTTTAATTGTCTATTAAAATAAACAAAAGCGCATCAAAACGTCAGTGCTTATGACATTTTATTCATTAGTAAACAATTTTGATGCACTTTTGTTTATTTTAACAGCGAATTAAAGTTAACCTCAGATTAGTGGCCTTTATAAGACTGGCTGTTAATGATTTAAGCATAACAGCTTCACGGGAATTAAAGGGAAATCTTTTGAAAATTTGATGCGCTGCTTCGGTTTAAAAATGTAAACACTTCAAACGGAAAAAATGTTTTGCACTATCTGTTAAACTATTATTTGCTAGCGCTATTGCGATATTAGGACCTAAGTACAAGTGCTCAATTAAAACCTAATGTTCCGGATTTCTATGCTGTAATTTGCTTAAATCCGTGTTTTTAAATACTCTGGTTTGATGTAATAACTCAACTTGGATAAAGCAAGTGAATCTTTGGAGCTTCAGCCTGCAATTCTAAATTCATATCATTAAACTAGAACGCGTTGGCCAGCCTACGTCTGGGCCTGCCAGCGTAAAGGAACGGTTAACAATAAAAATGCTTGCTTAAGCTGGTAGCCAGCCGACGTCCGACCCTGCCAGCGTTAACAATACAAATGCTTGCTGCGTCGCCACTTTTGCGCGGTCGGCATGTGCGCGCGCCACTTGCTAGTATGCAGGCCCTTCATGCTGCGAGTGCCGACGCCACTCGCGCTTACGATCGCCATGTGCGCGCGCCAGTGCTTACGGTCTGTCGGCCGGCGGCTGGAGGCATCAGCTCTTATAATATAAGATTACCTATCGGAAAATCCACTCGAGTCCCAGTGGTCACAGTACTCACAGCACACTTCAAACTTTGATAATTTTTTACGTTCTACCGAAAGTAAAAATGCAAATGTGAACAATTCCCTTTCTGTTTATTGCCTCGGGCATTTAGTTTGAACCAGGGAAATACCTATTTTCTGTTAAGTAATTCATGGAATTTACTTACCTTCGCATTTCATACAGTGCCTTTATATAGACAGTGGCGACAATGGGGTGTCCTATTTTTGATTGGCTCCCTAGATCACGTGGTTTTAGCCGCCATGTTTATGCTAAATCACCTGTGATTCGTGTTATACTTTTGGCAGTACTGAAGTGTATTGTCAGTCTATGTCAAATTCGAGGTTAGCAGGTTCGGTTTTGCGTCAGTTTTGACACAAACTGACGCAAATCTTAACCTGCAAATCTCAAATGTTTTCAGTACTGCCAAAGGTAAAACACGTATCACAGTCGACTCTGATCACGGATTTAAATAAACACTCGTTAGAAATTTGCATAAATATGGCGGCGGGGGTGTGGCTTAGTTGTATTGTCGCCACTGTCTATATAAAGGCACTGTAGCATTTCAAATCTCAGGCTGCCATCTGTCCGTCACAGCGAAAACTAATTTCTAAGATTGGAATAATAATAATAGTAGGTAGTAATCTGCAACAACGGCGAAAGGGGCGAAGGAATTTTTGCTGTATTATTTGTTTTTTTTATAAAATAGACTGGAAAAAATCACTAGATAATTCTCTTTTGGCAAAAGTTATCACTAAATCGCTAGATTGACTAAAAATCACTAGATCTAATGAAATTTCACTATACCTGGCAACACTGGTCTCGTGTAACTATCTACTCAGGTAAGCACTGTTTCGACTGACCAGAAAGTTTTTGGTATCATTTTAAATGAAAATATTCTAGAAATACATATTGTCAACTATTTGTGTTAGAATTAGTAATGTCATTACTATTACTTATCAATTTTAACACTTCACTGCAAGGGCGTGGCCAGGATTCCAGTTCCACAATCGACTATTATTATTATTATTATTATTATTACAGTTTTATTAATTTTTTACAAATTACAAAAATTATAAGTTGAAATATCATCAGTTTCCACAAATCCGCTGCAGATCGTAGCTTCTTTTTCTTTGAAATGTTGTAGAATGTGTATTGGAATAATGATTATAAATCAACTGCCTTTAGCTCTTTTTGAATGTTTAGGGATGGGCAACTGCCATTCCCTGGCTACGCCCATGCTACACTGTATGATATACAAAGTGAATTTCCAGTTGCACGTCGTAATGCGTAATCAGCTGTTGATACCTATATTATGTTACTTGAACATTTTTCTCCCAATACGTTAATAGAAACTTGAATGCTGTGTCTATGTAACCTCGTTTCGAAAATATGATTCAATTAAAAAATCAGAACCTCTATACTTATATAACGGTAGAAGAGGATTCAGGTAAATAAGTAAGTTAAAAATCAGATGAAGAGTTGAAATTCAAAACGCATTTTGTCCAAATTGTCACCTTTGGTATTTAGATGGCGTTGCATTCCTAACAAGCAAATACACCTTCTGACACCATATTTGTCATTCATAAAGTTTTTTGTCCCGTATTTATAAGTGACTGAATATTGCTATGACATTCAAAACGCCTTTTGCCCAGTGGCATTTGCCAAACACGCTGCAGGTTACAAATTATAATATAATACTTTGATATGTTACTAAGGTATTGGTTCAGTTTTTTTCATTTAAATACAGACTTTCTTTCATTTGAAGTCAACTGATTTTTTATAAATCCTACAAATGGGCTAATTTGCCCAGCAAAACGCGTTTTGTCCAATTTTAATTGCCTTTTAGCGCTTATTTCTGAATTATTAACATTGCAACATTTTTATTTATATTTGTTTCGATATATTTAAACCTGCATGCTTGTGAATTGCATTATGGTACCAACTAGTAAATAAAGCTGTGATATTTATTGGTCGTTATTTTGACTCCATTTGTACTGCTGGATTTATCTCTACCTTGTGGAGGTCCGACGCAAGGATTAAAGCTTCGTCGAGGACCTGGCGCCCTCCCCTTTTTTTACTTTATCTCATACGGTAGTATAGAGAAAGTATTGTAATCGTCAAAAAATCGACTTCGAGATTTTGACGAATCTTGACGTTTTAGACCTCCTAGAGTCCGAAAAAACCATTTTTCGAATTATGTCTGTGTGTGTGTATGTGTGTGTGAACACGATAACTTAAAAACGAAATAAGTTAGACCCTTGAAATTATGTACATAGTCATTATTCAAAATTTGTAGATTCCTGTCAAATTTTGAGCGAAATCGGTTAACCGTAAGTGGCACTTTACCTAAACAGGTAGCGGTACCTATTCAAGTAAAGTACCAGTTTGCTTCGAGATATTTGAACACATTTTTGTACATACATTTATTATGTAGAAAAACTACCAGATATTACATTTCAGCATGATCGGTTAACCAAAAGTGGCATTTTACCTAAACAGGTAGCGGTATCCATTCAAGTAAAGTACCAGTTTGCTTCAAGGTATTTGCACGAAATTTTGCACATACATTTATTATTGCGAAAAACTCTCAGATATAAAATTTCAGTATGATAGGTTAACCTAAAGCGGCACTTTACCTAAACAGGTAGTGGTTACCTGAAAATGTAATTTTATCGCTGTATGTATAGGTATACATTGCAATAAACTTTTCAAATTTGCTAGAAAACAATTAATTGGTAAAATCTTCTGTGAAAACACCAATAGTTATCAGTACCAAGGCGAATGCGAGAAAGTCTAGGGGAGCACACTCTCGATTTTCTCTTTTAGCTTAGCCGGAAAAATACCTACTATAACTTTCGCCACCAGGTAAAGCCAAAACATTTATCCTTCCTCACAACTATTTTAAATTACGGCCTCCTACTTTTACGTAGTGATACACGACTTTTGTTATTAAATGGACCACTATATTTTTAGACATTTGAAATCAATACTAATAATGCTTTATGGTAGCATTATTAAACAAAAATTTTGGAACTTAATTTTTTAATAGAAAAAAAAATGCCTGGAGTGGGCCCTGACTTCCGCAAAATCACTAACAATCCAAGAAGAAATGCAAAAGAAATCCCACTTGGCTCTAAAATTCCTCATGACCGAATTATCGCACCAAGCGTACTAAAACAATTAAAACCGGAACAATGCGTTTTTCATTAAACAGTTAAAAACTACAATAAAAGAGCTTGTCAACGATGTAACATATTTGCCATTTTGTTTGAAAGTAGCTTTTAAAACCCATACAGTCTGTCTCAGTGACTATCAGACATGGTAAAATTAACATTGGGAAATTATATAAGGATCAACTATTACCATGAGCTATATATTCTTTCTGAGTGGCCTAAACAAAAGATTTAAAACAATCTGAAATTTATTTCTGTCAAATAATTTTCATAGAGCAACTATGGAGAGAGGTGAGTTACAGCTCCCGCATCGTGATATTAGAAATTTCACTCAACCAGCTCTCGGGTGCAATCGCATCATATCGTGCAGTTCGGCTGCTTCCAAGACCACTATTCGCTGGTGCGTCACTGCTGTACATTCACCCAAAAAAGCTTACACCAAATAAGTTTACACTTGACCCTTGCGTCTTTAAACTCTACTATTTTTATATAGGCTTGTTTCTTGCAAATAATGTCGGACCAATTGTTTTATTAGCAAGAACTATTGAAGATAAAAAGTACATGTTTTTAAATGCTTTTAAATGCATAAACAATGGAAGACATCCGAAATTCTAGACTGTATCGAGGCTTAATTAACAATGCACAACGTTTATACAAATAAAAGGTTCACTCAGATACTATCTTTGCTTTCTGACATATCAGTAAATCAGTAAATCCAAAGTCACTGTAATCGCTACTATTGTCTTGATTCACTCTTATAATTAAAGGTTCCGTTACTATAGCCATATGGCATATGCACTTCATTGTCCCAAAATTTTTGCTCCACTTTCCGCACGTGACCACACACTTTATTCCACGTTTTCACTGTCAATTCGCTACATTTTTTTATTGCGAGGTTTCTGGCATCTTCTAATTTAAATTCTGTATTTTCTGATGCAACATAATTTTTTACTGTTGCCCAAATCAATTCAATAGGATTAAGTTCCGGGTGATATGGTAGCAATCTTAATGCCGTATGGCCTTGGGCTTCCAAGATGCTGTCTATTTTATATTGACGATATTGATGCTTAACATTTTTTATTAAATCGTACAATTGTATTTTCGTCATGTTTTCTGAACAAGGTATGCCTTTTCCTGTCAACCAGTCGATCATTTTTTGTTTCCTATCCATATATCTAATATATCTATCATTTTGATGGGGCGCTGGATTTAGCTGGACGTTGTGATATGGCGCATTATCTACGACTAGCACAGATTTTCCGGGTAAATTTGGTATTGACATTCCCGTCAGCCACTTTTCATAATTTACGAATTTCATTTCGTCGTGATAATCTCCGGATTTAGTTCCCGATTTGAATATTAGGAGCGCGTTTTCAATAAAACCGTGGTTTTCCCCTCCGGCGTGGAGCATTATTAACAGTTGTCGTTTCGAAACACGTCAGCGCAATCGTAATTTCTTCAACATTCTTTGTAACGATGTTTCACAGACAATAAGATTAAAATCTTTTAATTTTTGCAACAAATTTTTTACCGCAACTCTTGTTTTATGAAAATTGTAGACCACCAACGTATTTCCTGCATAGATATATTCTCTAAATCGGTTACTGGACTCTTTCGCAGGCGTTTCTCTTTAGGGAGCTGAAAACCTTCGGATGGTCTCCATTTTCCTGTACGTTTTCATCTTCCAATTCCTCCTCGTTTTCTCTTGTATTAGCAGCCCCTTCTTTTAAAATATTATAAATAGACGCAACGGCAACTCCGGTTGCGGCAGACGCATGTTTTTTAAGTTCTTTTTCTGATGAATTGGTAATGTCAATTTCCTTATTAACAATCGCCTTTAAAAACTCGTACACTTTAAACACCACTTCGCGAGTCTGAGAACGTAGCCCTTTTCCACTACCCAATTGGACATCGCCATAAAAATATAACACTAAACACTTAAAATAACTTCTGAAGAAATAACGCCTTGTGTAAGTTCGAAACTAAAAGGCAAACTGATAAACTGAACAACAATTCACTTTGACAGTGGGCAGTTTATAATTAAAATTGTCATTCCTATTACTGCATTACTGCCCTAAAGTACATTTTCGGCCGAATATAATAGGTAAGCATTAATAAATGATCAATAAATTATTGTACTTAAGAGAACCAATTAGCTACAATTTCAGTAAACATTAAATGCTTAGATAACATATTTGGTTTTAATTTTAATGTGAAATTCCATTGCAATTTTGTACAACACCTAATTGCCCACCAGCCATTCTTATTATCGACGGAATTGATTCGCTTCTCTTAAATGTACAACTTTTGTTTTAACAGTAGATACATCTTTTTAAATTTTACATAGAAACAATAGCGACTGCATTTCCATAATAATGAAACATGTTCTTAATCTTATGTTCCCATTCCTTTCGTACCGCTGACGCTGCTGTGCTGCTGCAACTGAGCGCTTTCGAAGATATGTACTCTTAACTCGGAGTGTACGCTTACCCCTACCACAGTCTATAAACTATTGATAAGCGCTATCTTATTTCTCAGTCGAATAACACTCTAGCATGGGGTCATATAAATATAGGCATGTCAGGTGCTAGACCGTTGGACAGGTTACTGGTATTATTGCAAGACGATCAGTAAAGGTGCGTATCATCGTTGCGTATCAGTGGAGACGGGAAAACGTTGCATCGTTGCGTATCAAAATGTGATACAATGAAACGCAACGGACCCGATCGGTCATTTGGCGGTTTTTCGCCGTGACATCAAAGAAATGCAACGACACGGAGTGAAATCAGTATAGACGGCACGTTGTTATCATCGCGTAGCAGTTCATTCCTGTCGCAGACTTGCACGAAGCTGGTAATCAAATTTGTAGTGACAAGTAGTTGTTTATTTATTACGGCCATATTTTTGCACAAATGGTCTGCAGTAAAGAGAAAACCTTACGGTTTATAGAAATTTACCGTAATAAAGACCTCATTTGGAACCCTAGACATCCAGATCATTATAATAAATTACGAAAGGAGGATGCGTGGGCGGATATTTCAAAAGAAATGAAACAGTCTGTAAACATATGCAAGAAGAAGATGGAATATCTTCTGGCTGCCATAAGAAGAGAAAAAATTGCAGAAAGTCAAAAGCAGTTGGGTGCATTTTTGTAAAATTTTTGTACAATCCAGCTATAGGCTGAAAATTCAAGTAGGCCAATAAACTTGAACCACTGTACACTTCCCTGCTTGTATACAGTTCTGACATCCACCAACGCGGAGGTTTATGTTTATTTTAATATAGGTTGAATAAAAATATACGTTATTTGCAAAGACATCATGTGGTCGCTGCATGAACAGTACTGACTACTACTCCGTATCGTAATAGCGTATCCGCCGTTTTTAACATAAACGCAAAGATGATACAAAGAAAAAATTCAGTACGTTGCACGTATCGTATTTTGATACGCGACGGTGATACGTTACGTGGATACGCAACAAATGGATACGCACCTTAATACTATGCGCGTATCAGTAACAGTACATTGTTTTTGTCGTTTACATGGTAATGACTGGTTATTTCTTGCAAAGAGTCTCACGAGATTGGTACGTTTACAGAAGTTTTCTTTTCGTAGATATTTAGACATAATTTTTGTATGTATAATTAGTTATTATGTAATTGTATCCTAAAATCTTCAGTAGACATAATTTCCTTTTTTTTGTACCATTTGTTATTATGTAATTGTATCATGCTATGTTTGTAATTAGTGATCATATAACATTCTCATTTAGTTCCATTTTAAATGAAATCTGTAATGTTGTTCAGAATTAGTAATGCATATCTAAAGAAAAACTCACATAGTTGTACCGGTTTATTAATAAAAAAAAATATTTACTACAAAAAATATTTTTTTAGAGTACTACATCATTTCTTTAAGTTACACGAGATTGGTTTTAGGTATCCAAGAATTGTGTCGCTTGTCGAATCCCAACCACTTTACATACAATAAATTTCCTTTCTTCTTCAGGACCCTTTCAACTAGATATACGTCTGAATGTTTTGTTTTCTGCAGTTCATGCTCGTAGAATCCTCCTTTAATTACCTGACCTTCTTGGTCCGTGAGTGTATAGGTTGTTGGGTTTGTAAGTCAAACTGTAGATATTGTAAATATTATTTCGTTGCTCCAGCTTGGCGTGTACCCCTTGCTAAATGCCGAACGATACTTTCTAATGCTTACCAAGTCACCTGTACGAAACTTTTGAGGTTTTGGGTCCACCATCTTTGTGTGACTGTACGCCGTGTTTAACAAAAGTTTTGCATTATTTAAGTTCACTTCGGCAGGTTGGTGCTTGGTTGTGTTATACTTTGCTACGATCTTGGGTAGGATATCTAACCAGTTGTAGGATTCTTGCAGGCTGAACTGTTTTCACATCATGTTCTCTAGGGTGCGGTTGCATCTCTCCACTATGCTGTTCTCCATACTAGAATACGTGCTGGAGTGATTGATGTTGTGCTGCCGCATTAATCGTTGAAATGCGGTGTTGTAAAACTCTTTCCCCAAATCCGTTTGCAAGTTTTGCGGTGACACCTTTACACTCCTCAACACTTTACCCATGGCAGCTGTTACGTCCTTTTTTGTTTTACGTTTTACGGGATAGGCCCACACATCTCTTCGATGCAATGTCATACCGATAAGCGTGGTCTGCATAGCGTCGTTGATGTATGATTCTACCGACGGTCCGTTGACTTGAACACTTATGATCTCGCCAGTTGTTAACGGAAAAATTTACTCGTTCTCTCCGAAAATTTTGGAATGTCCGCTTTCATCGTACCCACGCCCCACTAGCAGCAATGGTACTTCTATATAGAGTTGATTTACATTTTTCACTTTCATAAAGACATGTCTGGGATGCGCTGCGTAGCTCGTGCTATTTTAGTGCCGTCCAAATTTGTCGATGGGCATTACTCTATCGTCGGCTGATGCTTTCTGATCTTACCGCTATTGACACTTCACTTTTGTACCCCTTAGTAGATTATTTTCGCGTCTCGTAGGACTTCGGTGATGCGAACTATCTCATTGGAATGACCCGTGTGTTCAGCTGCCTGAGAAACTATTAATATACGCAACCGATTTACTAATGAGTTGGAATCCTTCCAAGGAACATACATATACCACTTTTTTGTCCGTCACTGTTAGTAATCCCTTGCCACGCCGTGGTACCTTCGTCACTGGTCTGCCAGGAGCTTTTATGGTTGAGGTGGCAGTTAGAGGTCGTACCATTTTCATGTACTTAGACCCTGCGTTACCGCTGATTCTTTGTATGGGGTAGTAGTTTAGATGATGTTCGGCGGACCGCTCCACTATATCATGATATTGCTCTAAATCTGCTGTCCGGTATACATTTGGTTTCTTTTTAAACATCAGTTCGTAAAATCCTGGAGTGCCTTTGTAGACTATTCTGTTGCCGTCGTCTGCAATAACGATATCTTCACTTTCGAACTTGATTTCTTTATTTCCTATAGCAAACTTATCTCTCTCTACGTTGCATCGGACTCCGTAGTGCAAATCGTACTTGTCCTCAGTATCTCGTATCATTCCTTCCACGTATTTTCGAGCTAACCTTTGAAATTGTTCTAAATATTGACCAAGAACTTCCGGTGCCAGCATTTGTTGGATGGTTTCTCTGGCCGCTTGTACAGCACCTTCTTCTGCTGCCGCCTCCGTAACCTCCGTTTGCAACTGCTCATCGTGTTCCTCTACTGGTTGACTGTCGGATAACAAATGCGTCTGCAAAAATCGAGGTGTGGATGTGTGTGATGGCCCCGGTGTGGAAGTGTGTGACGATCCCGGAAGGTTTAGGTTTATCGCAGAAACTTGTCCTGGAGTGGTTACTGCTCGCGGACGGGACAAGGTAGACGGAGTGGATACTCTACGTTTAATGGTTATTGGCGAATAATTCACTTTTGGTTCGCCTACTCGCGCACCTTCTTGCTTTATAGTTGTTAGCAATTCGGTGAGCGGTTTGAATTGCTCAGCTAAAATCGTTTGGGATCGGGCGATGTCTGCTTTTAAAGCTGCTTATTTGCGTCTAACGGATTGTCGGGTTTTAATAAGTTCCCTGGTCAAACGCTTATCCATGTTGCAACTGCTGCAGTTGTTGGTAAACTACTACCTACCCTTCTTTGGCTGCTGTCTATATATTAAAATAATTGTCAAAACCTTTTCTTATCGTCCGCGTTGGTTTCGCTTTCTTTATCGATCACTAAAAATCCGTGATCGGCGTGATCCTCATTCCTACAATGAGTGCACAATGTTTTGAACTTATCGAATGACATGTCCGTGTTGACATGATCGTCGGAAATATGCTTTAAATTGGTGTTGTCTTGTTGGAATATGATGACATTTGCATTATCTCTTATGCGCTGCTTAGGAATATATGAATACCTCTGACATAGATAAAACAGTCGGTAACGTCCGAAACAAAAATAATCTCGAATTATGCTTTGCGTGTCGCACGCTACGTCGTCAAAAACTATCCTGGGGTTTGATCACCTCACAATAGTCACTATATTCCAAGAATCCAATGTTTCTCAATGTTTGTAAGACTGCTCTCAGATAATTATATTTGGGTTAATCGAGTGTTTTCGAATATAAATAAACGTTTGCGAATCACAGCTCATTTGGATGCCGTAATAAACTGATTATCACGTTGGTTTTTTCGGGGTACGGAAGTTTCGCCCCGGCGTTTCGCCCCCGACCGTTTCGCCCCCGCCGTTTCGCCCCCAGTTGCACCACGAGGAGGTTCTGCAACCGTTTATTATTATTATTTTTTTGGTGTTTGTGTTTTAATTTTAGTTTAAAAAAAATTTTGTTGTTTTTGTTTGTTGGTGTTTGTGTTTTAATTTTAGAGTTTTTAGTAAATACATATAAAGAAAGAGAAATCTTTTAACATCTATATTTCGACGTGCAACTGGAATAAATTCAAAATTCAAAGTTGTACGCAATCCCACGCAAGTAATCAATAACTTGACGATTTTCAAAATCTTCAACGATTTTTTTTCATACGAGCTGATATTGCGACATACCGGTTGCAGAAATTCTACTAGCTACCTCCTCGTGGTGCAACTGGAAACAGCTGAAGCTGGCTAAAGCTACAGGAAAAACTTCGGGGGTGAAACGGTCCGGGGGCGAAACGGCGGTGGCGAAACGTCCGTAAACCGGTTTTTCCACATCCAGATCGACCTACGATCAGACCTCGTTTACATCCGTTGCCCAGTAAAGCGCTCTGCTTTCTGTAAGTCTCGAACATGGAATTTACTGTGTGATTTACTACTGGCAAGGAACAACCTTGTTTCACAATTTTGACGTTTTCCATCGTTTTCGGACGGGAAGTAACTGACTTCCCACCTTGTTGCACAGAGTATATATTGTAAAGGTATATTGTTAATATAATTATTATGATTTAAATAAATAAATACCTTACACATATTTTTATTTTAATTTAAAATCAAATTTTAACTGATTAAAATCAATAATTATCCGTATCATTCGTATCAATAGGTTCATTGAATCTGTGTTTTGCCCTTTTTTAGTATAGCACACATCTGCAAATAAAATAAGTTTATAGACTGTGGTAGGGGTAAGCGTACACTCCGAGTTAAGCAGCCAGGGCCCGCAAGGGTTATCATCGCCCGCGTGCTGGAAATATTTTGGCGCCCTTTGAATATACAGAGTGTTAGGGAAATGAATGCAAATATTTTAACCCGTAATAGAACTCGCTAAACTGGACAACTTCTCCATTTATCATTTTTTCGAAAACGCCCTCAAAACTGAGTTAAAATTCAAAACAGTTTTACTCTAAAAGTGCATACCCGTCTATACATAAAAAACATTTCTTTGATATTCAAACCAACAAAAACTGCATAGTTACTGATAAAACATTTAGTTCACATCTGGTCAGCAACGTACCTTATCAATTGAGGTAGGTAAGTTATTGACCGCATGTTTTTTGTGCAAGAACTTTGCAGTTTTAATATACCTTGTGTCATTCACCTTTAACGTAGATTTGCTTACCAAGCGGCTCGTCAAATTTAGGGGAAATAAATGATTGAAAAAATATGCGATTAAATGAAAAACGATAAATAGAAGAGTTGTTCAATTTGGTGAGCTCGATCACTGGTTAAAATATTTGCACTCATTTCCATAACACCCTGTATGTAGTACTTATATACATAATATTTTGAAGCATAAGAACTTTAAGCTGTTACATGTTTTTTTTAATTTCCTGGTTTGCTGTAATATTCTTGTAGTTGTTAAACATTTGAGCAAAATGCGAAAACACATTTTATTTTAATTTTGTAATGAAACAACACGGATTTCAAAAACTAAAATTTTTTTCTTCTGTAAATTTGTTACAAAGGAAAAAACAAACCAAACAATAAACAAATAAAACGTTCAATCATCCAAAAATTAAATAGGCTTTTTTCTGGATATGGCTGCTGCAAATTCTTTTATAATATTGCCAAAATCAATTTTATCGAGGATCTCTTGCTCTATAGCTAAGATTGGCAAACCAGATAATCTTTCTTGTAACATGGTAGACCTCAAATATATATTTTTTTAAATTTTAATTTTGAGATGGATCTCCCACCAGAGGCTACAGACACAGGTAAAGTAAGCAGGATTCTTAATGAAATGGTAATATTTGGTAGAGATGAAGTTAGATTGTTTTTAAATATATATTGTAGAAGTCGAGGGGATTTGACGCTTAAGGTAATGAAAACAACCTTAGGGCTTTAGAGGCCTATTCTGTAACCTCTAACGACGCGAGTGCGACTCGTTAGCGAACGATTTTCGTTATTTGAACGAACTGTCGCTCTAAAGCTATTCCGTAACACAAAGTTTCGTTGATGCGACGTTATAACGCGACGGCCGGCCACCGTTCACAAACGGCGGTTATTTGACTGACGTTAGTCAACGAAGTGAATTTTAGCTTAGTTAAATTTCAGTATATTTGAGTATTTTTCTGTTCACGTAATTGTTTTACTTTTGAGATGGAGAATAATAATTATCTAAACGTAATTTTAGAGGAGTTGGAACGCTGTAAGCTTTAAATTGTTTTTACTAACTTACAAATCTTCCTTGCAGTAATATTTTAAACTTTTATATCACGCAACACAACGTAACGCTCGTTTACGAGACGCAAGCAATCCTTTTGAGATTCCAGAAATTGTATCGATTAGTCCGCCCTTGATTTATGTAACTTAATTGAACCACACATAGAGGATGGTTAGAGATCGACAAAAATACCAAAAGTGGTAAAGGTACCTACGCAGATTTATTTACCTAGTAATAATTATTGATAAAGCTTTGTCATTGATATATGTAGTTTATAACGGTCATGCATTTCTTAGCACATGGAAGTTACCAAAAATCTGTAGGTAAAGACCACCATTGTGGCTTATCTCAGACTTCTGTTAGCCGTTGTTTTATTGAAATTAAAACATTATTATTGAACATTTGGCTCCTACGTTAATAAAATTTCCTCAAAATCTGAATGACACTACTAAAGTAAAAACAGGCAAATAATATAGAAACAGCCTGCTTCAGATTTTAGTACAATTTTTTTCAGTTTCTTTGAAAAGTTTAATTTTCCTGGGATAACGGGATGTATTGACTGCACTCCTGCACATGCCTTTATGAACAGAAAATGATTTTATATCATCAATTGCCAAATTGTAATCAGAATGTTTTATTTTATATCTAAGTGATAAATTGTTTGAAATATGTCCAATTAGATTTATCAAATTTGAAGATTTTAGCTCGATGCCAGGTATCCTGGTTCAGTTCTTGATTCGGCAATTTGGATGGTTAGCAACATTAAGAAAGTGCTGCAAAGACATTTTACCGAGAATAATGATCGAACTACTTATTAGTTGTTGGGAGATTCTGGGTATCCATTGCAACCATTTTTATTAACGGCGATTGTTGGAGCAAATTTAGACACGCCAGAAGGTCGTTATACGGTTATACTCAACGGCATTGTGTAGCATAGATAAAGACAAGAAAGTTGTGTAGTACGTAATTCAGTTGAATGATGCATTGGACTATTAAAAGCCTATTTTCGATGTTTGCATAAAGATCAAGTGCTACATTACAGCCCACAAATGGCTAAAATGATAAGCTGAAGTTAGCATCAAGTACGGAACAATATACTAACTTTCCCAAAAACGTCTAACACACCGTTGCGCTTCGAGCGACCGAACGACAGCCCGTCCGGAATAACTTTTCTAACGAATTCGTTGAGCTTGCCGTTATGAAAGTCGCTAACGATCGCCTTTAGGAAAATAACCGTCAACGAACGAGGAGTTACAGAATAGGCCTATTTTAGTCTCGTTAAATAAATCATTTTCTTTTACGCCAGCCTCCTTCTTTTTCTGATTAGTTAGCTTTTGTTGTAGAGCACATCTTTTTAAAAGATATTCGTTATTTAATGTTTTTTTGTCACAATAGGAATAAGTCATTATATCAATGAACATAGACTTCACTAAGATTAGTGATTATATTATGAATTGAGATTAAAAAAATATTTGATTTCTTTAGTGCCTTAGTGCTTTGTTCATTGGAATCGTTTGAAATTGTTGAAAAATTAAGAATTTCAATTGTATACAAATATCTGGTTTGGCGCCCCTTTAGAGTGGCGCCCGCGTGCGGTGCACGCGTTGCACGCGCGGTTGCGGGGGCCCTGGTTGCAGCAGCACAGCAGCGTCAGCGGTACGAAAGGAATGGGAACATAAGATTAAGAACATGTTTCATTATTATGGAAATGCAGTCGCTATTGTTTCTATGTAAAATTTAAAAAGATGTATCTACTGTTAAAACATAAGTTGTACATTTAAGAAAAGCTAATCAATTCCGTCGATAATAAGAATGGCTGGTGGGCAATTAGGTGTTGTACAAAATTGCAATGGAATTTCTCACATATAATCTCATAAGAGCATTAATTCTTTCCGGAATTTTTTTTGAGTGTGTTTCAGCAACGTCTTATTAATTTGCCCGAGCGGGACGCGAGGGCAAATTAGGACGTTGTTGAATGCACGAAAAATAATTTCCGGATATGAATTAATGCTCGAATGCAGATTCGGTAAGAAAATCGTAACGACACAAACCCTAAAAAGAAGTAATGTCTACCTACAAAAAATTTCCAAGAAATTTTTTTGTTGTCTTGGATACGGCTCGTAAACTAATTTTTCTATTGGCCATTAATGAGTGTCGTACGATTTTCATTAAAATTAAAACCAAATATGTTATCTAAGCATTTAATGTTTACTGAAATTGTAGCTAATTGGTTCTCTTAAGTACCATAATTTATTGATGATTTATTAATGCTTACCTATTATATTTGGCCGAAAATGTACTTTAGGGCAGTAATGCAGTAATAGGAATGACAATTTTAATTATAAACTGCCCACTGTCAAAGTGAATTGTTGTTCAGTTTATCAGTTTGCCTTTTAGTTTCGAACTTACACAAGGCGTTATTTCTTCAGAAGTTATTTTAAGTGTTTAGTGTTATATTTTTATGGCGATGTCCAATTGGGTAGTGGATAAGGGCTACGTTCTCAGACTCGCGAAGTGGTGTTTAAAGTGTACGAGTTTTTAAAGGCGATTGTTAATAAGGAAATTGACATTACCAATTCATCAGAAAAAGAACTTAAAAAACATGCGTCTGCCGCAACCGGAGTTTCCGTTGCGTCTATTTATAATGTTTTAAAAGAAGGGGCTGCTAATACAAGAGAAAACGAGGAGGAATTGGAAGATGAAAACGTACAGGAAAATGGAGACCATCCGAAGGTTTTCAACTCCCCTAAAGAGAAACGCCTGCGAAAGAGTCCAGTAACCGATTTAGAGAATATATCTATGCAGGAAATACGTTGGTGGTCTACAATTTTCATAAAACAAGAGTTGCGGTAAAAAATTTGTTGCAAAAATTAAAAGCTTTTAATCTTATTGTCTGTGAAACATCGTTACAAAGAATGTTGAAGAAATTACGATTGCGCTGACGTGTTTCGAAAGGACAACGGTTAATAATGCTCCACGCCGGCGGGGAAAACCACGGTTTTATTGAAAACGCGCTCCTAATATTCAAATCGGGAACTAAATCCGGAGATTATCACACCGAAATGAAATTCGTAAATTATGAAAAGTGGCTGACGGGAATGTCAATACCAAATTTACCCGGAAAATCTGTGCTAGTCGTAGATAATGCGCTATATCACAACGTCCAGCTAAATCCAGCGCCCCATCAAAATGATAGCAAACAAAAAATGATCGACTGGTTGACAGGAAAAGGCATACCTTGTTCAGAAAACATGACGAAAATACAATTGTACGATTTAATAAAAAATGTTAAGCATCAATATCGTCAATATAAAATAGACAGCATCTTGGAAGCCCACGGCCATACGGCATTAAGATTGCTACCATATCACCCGGAACTTAATCCTATTGAATTGATTTGGGCAACAGTAAAAAATTATGTTGCATCAGAAAATACAGAATTTAAATTAGAAGATGTCAGAAACCTCGCAATAAAAAAATGTAGTGAATTGACAGTGAAAACGTGGAATAAAGTGTGTGGTCACGTGCAGAAAGTGGAGCAGAAATTTTGGGAGAATGAAGTGCATATGGATATAGTAACGGAACCTTTAATTATAAGAGTGATTCAAGACAATAGTAGCGATTACAGTGACTTTGGCTTTACTGATATGTCAGAAAACAAAGATAGTATCTGAGTGAACCTTTTATTTGTATAAACGTTGTGCATTGTTAATTAAGCCTCGATACAGTCTAGAATTTCGGATATCTTCCATTGTTTATGCATTTAAAAGCATTTAAAAACATGTACTTTTTATCTTCAATAGTTCTTGCTAATAAAACAATTGGTCCAACATTATTTGCAAGAAACAAGCCTATATAAAAATAGTAGAGTTTAAAGACGCAAGGGTCAAGTGTAAACTTATTTGGTGTAAGCTTTTTTGGGTGAATGTACAGCAGTGACGCACCAGCGAATAGTGGTCTTGGAAGCAGCCGAACTGCACGATATGATGCGATTGCACCCGAGAGCTGGCTGAGTGAAATTTCTAAGGTCACGATGCAAGAGCTGTAACTCACCTCTCTCCATAGTTGCTCTATGCTCTGTATTGTTTCTAGTCTGTTATTTAGGTTTTCCTGGTACTCCATTCAGTCTTCATTTTTTACCATCCTACTTAAGTTTGCTTTTGTCCTTTTTATTTTTTTTCTGTTTCTTTCTATTGGGATTACTTGTTTGAATTTTATACCGAGTAGGAAATGGTCTGAATCTGCGTCTGATCTTCTGAAGCTTTGTGTATCCATTATGCATTTTTCTTCGTCCTTTTCGATGAGAACATGATCTATTTGGTTAGTGTATGAGCCATCTGGTGCCCTTGTATATATCTTTTTTCTTGAAGTAAGTACTTTTTATTCTCATGGCTTTCTCTTTAGCAAAGTCGATTAGCAAATGCCCATTTTCGTTCGTATTTTCGTGTTTGCTGTATTTGCCTATCGTTGGTCTATAGCACTCTTCCTTCCCTATTTCCGCATTTGCATCTCCTATTACAATTTTAAGGTCGTATTTAAGTATTTTTTCATATTCCACGTCTAGTCTGGGATAAAAGTCTTCCTTTGTATTTAATTCTTGCACCTCGGTTGGGGCGTGTATGTTTAATATCGCTATTTTCTGGTATTTCCTCTTATTCTTATAGTTTTCCTAATATTAGTGAATATCTCGATTAGTATCAACTTTTGAGCAAAATACGTAGTTATCAAAATTAAAGAAGAGTAAATTCTCTATAAAAAATGTTCTCTACATTTTTGTCATACATTCGCTTGTTTCGAATTCATAGGCGTCGAAACATTTTTTTTGAGCATTTGCTTGTTACTTCCGTTTACGATAAAAGAAGTATTAGATTCACCCCAAAAATTCTAAATTGAGTTTTCAACAGATCTTCACATTTTAAAGTCCCCTGAACCCAAAAAACATGTTTTTGTTTATTGGTCTGCCTGTGACAGAATATCTCAAAAACTAAAAGAGGTATGGCGTTGAAACTTCATATATAAGTTTTTTGTACTATGTAGATGCGACACCAAGCTTTTGAAGAAAATCGCATAACCGGAAGTAGGTGTTTACTCTTGCGATTTTTCATTTTTTTTTGGATTTTTTCAAAAACGTCTCTAACGATTTTGTTCAAACTATGCATTTTTATGAAATTTTTAATGTGTATTGATGTGAGCTAGGTAATTTTCCAGTCGAATACCACGAAAATGGGTTTCTTGTGTTTTCTTTTCCAATTTTTTTATTAACTCCTATTTTAAATAGAACACCCAGTATATTATTATATTTTTGAATTCAGCTTAAAATTTTAGAGAAAATTTTTCTCTTGAACTAACGCTCTATTTTGTACTTTTTCTGTACAAATTGCAATTTTTGAAAATTTTTGACAAATACTTGTATGTATGTATGTATAATCGACAACGTCGTTTTACCTTGCGGTGTAGAGGCTGGTGCTTTATGTGCTTGCATCTAGTGGTACAATGCTCAACTTGCCCCGGATTCAGAATACAAAGTTAAAGATTTAAAATCAAATTTTGGCTAACTATGAGATCACTGTAAAAGAAAGTTGTGTGCGTGTATCATACCAGATTTTTTTATTGTTATTGACGTTCGATGCGACAAAAAATTATTTTTCGTACTATATACTATTTCTATTACTCATATAGAGAAATTATGTCGCTTACTTTGTCACTCGCTTCCACACCACCTGGAGTTAGAGTACTTGGCGCGTTTTTGTAAGTGGTATCCCCAATGGGCCTAATCCACTATTCCAACTTTGCTAACTTCAAGTTTCTTTTGAAGTTGACTGCTCATAATTTTATTTTGCCTTTTTGATGTTGGTGGTTGTTCAATATCACCTTGACTTTCAACAATATCTGTCTCATGTTCCGGATTTGGTTCATAATCTTAGGACTGTTCTATTGATTGTTCTAGATCGATACGCAAATCCTCGTCGTCGTCTTCGTCGTCTAATTCGATCACATCCACAGTATTCAAGATTTTCCCTGGCAGAAACCACATATTACTGAGCAATGCAAACCTGCTGTGCGACAGCTACAAGATACGTTACAACCTTTGGCGCATTTACAAGAAATGAGTTTCAGTAATTCTTGGGGAGCTGCGTCTTGTACAGTGGGAATGGGCATTAATCCCTTCGTTGAATTTCTCCATCCCCACTCGAAAGGTGATTTTTCGTTTCCATACCATAGCTGAATTTGGTTGTAAGTACAGAACGAGTGCAAGCGAGCTGCGTCTTTGGTTGGTGGTAATGATGCTAGATTAGGTAATCTTTTGTTAATAGATTGTACGAAACACTGGTATCTATACCTGTTCAATGATTCATAGTGTTTTGATCCATACAGAATAAGGAATTGTTCTCCCACTTTATCTATTTCCTCTGGGGACGCGCTAGGGTCTTTGAAAATTTAAATAGCCTTCTGTAAGTCTTTCTCTTTCTGCAAAAGTTTAACGAACTTTATTTTTCCCTGCCTGTATAATGCGGAAACAGTATCAAAGCCACTAAATGCGGGTAGAAATAAAATGTTGTTTCTAACTGAAGCATCCAAATTTACATTATGGGGTGCATACATCCGGCTCCGAGTCTTTCCCTTGTCTGGCTTCAGAAAATAAATGTTAGAGTGAGACCCATTCAAGGCGGTAAGAATTACCAATAAATCACTCTTTCCTTATTATAATTACCGATTTGTAGTGATTTGATCTTCGGTGGCCTGCTTGGCTCTGAAACCTTCGTTTGTTAATTGTTTACACATCATCGAGATCATTCGACATTTATTCCCCTCATTTGACAAGAATTTCCCATGCGATACAGTTGCTATAATTTTTTCATCAAAATGTATTTCCTCTGATGAACCAATCTCCAATCGACGAAGGCGTTCAACAGTCTTGTTGCTGTTTGGAGGATGCTGCAGTCCTCCGGGTATCCATCGAAAACTATTACTGCATTCGTTGAGTAATGTCTTGTTACATATTCGACGTATTTATCCAAAATCGTACTATAAGATTCTTGTTGATGCCAGACAATTATTGTGAGGAATAGAAATCCCCTTCTATCACATGAAGAGTATTTTCAGAGTCTAGTTGGTTTTCAATGGGTACAAACGCATCGTACAGGGCTGATTTTTTAGTTTCACGCATTCCTATCTCATCGAAGAGTGAAAGTGGATAAGGAGCTAGTTCGTATTGAAAGTAAGTAATCCTCTGTTTCTCAGATCTTCTCGATGGATTTTTTCTCATTTTACCAGAGGTAATTGTACTGGTCTTATGTTTAATTGCCATCGAAACTACGCTAACAATCTATAAGAGCATGTGCATGTTTTCAAGAATGCCTGCAATAAGAAAATTAGCAAATGCCCTTAGAATATCTAGCTTTCGACGCCTATAACCTCGAAACAGGTAGTCGCATGAGAAAAATGTATAGAACATTTCCTGTAGATAATTTACCCTCCTTCAATTTTGATAACCATGTATTTCATGCTAAAGTTGATACTAACCGAGATATTTACAAATAATGAAAAAACTAATATTTTTTGTCTTTTTTTTCAAGATGGCGGCCAAATCCGGGCTTTCTAAGGGTGCAATTTTAAGAGACTTCGTTACTCAAGCTGATACAATAGCTTGCTACTTCACGATTTTGGTTCTTGGTTTCCTAGCAGCGTTTCTACAATGATTGGAATGTAACAGGTAGGTTATGTTTAACTGCATTAAGCATTCGGGAGTTTGAAGGTAGTTTTATTTTATTGCATAAACCTCTAATTATAATGGTAGTGTTCACCCTACGAATAAATCAGGGTACATGCACGTCTAGGATTTGCAACCCCTTGCCGATTGTTACTAAACTCACTTGCTAGTTGGTTAATTGAATTCCAGATATGATTAAGATATTTAAGGTTAGCTTGAAATAATTGATGGTTAGAATTACGAACACTGAACAGATCGGGAATATAGATTTCCACCCTACCGGTTGCATATACAGGGTGCGTCCAAATTAAAATTAGGATTACAGTCGACCTCGCAATCTGTGTGCTTAAAATCAGCCCTGCGTTCCCACCCTAGAGGTGACATAAAAATACGTAGTCAAGTTGTTGAGATCTCAATGTCCGTCGCCCGTATACTTCAAAATAATTTTTGATTAAAACATAACCACTTGTTCTGTACTATATGTGGTGGTTGCGAGCGCGAATTTCGATCCACTGATTATTATTTCTTTGTTAGCGGGCCATAAGGCCATTACTAACGAAAATTTAACTTCCAACGATTGCTTTTGGTTTTGGATTTATTTTAAGTAATTCGCTGTGTTGAAATTCGGTCGCCTATAATTACTGATTAATCGTTGGGTGGTTGCTAGCTACCGTAATAAAGCTCTGAATTTCTTTGATATCGGTGTTATTCCCAACATAATTTAAAATAAAATTCACTTTCGTGAACCGTTGCTAATCAAACTTTTATTGTGTTTCATTAAAAATAAACGGGTACACTGTTTATGATACTTCTAATTAAGTTTATTTTCAAGTATGTGTATAGTTGCTAGTTGCAACCAGGTCAGTGCAGGCTCAAGGTTTATCTAACAAATAAACAAGCTCATATACCTATATTGGTCTTGGTTTTTTTTTGTGCTTCCCACAGAGGTGCCCTTAATACTTTATTTCAGTAGTTGGGAGAAGGAATGACTTCTTTGGGATCCCTGGCCCCAGTGCCGGTTTAAGGTACTTTAGCGCCCGGTGCTACTTGTGACCGCCGGCGCCGCCCCTACCTATCTATGTTTTTGTAAATTAGTAATTTAGACAATTTGAAATTGTATTTGTATATTATGTTTAAAAAAAAGGGTTATGAAATCCAAAATTATGTATTATAGATAACTTTACAAAAAACATTAGTAAAAAATAAAATTAAAAAAAAAACAAAAACTAATAAGAAAATACACACAAACCAAAAGGCTAATATTTGGTTTTTAATTATAAAACTAAGGTAAGAAAGAAAAATATAAAAACGAAATAACATTTTTAAACATTGGGTCACATTCGTAATAAAATACAGCAGAAGAGTTTTACTCAGTTTTACAATAGTCGCTTTCTTGCTTTTAAATATGAAAAGGTTTGTATTAGCTGGTTAGTGTCTACGGTGCTTAAAATGTCCGAATTTACTGATAATATGGTTAAACAATTAAATTTTTCTTGGGAAATTGAATTGCGAAGATAGGTTTTAACCCGTTTCAGCGTGGAAAATGAACGCTCCCCACTAGCATTCGTAACCATTATCGAAAAAAACAACGAAGGCATACATTTATATTTGGGAATGAACATGTTAATTTATTTTCATGTAACAATTTCACTTAATGTTTGGGAGATTCAACTTTAACTTCATCACTTAGTTCGTTGAAGAACTTTTTAAGTGAATACATTCTTCAGGAAAATATTCGTCTAAGTCATCTATATATGTACCTTTTAATTTTTGTGCATGTAATACTTTTTAAAATTAAACAAAAATTCGAACAAATCTGAACATGTTTTGTACACTTGGGATCTACGATTAATTTCAGACTGAAGATTATCAAGAATTGGAAGGTATTCTGTTCTCATTTTCTCTCTACGTCTTACTCTTAAAGTAACTTCTGTATTTGGTTCCCCTAAATGCCTTTTTCTTTTAGTGCTTCGTCGTTCCATGCAGTTTTCGTTGTCTGTTAAAGGTATTCCTTTGAGTTCATATTGGCCAAACTCGTTTCGTCGATATTGAAAGTACTGGGCAAATAAAGATAAAAGGTTGAATGTGGTACTTATATCCATATTTTCTTGTTGAAGAGCCTTACTTACATCATCAGTTCGGTGTAAAATGTCCAACCAAAATGTTAAAAGAATGTCATTTTCAAGAAGATCTCATTTCTCGGCAGAAGAAACCGCTTCAACTCTTACACTTGAAACAATAAAGAAGCCAACCTGCGATCGATCACTAATAATAATCAATGGTAGTATAATCGCAGATCAACCCCCTTATCATTTATACACCACGGTAGCTCTGAAATGTTCTTACTCACCGCAATGACCTAGCTAGCTTCAAATTCGGTGGCCTTGGGTCGCAGACTTCATCAGCTGAACTGCTGCAAGCTCTTTTAATAATAAGAAAAACACAGGGTGCCAGAAATCACAGATTTCGAGAAATAAATAAAATTACAGCAACAATTAGGTTTATTTAATTAATAATTAATAGTTGCTTGCAACATCGTAATTAGGTCTGTAAATTGTTTATCACAAAGTTTAAATACAGTATATAATAGAGTATATTATTAATACTGAAAATGCAGCACGCACAAAAAATATGTGAACCTCTTTTGGGCTCTTGGATTGAATATGACTGCAATTCAATGAAGGAGTAAGCTTACCACTGTCATATGTTTTAACCGTTATCTCGGTAATGATAGTAAAATGGCGTGAGGGCACTTCTTACAAAATTCTTAATACGTATTCATTAAGCAAAACTTTAAACGTGTGAATTGTAAATTTGGGAACAATTAATACATTATGTTTTAAATTTGTAAAACGCAGATTTATGAATAATTAATATATTACGTTTTAAATTTGTAAAGCGTAGTTTTAAATTTGTAAATTGTAAATCGGAAGCGTCGTTACAATCGATTCAGCCAACAATTCATAGGCGGACGTGGTTATCAACAAAAGTTGAAACAAGACTAACCTGGGTGGTGATAAAAAACGTTGCCGGCAGGCACTGAATTGCCCAGGATTAGCTTAGTGTAAGCCGACAGCAATCTCGAACTCGTGGCCAAATTTGATAATGGAATAGACGCTCCTTGTACTACTTGGCAAGCTCAAGATGACATTCCAGAAAGGAGTTGCGGGTCCAAGTTATTGATGAGGGTGTTAGTTAGGAAACCCAAATAAAGAGTCGTCTAAAAACGGCATCTAATAATGACGTTTAAACGTGACGTTGAAGAATATCGTCAAAGAGCTAATAAAAAAACGGGAAATAAATTACTAAACTTGAATATCAAACCAAGGAGCGTAAACATACCTGATTTTAGTCATCAGCTCACAAACGAAGTCAATTAAAAATTGGTGCAGTAGCACGCGGGAATGCCTTCGTAGAAGCAAGTTACTTCAACCGAATGCAGAAATCAAATGCCCGCAAAACGACGGAATAGCGGCCCGCTGGCGCAAAGCGATAACAAATGGATTTCGGAAAAACCAAATCCAGCACTTTTGCGCAAACAAGATTTGATATCGATTGAAATACAGCGAATTATAACTCAAGTGAAAATATACAGGCTGGCCCGGAAGTGACTAAATGGCGAAACAAATAGCAGGAGCTAAAGATTTGTTTCACACTGTTTTCTTTTCTATTTGAGATATTTGTTCTAAACATCTTTTTATTGACTCGTAACTGTGTTTAAGGGCTTCAGTGGCATCAAATCGTGATCACCACTGCGAAGTGTTAACTCTCTTAGGTGGAGGAGACACATTTTCAGAATCTCTTATATATTTAGATAACGACTTCCATTTGTATGAAGATGCAGTAAAAACCTTTAAGATTCCTGTGAATTCATTGGAAATATCTTTGGGTTAATAAGAAAAAGGTTCCCTTTCCACGATTGGCAAGTTTTCTTATACGGCTTTCTAAAAAAGGCTATATTGGGACAATAGTTCTATCGCACCCAAATAATTGCCATTATGATACTCGCCTATCTTTTCATTACTGCCCATAAATGCCAACTCTAGTGTTGCTAAAAATTGTATAACGCTAAAAATCGTTTATAGGACGTTAACCCAATAAATCTTTACAGAGATTTTCTCTTTGAAGTTTCTTATCAATTCATCCAGTAAGTAAAGACCGGGTGGTATATATTCTCAGATTGTTTAAATACTAAGAGGTTCGTTCGTGTTCATCAAACCTGTGTGACTTTGTGTGCAAGGCCCGGACTTGTATTACTCGTTTACGCTCGTCAGTCAAACGCGTCCGGCATCACCACATAAAGTAACACTTTTACTCCTAATAACATAATATACAAATATACTATGCCGGACATGATAATATTTCTTCGTCGTCGTGCCAACTTTATTAAGTGCGAGTGACGTGAGTGTGAGTAATACAAATATCGTAGGTGACCGCTAGAGTTATACCAGCGTACATAAATCAAACAAGTAGAGACACTCACTGTTGGTTCCTTTGATATCAAAATTCCGATTTGGATGACCTTGAACGGCTCCTGGGGAGGTACTTTCCGATAATACTAACAGATGGTGCCACTACTTAATCATATCTAGAGATCCTGTATATAGTTTACTAAGGGCCGGTTGCAGAAAGCAATGTTAAGTCTCGTGTTAGCTAACATCGCGTCAAAGTGAACAAAATCGCATCAAATTTTGTTTACTAATGTATTAGTTACCATAAAGATTTGAGATTTGATGCGATTTTGTTCACTTTGACGCGATGTTAGCTAACACGAGACTTAACATTGCTTTCTGCAACCGGCCCTAAGAGTTGGGCAAACAGCCTGATTTGACATACATTTTTGATCCAAATTAGATATTTGACATATGTCGAACAAAGACGTTATGGGAACCAACTTTGCTAACTTGCATTTGATGGGAGAGTTTTCACAGTATTCATCATTCTTAGGATCCCTAGAACAGACTATTGGGAATATACGTCCAATTTAGTTAAGATTTAGATTTGCATGTGTGAAACTATCGGTCGTAACATGTTACAAAATATGTAAAAACGGCATTTTTATCACATATGCCTTGCAAAAAGTGATCCAAACCAATCCAAATGTATCCCGTTGTTTGCCCAACTCTTAGTAACCTATATACAGGGACTCTAATCATATTATAATTGGTAGCAGAGGCAGTAACTGGCTCCGATTTGTAGTAGTCTCTGTATATACGCTACTAAGAGTTGGGCAAACAACGGGATACATTTTGATTGGTTTGGATCACTTTTCGCAAGGCATGTGTGATAAAAGTGCCGTTTTTACATATTTTGTAACATGTTACGACCGATAGTTTCACACATACAAATCTAAATATTAACTAAATTGGCCGTATATTCCTAATAGTCGGTTCTATAGATCCTAAGAATGATGAATACTCTGAAAACTCTCCCCTCAAATGCAAGTTAACAAGGTTGGTTCCCATAACCTCTTTGTTCGACATATGTCAAATATCTAATTTGGATCAAAAATGTATGTCAAATAAGGCTGTTTGCCCAACTCTTAGTAAACTATATACAGGATCTCTAATTGGTAGAACTTTGTGCTGCCATCTGATAGTTAAGCTCAGAAATACCTCCAAAAGCACTGTCCTAGGCACTCTAGACAAGTTCCAACATTTGGCATGAGTGTCTCTACTTGATGTATGTACGCTGGTTATACTAGCGCACTCCGCGCGCCGCCCAAGACAAATTTACCGCCCGGTTCTACAGCACCCATGTAAAACCGGCACTGCCTGGCCCAAAGTTATTCGCTGTGAATTACAGGGTGGCGCCCAATAAATTTCATTTGAGCTAGAGCAGTAAGTTTTTGTTTTTGGAGCTATACAGAGGCTCCATTTCCCTCTGAGAAACTCGAATTACCTCTTTCATTTAGAGAGGGCTAATAATCATACAAATAACCAATAATATTAACAACAGCAGTAAAATAAAACCTGCTTAATACAAATAAACTGTAACACCGTGTGATTCACAACTGAAATATTAAACGGAAGGACTTGCTTATAAAATGTCTACTTTCTCTCTGCCTAATCGCTTTTCAGCATCACTCTTTGTGTGTATTAGCATCTAAGAAACATTGAGTTAAATGACGTTAAATGTGTTGCTTATCGAGAAAGCCAAGCTGGCGTTCGGGGTGACATTACTTCTGTGGATAATTGTACATTACGTTCTGCCAGTCCATTCGATCTGGTGAACCCTGGACTTGATAAACGACGCGTAAGTCATGGCCTAGTTTAGCCAAATCATGAATTTTTCTATAAAAAATTAAATTCCAAAATTTTTAGTTTAAGCATTTGTAGTATTGATTTCAAATATCTAAAAATATAGTGTTCTACTTAAAAGACAAAGTTGGTTTATGACCATTTGTTGGCTGCATACTGGAATTTAGAACAATAAAAGTATATTGTTTTATTAGGATTAAAAGTGGCACTTTGTTTCACAAGCAATTATGTTTGCATTTGTAAGGCGAAGCACAGCGTAGCCAAACGAACAGAAAACTTGCGAGGACTGAAGATCAATTTTGGGTTGGTTTCCTGCAAAACTGAAAAAAATTACTAACACATGCTCCTGTCGACCAAACACTAGCATCAAATCAGAGCTACTGTACATAGGACTGTTAAATTTAAGTTAGACTATCACACTACACATATTATGGAACTATAAAATAACTTCTAAATTTGCGTTATCTTGCATAAATGTTTGTGGAGAAGACTATTGAGCTTTATTGCTTCATATCAAGGCATCTCCGCTAAAAACATGACGGATCACCTTCCTATTGCATTATTGAACCAAAAATTTATATCAAAATTAAATATTTTATTAAGCATAAAGTATTACAGAAGTATCTGATCATTTAAAATTAAAAGTTTAATTTTACTTTAAATTTTTATAATATAGATTCTTTTTTAAATAGATAAGTAAGGGAGATCTACAATACAAAGTTGACGACTTATCAGGTACCTTTCGCATCACTCAACACCAATTGGTACAAGAGGAATCGACTATGTATGTAAGCATACAGTATTCCCCTATTTGTTTTTCTAATAACTTTTATTGTATAGCAAACAATATAACAATTAAATCTTCATAAAGAATAAAGATGGGAGATTTTTTTAGTCTAGGTACAGAACACAATATCTTTGAGATGACCACCACTTTCTTCTGTGTATTTCTCTGTCCATTTTACTACGTTTGCCATTGCTTGCTCTACGACGGCCATCGGTATTTGTTAAATTTCTTCTCATATATACTACTTCAACTCTGCGATTGTGTGGGGACGTGTAGTGTAAACATGACTATTGAAATAGCCCAACAGGAAAAAACTTCAGAGCTGTGAGACCTGGTGATCAAGCATTAAAAAGACATTATTTGAAAAATTGGCAAAAGAAGTTGAAAATGTATGATCAAAAATTACGGATACGTTAAGGATATTGTGTTTTACTCCTAAGCAAAACAATTCACCCATCTTTCTGCTTGTTGCTAATCACCTAGTTGTTATTTTGTTGGGTAATGTACCATAATAGTAATTTACATTACAAGTATAGAAAGTGGAGCTTTTCAGTACGAAGTGCTACTTTGCTATACAAATACCGCAAACTTTCTAATTAATAAACTGTACGGCAAAGCAGCTCTTTCAATGCTAGTGTACGAAGAAAGTTATAGAAAAGCAAATAGGGAAATACTTTATGCCGGATCCATTATAACTCATATCTTTCCAATCCCCTTTTGTACATATAATATAAATATAAAATACAGGCATAATAAGTAATACAACTTGACATACAATTCAACTGACTTGGCATTTTTATATACCACAAGGTCCTTTCTAATGCTTTTCTTTGCTATGCGTCTTCATATGTTTAGCTAAATGACTTTTCTGAGTTGTTTTATACTCGCAAAGTGAACAAGAATAAGGTTTTTCACCTGTATGTATACTCATATGCCTAACCAAGCTACGCTTGTTCGCTGTTTTATGCTCGCAAATTGAACAAGCGTAAGGTTTTTCTCCTGTATGTATCTTCATATGTTGAACTAAATCACTTTTCTGAACTGTTTTATGCTCGCAAATTGAACATGAATGAGGTTTTTCTCCTGTATGTGTTCTCATATGTCTAACTAAGCTACTCTTATCGCCTGCTTTGTACTCACAATTCGAACATGAATAAGGTTTTTCTCCTGTATGTGTTCTCATATGTTCAGCTAAATTACTTTTCCGAGCTGCTTTATATGTACAGATTGAACAAGCATGAGGTTTTTCTCCTGTATGTATCTTCATATGTTGAAGTAAAGCACCTTTCTGAACTGCTTTATAATCACAAAGTGAACATAAGAAAGGTTTTTCTCCTGTATGTACCTTCATATGTTCCACTAAATGACATTTAAGAGTTGCTTTATAACCGCATACTAAACATATATAAGGTTTATCTCCTGTATGCGTTCTCATATGTCTAGCTAAGTTACCCTTCTGTGTTGCTTTGTACTCACAATTAGAACATGAATAAGATTTGCCTCCTGTATGTATCTTTATATGTTGAACTAAATGACTTTTATGAGCTGTTTTATACGTGCAAATTAAGCATGCATGATGTTTTTCTCCTGTATGTATCTTCTTCATATGTTGAACTAAAACACTTTTCCGGACTGCTTTATACTCGCAAATTGAACATGAATAAGGGTTTTCACCTGTATGAATCTTCATGTGTTGAACTAAATTACTTTTATGAGCTGTTTTATGCTCGCAAATTGAACATGAATAAGGTTTTTCACCAGTATGAGTCTTCATGTGTTGAACTAAACGGCCTTTCCGTGCTGTTTTATATGTGCAAACTAAACATACATGAGGTTTTTCTCCTGTATGTATCTTCATATGTCTAACTAAGCTAGTCTTATCTCCTGCTTTGTACTCACAATTAGAACATGAATAAGGTTTTTCTCCTGTATGTGTTCTCATATGTTCAGCTAAATTACTTTTCCGAGCTGCTTTATATGTACAGATTGAACAAGCATGAGGTTTTTCTCCTGTATGTATCTTCATATGTTGAAGTAAAGCACCTTTCTGAACTGCTTTATAGTCACAAAGTGAACATAGGAAAGGTTTTTCTCCTGTATGTACCTTCATATGTTCAACCAAATGACATTTACGAGTTGCTTTATAACCGCATACTAAACATATATAAGGTTTATCTCCTGTATGCGTTCTCATATGTCTAGCTAAGTTACTCTTCTGTGTTGCTTTGTACTCACAATTAGAACATGAATAAGATTTGCCTCCTGCATGTATCTTTATATGTTGAACTAAATGACTTTCATGAGCTGTTTTATACGTGCAAATTAAGCATGCATGATGTTTTTCTCCTGTATGTATCTTCTTCATATGTTGAACTAAAACACTTTTCCGGACTGATTTATACTCGCAAATTGAACATGAATAAGGGTTTTTACCTGTATGAATCTTCATGTGTTGAACTAAAGTACTTTTCTGAGCTGTTTTATGCTCGCAAATTGAACATGAATAAGGTTTTTCACCAGTATGAGTCTTCATGTGTTGAACTAAACGGCCTTTCCGTGCTGTTTTATATGTGCAGACTAAACATACATGAGGTTTTTCTCCTGTATGTATCTTCATATGTCTAACTAAGCTAGTCTTATCTCCTGCTTTGTATTCACAATTAGAACATGAATAAGGTTTTTCTCCTGTATGTGTTCTCATATGTTCAGCTAAATTATTTTTCCAAGCTGCTTTATATGTACAAATTGAGCAAGCATGAGGTTTTTCTCCTGTATGTATCTTCATATGTCGAACTAAACGACTTTTCTGAACTGCTTTAAAGTCACAATTAAAGCATAAATAAGGTTTCTCTCCTGTAGCTGCTCTCATATAGTTAACTAACTCATGTTTTGCTACTGGTTTATTTTTGCAAATAGAACACGAACTCTTATCTTCTTTTTTTTTACAGATTTTGCAAATAAATTGTTCTTCAAAAATGCTTGCGCTTGCTGCACATGTAGGAAGCAATAAATCTTTTACATCAATTTCCTCCTGTTTGATATTCAATCCATGATAAGCTGTGTTGTCGATAGTGCCTTCGATAATCTCTTGCTGTACACGTAAATTTGCTATTACTCGTTTTTGTAAGGCGGTGGCCGTTGCACTATGGAAATTACTATCAGGTAATTCCTGCTTCACGTCCATTATGATTCTGAAAACAAAAAGAGGAAACAAAATTTAGTTAGGTTAAGTTGCTTATGTTTACATATAAGCAAAGAGCATATAACGTGTTATATGTTCTTTGATATAAGGTTCAAATGCGAATTCGCTGAACTGCCGAAACGGAATGCTCAGTCTGGGAAATGAATAAATATACAACCTAAATTCGTGCAATTGCCAAATTATTACGTTCATTTCGTCATATAAGGAAATTTGGTAGGTACCTATCTGTGTGCAACAATTACAAATTTCAAATTGTGCATAACTAAGTCCTGGTATGTTTACCTACGTTGCATAACGTGAAAGTCGAAGAGGCAGCTAATACAAATACGGTCCAGCAGTAAAAATGATGAATCAGTACACAAACCACCATTTTATAGGTAAGATGAATTATATCAGCAGCAACAGCCGTTAATAATTACACTGTGCCCACCAATTATAAAGAGGAGGTGGGGTTTAGTGATGGCGCCGAATTCAAAAGATAGATTGCTTATAAAAAGAGTATTCCAATCAGAAATTGGAAAGCTATTTAAAATCATTCCAGACTGCTTGATTGTCATTCATTGACACTTTGTAAATAACCTTCAAATTTGACATATACATTTGGGAACTTTGGAAGACCTATACGTGTTTCAACATTTTCTATGTTAGTATACGGTTTTACAAACTGATGTTAAACAACTAATACATAGGTACTTAAATCATGGAAAATGTTACAATGCCTTAACAAAACAGTTAACATCTACAATTTATAGATGAACTGTAATTACTTGAAAGATGCTTGACTTAAATTATGTATTGATTGTATTAAACCAATTTAGACATGATTTACACTTCCCATGATGTACTACCTTGATTTTAAATAAATTCTCAATTTTTGGTTGTAATACTATACGAGTATTATCGTGCTTAGACGACTTTTGGGTTGGCTAGCTTCCAGTGTTGTCTTCATAAATTTTGTAAACATTTGAAGTTTCCTACATTTTATATCTATTTTCTTAGGATATTGACACTGTTCAGCTTTTATATTATTAGGATTTTATATTTCAATATTTTCAAAATGATAACAAGAGGTTAAAATTGGGTAAATATACAAGTCTTATTGTTAGTGTTTACAATAAAATATAAGTTAGTATGATTGCACGGTAAAATCTAAAATTTTAGTCAAATGATAGCTTTGTCTTCTCATAAACTACAAATAAACAAAAATTTACACTAAAATAAGTTTATCTTTTAAACTGAATTCTGACAAGTTGAACATCCACTACATATTGTTAAATAGATTCACATTTGTGACTGATAATCATAAAAACTTAAATACATAAAATGATGTCATAAAATTTTAAATAATTAGAGAGTTAACCTTAGAAACTGAAATGTATTCTCATTTTTTATTTTGTTATGATCATTAATGGATTAACATACAGTAAGCACCTGAATGCTTACAGTGATAAAATTGGTAATCAATGAATTAACAATTTGTGGTATGTATAGAAGTGATAACGTAAAGCATTGGTACTTCAATTATAATTTTTTATATATGTTTTTATATTAAATAGATGAATAAATGCATAATTTTTATATATTTTATAATCTTGCTTTATAAGCTTTACGAGCTCTTTGATAATTTCTCCAATTTTTCTTTCAAACGGATCATAATTTAAATGTATGTTTACTCTTATACATATTATCTTTTTTTGAATTCGGCGCCATCACTAAACTCCACTTCCTTTTTATAATTGGTCGGCACGGTGTACTTATTAACGGCTGCTTACTTCATTTATCCATTTGAACTAATTGAACTTTCGCTCGATAATGGTGGTGTGTAACCAATAATATTACTTCTGCAATATCGTGTTTACTGCTAAACTGTTCTCTGAATAAGCTACTTTGTTCAGCTTCATAGTATACCATGTAAGTAAATATATTAGAACTCCGTTTATGGAAGATTTGTAAATAATCCAACCCAACTTAACCTACTTCAATATCACTGTTTTATTTCAGATATTACATTTAATACATCACAGCCGTTTACATTAGCTATAACAATGAACGTGAAAAAGGAATTTATTGATAATAATTTGTGCAATCCCACGGCCAGCAGGTTACATGAACCACCGAAGAACTTCGATGAAATCATTGAAAGCACTTCCAACAACGCAGCTTACCAAGGATGTAATATTAAACTGGAGCAAGTTGATATAAAAGAAGAATTGTTTGTTACGTGTGCAGCAAATGATAGCCTCGTACAGCAACCGTTCCATCTGAAGGCCTGTGAAGACGCATCAGAAGATAAGAATAGCTGCTTGGAACGTATGGAGGGAAAATGCTTTCACTCTTTTTCTACTTATGCTTTTAAGACGTCTGAGAAAGACAGTATGATTAAACATGGGAAAATAAATACGGGCGAGAAACCTTATTCTTGCCCTGTTTGCGAATATAAAGGAGCAAGAAAAGAACACTTAGTTATCCATACAAGGACACATACAGGTGAAAAACCTTATTCATGTTCTATATGCGAGTATAAAGCAGCAGAGAAATGTACTTTAATGCAGCACATGAAGACACATACAGGCGAAAAACCTTACTTATGTTCTATTTGCGAATATAAAACAGCAAGAAAAAGTAGTTTAGATAACCATATGGCGACACATACTGGAGAAAAACCTTATGCATGTTCTTTATGTGATTATAAGACGCCAAAGAAAAGTAATTTAACTACACACATAAGGACACATACAGGTGAAAAACAGTATTTGTGTTCAATTTGTACATTTAAAACAGCAAGCAAAAGTTATTTAACAGCACATATGAGGACACATACAGGAAATAAGCCTTATTTATGTTCATTTTGTAATTATAAAGCAGCAAATCAAAGTAATTTAACAGTACATATGAGGATACATACAGGAGAAAAACCTTATTCCTGTTCTGTGTGTGAATATAAAGCAGCAAAGAAAACGAGCCTAGCTAACCATATGGTGACACATACTGGAGAAAAACCTTATTCATGTACTATTTGTCAATATAAATCTGCAGATAAACTGAGATTACATAAACATATGAGGATACACACGGGAGAAAAACCTTTTTCTTGTACAATTTGTGAATATAAAGCAGCATCAAAGCATACGTTAATGATACATATGAGAACACATACAGGAGAAAAACCTTTTTCTTGTTCAATTTGCACATATAAAGCAGCAGATAAATGTAATTTAACTGGACATATGAGGACTCATACAGGAGAGAAGTCCTATTCGTGTTCCATGTGTTCTTACAAAGCAGCAAAGAAAACGGATTTAATTAACCATTTAAGAACACATACAGGAGAGAAACCTTATTCATGTTCTATTTGCGAATATAAAACAATACAGAAAGGTACTTTAGTGAGACATATGAAGAAACACGCAGGGCAAAAAATATAGGAAGACTTACAAGTGGAAAAGGGCACAAAACATGTGATCAGACATTTGAATGTCTTATGTAAAAATTAGCGTTTACTACTATCGATGAAATTTTTTTTTTTTCGTGAAATTGTCCCACTCGCCGCTAATGCGGCTCGTGGACAACTTTTCATCATACGAAAAATGGTGTTATCATCTTTTATAAAATATAGTACATTTTCATTGCAACTGGACATGATCTTCCAAGTAATTGGCTTCGACCGTAGTGGAATAAAAATAAAAATACAAGCTATCATGTTATTCCTTCTTGTTCCCGAGACTATACAGGTAAATTCATCGAAAACAATTCATCGAAGCACAATTCATTGGATACAATTAATCGAAACGCAATTTATCGAAACAACAACTTATCGAAATTTTGTATTATAGAAATTTCATCAACTTTTTAAGGATAATAACATTAATTTAAAAACAATTTTTTAGTTTAATTATACTGAACAAATCTTATGAATTGCAGCATGCTGCTGGAGTGCTTAAGTCATCAGCCATTTTACATCAGATTTGTTATATGTTTACTTTTACGTAAGTATTCCTAATTTCTTTTATATTTAACAGTTATATTAAATTTCGTTGGACATACATATACAGGGTGTCAGGAAAGTCAACCGTGTCACTTCTGGAGATGCTAGGGTACGCTATATGGAGTCGAAAAGTCCTAATCTATTTTTGGCTTAGAAGCATAATTTTCCTTTCGATAAATTGTGTTTTGATAAATTGCATTTCAGTTAATTGCTCGTTCGATGAATTGTTGCTTCGATTAATTGTTTTCGATGAGTTTTCCGGTAACGGTAAGCAACTCCAAAGGTACATATTCAACAGGAATTAGTTGAATAATACATGGAGAGAGGACGTGCTGCAACTGAAAGAATAAAAAATGTGTTTACACATTTTTTACAAAAAACTCCGTCAAGGAGTTAAAAAAAAATTGCGAAAACGCAGAAACGCTTCGTGCTACTGGTGAATTTTAGTCGTCCTGTTCCAATTTTGCATTGGGTAAGAAAATCATTTAGTAGTGCAAGTGAAACAGCTGCTTCTTAATTTCAAAGTATTGTCGAAGAAGCAGAGGAGCTAGGGTCACCGTTCAAACAACAGCTATAAGCCGATGGAAAACCAACCTTTCAGGTCGAAATAGTAACGTTGGCGGCCGGCCTAGGAAGTCATCTCTTCAAAATCATTTTAAAACGAAAAGGCCACACAATTTACTCATAACATAATGTCATAATTTTGTTATACTTAATTAAGTTACTATAACTTTATCGTAACATTATTAAATGGGTTTTAAATAAATACTTAATGATTTTGGAGTTATTTTTTGTGTTGTCTAGAAATAACAAGACCGTACAGTACAGTTTTACAGTAAAACGTGGACCCCTGTGATACACAATCTAAAGCATTACAACCACTGTGCGTCATACGGCCACGCCCCACGGATTACGTTGCACTTGGATGACCAACCAGCGTTACGCCACTCCGCGCGCCTGGCACAGAGGACTATAAATAGCTCTACACCGACCTTCGGTTCTTAGTGCGACTTTCACTCTGATGATGCAAGCTGCAAGGTCTTGCGAAACGTTAATGAATATGGATGCACAAACAGCCAAATCTGCCTAAGTATCCTCGTTCTCAAGATACTCAAACAACACGAGCCACCAAAGAGCATGGCCATCGCGCGGGTTTTTGCTCGACTTCACAAGGTGCAAGGCACATTAAGCCAGATAATGCTGGGTGTTCATATACAAATACTACGCTGTCTAAGCCGAAATTCTATGTTAAGGAGAATAATTCGAGTAACCGCGAAAGCCTCAAACAGTACATACCACGCCTCTACGGCGAGGAAGTTCACAACCAAACCAGAACATTAGACCAACTAAGGCAGAAGAAGGCGAAATTATTAGCGGACCTAGCCTTTCTAAAACGTTGCCGTGACAGCAAGGTCTTACCTAACTGTGTCCACATTAAACACCATCTAAGAAATCATCATAACAACAGAATTCTCAACAATGCCAGTCTGGGCTTGTTAAGATCCGAAATACAAAGAGTTATAGTCTGTTTTTTTGCTTTATGATTCAGAGCAGGCTTTGCTTTTGCATTTTTGTAACAGTGTAGGTAGTTGGTTACAAAGAAAAAACACTAGAGTAATGTCAAAAATTTATTACAACTGTCAATGTGTTATCTTATAAGCACTATAATACATAATGAAAGCTACAATTACTGAACCACTGAAATTAAATAAGGTATTGCTTTATTTTAAGAAATTTTATTTAAACATTGTTGTTATCTAACTGTACAGAAACGTCATAAAATTTCTATGTTCTAATGTGAAAATATATTATTAAAAACTTGCTGATGATTTTTGTTTGCAAATCTGTGTTGTAGAAGTTATTATTTATACTAAACATATAAGAGAGATTAACTGTTTTTTCAACACTGCCTAAAAATGCCACCGTTCATACACTTCTGATAGTAGCTGTCATTATTGTCCGAACCCAACAGTAAGTCACACCCTGGTAAAAATCCTGATGTGCATCCTGCATGCAAAATAGTATATCTCTTTCCCTCTGCCTTAACATTAGATGGATTACTTTCCAAGTCTGTGTCGTGGGTCTACCTATGCAGACTGGTTCCATTGCGAAATATCCAGTTTCATCCAAAAACCGGAACATACATTTTTCACTAAAATTTCGAAATTGTAAATATTTCTTTAAAGAAGTAATCTTCGTCGAAATTACATGATTCTTCTCGCAAACCAATTTTCTGCCACTCACATTGTATTTACATCCCATATTTTTTAATGTGTAGTATAATTTTGAACGAGTCCTGATATAATTCAGTTCCTCTCTTGCACATCGCAATAAACTATCCAAAGTAAAAAAATTCCAAAGTTTCTTATAATATCCTCCCTGAAACTATAGTCCTCCCAAGTTAAAAATTCTTTTTCCTTTTTCATATTGTCATTCAGTTGTTGATGGGTTGTAAGAAATTTTATAATGGTTTAATAATTAATACTTACATCAAAGATTTGACCAACTCTTCCAATGATGGCTGTTTTACTTAATTTACCATTGATAATTCATTTTCTTATATGGGTATTTCGCCACCATTGATATCTTTTATATTAGTAAAACAGCGTTTTATAGCTACTTTAGATTTACCATTAATGCTGCTTTTTCGTGGCATTTTATTAAACGCTAATGAAGTGTCAACGTGACAATCTCGGGGACCTTGATTTTGACGTTAGGTATATTTTGTAACTAAACTGTTGTACACTGCTAAAATAATATAAATGCAAGGCCTGCTCTGAATTATAAAGCAAAAAAACAGACTATAGACAGGAATTAGATAGCACAGGATCAAGGCTGTACACCCTACACATAAAACTGGCGAACACGCTGGAGCCAACATTGTGGGAGAAAATCGACGCTATCACTACGAGACAAGCACACAATACACTGGAACAAGCAGCAGCTAAACAATCTGCCAAATATGATAAGCTAGCGCCTAAGTAGTCTTCGAAACAATTGGCTACTGACAAAGTAATCGTAAACCTTAGCAACATACAACTGGATATACAGACCACATCCCTACTAAAGAAAGGTTTTAACTTCGCCGTAGCCCCTAAGCAAATACCTGTGGAGGAGATAATATGTGAAGTGGAAGCAGCAATCTAAAAACTTCCCAGAAAAGATGCAGACATCATCCGACAGGATGTGTCTTGTATTTTCAGAAGAGCGAAACCGCCCCGCTCCAACATCAGTAAAGCAGAGAGAGAGGCAGCTAAAGCATTAAAGAAGGACAAAGACATTGCCGTTCTCAAAGCTGACAAAGGAAATGCTACTGTGGTAATGAACACTGAAGATTATAATGCGAAGATGGAAGTCTTACTATCTGATACCTACAACTTACAAAAGTCTAAACCGCAATCCCTCTACCTCTCTCAAAACAAAGATAACCTCTGCCATAAAATGCTCCGATAGTATCGATCCCACTTTAAAGCACCGATTAATTCCTAGAAATGCAATAACTCCTCACATGTATGGCCTACCTAAGATACATAAGGAGGGCGTGCCGTTGAGACCAATTGTCAGCGCGATCAATTCTCCTACACATGCTTTGGCAAGACATTTAACCAGTATACTACAGCCTCTAACAGATCAATTTAGGGAAAGGAAGATCCGCTACAAACAACATGATTAAGACTATGACGGACCTTGGCATTGACATCTTGCTGGTCCAAGAACCGAACACGCGAGGCGAACTCGTGGTCGGATTCCCGGGCGCGCTCAAGACATTCGCCCGCCGAGTGATGCGCCCGCGAAGCGCGGTAGTGATCGCCAACAGCAAGTTTGCGGCCATGCTGCTTACGGACGCTTCGTGCGAGCTTGTTACTGATGTCGAGGTGACAGCCCCAACCGGGGCCTTTTACGTGGTGTCGGTGTATTTACCTCCGGGCAACAACGAACAATACCATGAGGTCGAACTGCTCCAAAAGTTAGAAGCGGCTCTGCGCAAGATCCCGACAACGAGAGGCATCATCCTGGGAGGGGACTTCAACGCCAAGTCGCCGCTCTGGGGCGCGGCTGTGGAGGATCAGAGGGGAAGAGAGGTCGCAGAGCTGATGGAGCGGAGAGCCCTCACTGTCCTCAACACGGACGGCCCATCAACGTTAGCGGGGCACAGAGGCTGCAGCTACATCGACATTACAGCGACCGACCTCCGCATGTTCGGGAGAGTCTCGGGCTGGCGAGTAGCGGAGGAAGAAGAAACCCTCTCCGATCACAGGTTGATCACCTGGCGACTCACCTGGGCGACGGATGGCCCCCGTACCCCCAGTCACCGGCTCTTCTGCAATAAGAAGGCCGATTGGACGAAGTTTCGAGACGCATTCTCCAGGGTACTGGACACTGTAGTGGACCGAACAGCAGCGGCGCGAACATCCGAGACAGTGGAGGAAGCGGCGTCCCTGAACGAAGCGGTGGTGGAGGCATGCGCCGCCTCCATGCCGAAGAGAAAGACCTTCAGCAAAAGCGTCCCGTGGTGGACGCCTGCCCTGACGGCGGCTAGAGCAGAAGCACGAAGACTGCGTCGGCGCTTCCAGCGAGCCGACTCCCCATTGTGCCAGGCCCGTAGACAGGAGTTCTTGGAGGCGCGCCGGACATACAAGGACCTCATCGTGCGGACGCGGAGCGAGAGGTGGAAGGAGTTCTGTGGCAGAAACAGCGAGGCGAACCCTTGCGGCACGGCGTACCGCGTTCTCCGGGGGCGCAAGGGCTCTGAGGTCAATACTGAGATCCGCAGGCGGGACGGAACAAGGACCACCGGCGCCATAGAAACGGCGGCCTACCTCCTGTTCTTTCCGAGGGACAGCCCAGACCAGGACAACGCGGTGCAGAGCGCAATCCGGCGGTCGTGGGATGCAGCCGAAAGAGGAGGAGACGACCCACCCATCCAGGAAGACGAGATCCGGCGTGCCCTGGCCAGGATGTCTCCTGCGAAGGCACCTGGCCACGACGGAGTGACCGCGGACGCGGCTCAGTGCGCGTTCGAGACACGGCCGGCCGCTTTTGTAGTGCTGTTCAACAAGTGCCTCGAGTACGGGACGTTCCCCCGGTGTTGGAAGAGGCAGACCGTCAGGTTCATACCAAAACCCCATGCGGGCGACCCGACAAACCCGCGCAGCTTCAGGCCCATCAGCCTCCTGCCGGTCCTTGGGAAAGTGCTGGACAAGATCGTCGCGACTCGGGTCGAGCACGCGGTTTGGCGGAGTGGCGGTTTCAGCAACAGACAGTTGGCTTTGCGGCGGGTAGGTCTACCATAGACGCCGTGGAGGCCGTTGTGAGTGTGATTAAGGGTCATCGGGCCGGCGGTGATTATTGCGCGGTTGTCTCGCTGGACATTGCTGGTGCCTTCGATAATGCGTGGTGGCCCAAGATCCTGTGGGAGTTGGAACGGCGTGACTTTCCGGGGAACTGTCTGAGACTGGTCAGGGACTACTTCTCGGGCCGCGTCGTGCAGGTGTACTTGCCAGACTGTATGGTGACGAGAGACGTGGTACGGGGATGTCCACAAGGTTCGTGCTCTGGGCCCACCTTCTGGAAGTTAGTGTACGAGAGCATTTTTCGCGAACACCTTCCGGAGGGATGTTCAGTGTTTGGGTACGCGGACGACACTCTGCTCGTCACCAGCGCGCGTCAATACATGACGCTCAAGGCCCGTGTCAACCAGGCACTCGAGACACTGCGGAAATGGGCCGAGGACAGCAAACTCGCATTCAACGCGGCCAAGACTGACGCCCTGTTTTTCGGGAAGACGCCGCGGCAGCAACGTTCGACCTTCATGCTCGGCGAGGAGCGAGTGTACTGCCGGCACACCATCCGGTACCTCGGGGTTGTGCTGGACTTCCGCCTCTCGTGGCATCAGCACATAGAGAGGGCTTGCAACAAGGGCAAGGAGATAGCCCACAAGATCGGGGCGGCGGCGAGGTTGACCTGGGGCTTCAAGGGAGACGCCCTTGCCAGGATCTACGAAGGAGCGGTGCAGCCTGCCGTTCTGTATGCGGCACCAGTCTGGGCCGAGGGCTGTAAGGTCCGGCAACGGAAGCAACTCCTCAGCGCGCAGAGGATCCTTGTCGTGAAAGCCGCGGCCGCTTACTCCACGGTGTCGACCGAGGCGGCCTTGGTCCTCAGCAACGTTCCTCCCATCGACCTCACTCTCCAGGAGCTCACCCAGAGAAGGGCGACCATCGTAAGGAAGGACCCCGCCCACCTACAGCAGCTTGGCATCGAGGGGAGGGACATTGAGGGCACCGTCGACATGACCACGAGAGTACACCCTGCCGAGGTCTTCGCCCCACCTTCTCTCTGTCAGACGAGGATACCTACAGAATTAAATGCTACACGGACGGCTCGAGACAGAAGAATGGAGCCGCGGGCGCGGCATTCGTCATCTTCCGGGATGCCGTGGAAATTCACCAGGTCAGAATGAAGCTCGCGGACTGGAGCTCGGTGTTCCAATGCGAGCTGGTGGGCCTTCGAGCAGCGCTGCGCTTCATCCAAGAGAATGTCTTCGCCTTCCCCGAGGTCTCGCTTGTGACAGACAGCAGGTCGGCCCTCATGGCGCTACGACACATGCGGAAGCCAACGGAGCTGCAGGGTGGAGGTCCACGAGCTGCTGCGCGGATTAGCGACGACCATATCCATCAAGCTCCATTGGGTGAAGGCCCACGCCGGGACCGAAGGAAACGAGCGCGCAGATGCACTCGCCAAAGAGGCAGCGGCAAGCAATGATCCCCCGACTTTTGACGTGGTAAGCCGTGCCTACTGCAAAAGAATGCTCGCCACGCGGAAGACGACGGAGCAATGGGAGGAGCGATGGAGTAATGCCATCACGGGAAGACCTGTGGAGCGCTTCATCCCGACGGTCTCGGTTCGTCGCGAGGTAGTTGGCAGGCTCGACCACCACACCACCCAGCTGGTTACCGGACATGGTGCTTTCGGGGCGTATCTCCACAGGATTGGAAGGCAGCAAAATCCGGTCTGCGCCTGCGGCGAAGAAGACACGGCCGACCACGTCATTCTCCGCTGCCCACTGGAGGATTACCACCGGGGACTGGCAGACGCGCGGCTTGCAACACAGGGACTGAGGTGGCCCACGGACATGGAAGAGGTCAGGGCACTTTCGAGGGACCCCCTCTGGTGGAAGACCCTGGTCGAGTTCGCCTCCAGGGTGCAACGGCTGCGAGTGGTGCGTGTGTAGTGAGTGCCGCCTGAGTTACATCAAAGTTTAGGCTAGGGCAGAGATCATTAGAGTAGGGCAATTTAAATTTAAGTGTTGTTTAAAGTTAAATTGTTTAAGTTTAGTTTAGTTTAATACGCAGTTATGTAAATTCGAGCCAAAGCAGGTGTAATGCCGAAAGGCGGGGGCACCGGCCTGAATGTACTCTTTTGATTAGTACAAAATATACATTGAAAGCCTCTAACTGTAAAATAGACTCCTTTGACAAGGATTCAGCAGATTTTGTCCAGAAACTAAAGAACATAAAGTTAAACAAATATGATCTCTTAGTCAGTTTCGACGTAGTATCATTCTTCACGAAAGTGCCGGTTGATGAGGTGCTAGTAATGCTCAAAGATCTCTTGCCTACAGACCAAGTTGAACTTCTCGAAATTTGCTTGAAAAACACTTACTTCAGTTGGAACAATAAAATATACGAACAAGTCGAAGGAGCGGCCATGGGTTCACCGCTATCACTTGATATGGCTAATATCTACATGGAAGCTTTTAAAACCAAGGCTCTCGAACAAGCGCAGCTAAAACCGACTTACTGGTTGAGATATGTAGATGATACCTTTGCCATCTGGTCACATGGACGCCAGACATTGAATCTGTTTCTAAAACACCTGAATTCTGTACATCCCAACATACAATTCACAATGGAAGTAGAGGAAAATTGCAGTATTCCGTTTATAGACGTCCTGGTGAAACGTAAATCAGATGGCAGTTTAGGACATGCAGTCTATAGAAAGAAAACACACACGGATAGATATCTAAATGCTGACTCACACCATCCAATGCAAAAAGCAACAGTTCTGCAGACTCTGGCGACAAGAGCCGTTCGTATCTCAGACGAAGAAAATCTAGAGAGAGAAAAGCTACATCTGTTTGACTCTTTACAAAGGAACGGATACACAGCTACCGCCATACGAAAAGCACTAGACAAGACTATGACAAAAAAGGCTAAAGAAGAATCTCCACCTCTGGAAGGCTTAGCATTTCTACCTTACGTTAAAGGCTCGACTGATAAGATAGGACGTGTCCTGCAACGATGCAACATCAAAACTGTGTCCACGACCAAGGAAACTCTGGGTAACGGCTTCAGATCGGTAAAAGATAAGATTCCAAGTTTAAAAACCGCTGGCGTATATCGCATTCCTTGTTCTTGCGGCTCGAGTTACATTGGACAGACTGGTCGTTCTGTTGATCTAAGACTCCAAGAACATAAAGGCGATTGCAAACACAAACGCATCACAAAATCAGCCGTAGCTGAGCATACTTTTACAAACGTGCACACTCTAGAATTTGAGCATGCCGGAGTACTTGCCAGAATATCTGTGAAATTATGTTTAGAAACAAAAAGCAGGCTTATCATCAGACGTGCCTTTCAGATAACGTGATAAACAAAAAACAAAGTTATTGTGATAATGGCACTAGCGATTTCTGCCTGTAAAAAGAATAAGTTCAGTTTTTCAAAATTTTGAAAAGTTTCCATATCATGTAATACATCATTGCATTCAGAAAGAATTCCTCTCTTAGAAGGGCCAAAAAAATTGCACGATACCAATTTAAAATTGTGAGGTTAGGTTAGATTACTAAAAATTTGCACAAACAAAATTGGTTTCATTAAGTGCCGATAAATATATTTAAATTACCATGCAAATTAGTTCAAATCGCATCTCAATATCTTAAGTAACAAAAAAGTTACGGCATATAAAAGAAATTAGGAGATTTTGTTTTTTTTTAAATTTTAGACAAGTGGGCCATGACAAGTAAAATTTGAAGATGGATTCTTAATGAGTTCTCAAACCTGCACCTTTTTGCTAATTTAACCATCTCTCTATCTCTTCAAATACAAAAGTTACCCATGTTGTCCTTACGAAATTCGGGCACCCTGTAGCCTATATGTTAAAGGTAATCATATACAGTTTGTTCTATAAAAAAGGCCCCGCCTTCTAGCTACTTTATTATTTATTTTAGACCCAATAAACCTTACATCAAATCAAATGACACATAAAAACCTACATTTTAACACAATCAGCAAATTTTTATCTTCAATTGTTTCAGAGTGGTGACGTCACGTGCAATTTTTTTAAATGACACTGTATATATTTTTTGACATTTTCTGGTAGAGGTTTTTTTTCTCTTTTCAACAATATAAATATTTCATGCACTTGCATAAAAAAATTTTCGTGAAAAATAACAAAAACTTTTTCACAGTGGGAGGCCATGATACAAAACTGTAAACAAAAGTGTAACTCAGAAAAACAAAACAAATAGTAGCCAAACGCTTTAACTGTCAGATTTCAGAATAATCTAAAGTGTTTATTGTTTTGTTTTTCTGAGTTACACTTTTGTTTATAGTTTTGTATGGTGGCCTTCCACCGATAAAAAAGTTTTTTAATTTTTCTCGAAAATTTTCTTATGTAAGGGCATAAAATATTTATATTGTTGAAAAGAGAAAAAAATCTCCACCAGAAAAAGTAAAAAAATATATAGTGTCATTTAAAAAAATTGCACGTGACGTCACCACTCTGAAACAATTGAAGATAAAAATTTGTTGATAGTGTTAAAATGTAGGTTTTTATGTGCCATTTGATTTGATATAAGGTATATTGGGTCTAAAATAAATAATAAAGTAGCTAGAAGGCGGGGCCTTTTTTATAGAACAGACGGTATATGTAAGTACAGAAATTCACAGACGCTTTCGCGGGTGGTAAGTTTACCCCAGATTCGCATAAAGTTACATAATAAACTTGGCCATTTACAGTAAATTATCGAGAGATCCAAAAAAAAACTGATCCTCAGCGGGCTTTCGAATAATATGTTGGTGGCCCTGGAAGTCTATATCAAATTCGTGGTTATCAGGTTAAGTTTTCCTTCAGTTTTGACACAGACTGACGCAAAACCTAACCTGCTAACCTCGAATTCGACATAGACTTACAGTGTTACCAACATATTATTCATAGGTTTTGTGTCAGTTTTGACACATTATTTTGTTCCATCCTTCAAGGACGCAAGGGGGCTAAAACCAGCACCGCAGCCTTGCCAGACTTCGGGTTCCCTTCTCAGTATATTCAAAGGCGCCTTCCATAACAATTACACGCTTGTTAAAAATACTGTAAGAAATCTGTTGCTGGCTCTTGGACTATTGGGAGAAAAATTAAGATAATATATCAACAGCTGATTATGCATTACGACGTGCAACTGGAAATCCACTTTGTATATCGTACATTGTAGTGTTAAAATTGAAAAGTAATAGTAATTACATTACCAATTCTTAACACAACTAGTGGAAATATGTGTTTCTAGAATATTTTCACTTAAAATGATACCAAAAACGTTTTGGTCAGTTAAAACAGTGCTTATGTTGTGTAATGGTTATTCAATGAAAATCCACTTGTGGAACACCCTTTACATGAAAATAGTTTGTTTGAATTGCACTTGATATAATTCATCTTACCTATAAAATAATAAAATGGTCGTTTGTGTACTGATCCAACATTTCTACTGCTAGACAGTCTCTGTATTAGTTGCTTCTTCGAATTTCATGTTATTCAATGTAGGTAAACATACCAAATTTCCTCAATTGCCGAAATGGACTTAGCCAATGCTGCAAGCTGCAATTGAGGAAAATAATTTAGCAATTGAGCGAATTTAGGTTTTATATATTTCCCAGACTGAGCATTCCATTTCGGCAATTCATCGAATTCTCATTGAGTCTTGTATATAAACATAAGCAACTTAACTTAACTAAATTTTGTTTCCCCCTTTTGTTTTCAGAATCACAATGGATGTGAAGCAAGAATCACTTGATAGTAATTTCCACAATGCAACGGCCGCCGCCGTACAAGAACGAGTAATAGCAAACTTTCATGTACAGCAAGAGACTATCGAAGGCACTACCAACAATACAGCTTATCATGGATTGCTTATCAAACAGGAGGAAATTGATGTAAAAGATTTATTGCTTGCTACATGTGCAGCAAGCGGAAGCATTTTAGAAGAACAATTTATTTGCAAGGTCTGTGAAAATAAAGCGGAAGACAAGAGTTCGTGTTCTATTTGCAAAAAGAAACCAGTAGTAAAACATGAGTTAGTTAACTATATAAGAGCAGATACAGGACAGAAACCTTATTTATGTTTTATTTGTGAGTATGAAGCAGTTCAGAAAAGTGCTTTAGTTCGACATATGAAGATACATTCAGGACAAAAACCTTATTCTTGTTCAATTTGCGAGTATAAAACAGCTCATAAAAGTGCTTTAGTTCAACATATAAAAATACATACAGGAGAAAAACCTTATTCTTGTTCAATTTGCCATCATAAAACAGCTCATAAAAGTGATTTAGTTCGACATATGAAGATACATACAAGAGAAAAACATCATGCATGTTTAATTTGTACGTATAAAACAACTCTGAAAAGTCAGTTAACTAAACACATGAAGATACATACAGGAGATACAGGAGAAAAACTTTATTCATGTTCTAATTGTGAGTACAAAGCAGAACAGAAGGGCAACTTAGCTAGACATATGAGAACGCATACAGGAGATAAACCTTATACATGTTTAGTATGCGGTTATAAAGCAACTCGTAAATGTCATTTAGTTGAACATATGAAGGTACATACAGGAGAAAAACCTTTTTTATGTTCACTTTGTGATTATAAAGCAGTTCAGAAAGGTGCTTTAGTTCAACATATGAAGATACATACAGGAGAAAAACCTCATGCTCGTTCAATTTGCACATATAAAGCAGCTCGGAAAACTCATTTAATTAAACACTTGAAGATACATACAGGAGAAAAACCTTACACATGTTCTAATTGTGAGTACAAAGCAGCAGATAAGGGTAGCTTAGTTAGACATATGAGAACACATACAGGAGAAAAACCTTATTCATGTTCAATTTGCGAGCATAAAACAGCTCAGAAAGGTGCTTTAGTTCTGCATATGAAGATACATACGGGAGAAAAACCTTACTCATGTTCAATTTGCGAATATAAAACAACGGATAAGCGTAGCTTGGTTAAGCATATGAGGATACATACAGGTGAAAAACCTTATTCTTGTTCAATTTGCGAGTATAGAACAGCTTGGAATAGTTATTTAGCTCAACATATGAAGACGCATAGGAAATAAAAACATTAGAAAGAACTATGTGGTGATGTCATTAGTGCAAAGCTTGTCTGTATATGAGAATAAGGTGGTACATAAAAATGCCAAGTCATGTAAATTGTATGTGAAGTTGTAGTACTTATTATGCCTGTATTTTATATTTATATTATATGTATGTATGTTTTTCTAATTACTTCTATGGTACATAACCAAACAAAATACAACTAGGTGATTATAAACCAGAATGCTGAGTACATGCCTCAGAAATTGTATATAAAATTGTACACTTTGCTGAGAATCAATTCCAATATTTGGTGCAAAAAGAAAATTTAGTAAAAAATAAAGCAAATATTAAAAAGTATCTAATAAATACCGCTATTAATAATTTTTAAAAAAACATTGAGAATTTCGTACCAAGCCACTCAGCAAATGAAGAATTTCTATGTGAGAAATTACACGAAATACAAATCATTAGAAAAATAATAGAAATTTTTATAAAATCCAGATGCACTGTCATTCAAGACTACTAAATATTCAATTACATGGGAAATCAGCCACTGATAGGAAAAACATGCCCAAATTAATATTTAAAAACTGAACAAGGGTGTATTTTCTATACTTTTTCTTCAAGTAAACGCCTGTACTGTGTTGTTATATTTAAATAATATGTATAACTAGCAATTCTTCGTACGGGCAACAAATGTTTTTTCTTCTAAATCTCAAATGAATTCTATGGCGCCCCCCTCCCCCTCACTCACTACGCTAAACTAACAAACGTCGCAAAACAATAATGTAGGAAAAAAGGAAACAAAATTCTTTCAAAAAAATTCCACCACAACTCTTATACTTCACGTACCCCCTGGAAATGTGTATGTAATTGTCATTCCCCTTGTATATATTGATAAAACTATAGTTTTAGTATAACAATGAGATAACATTAAAATATATATTGCAATAGCTCACCAGGTAAACTATGCCTTAATTCATGTAATGTCTTAAGTATCAAATGATAACTGCTTTTAAATCGAGAGCTCTTATTTTCAGGGTGGGTTCATCAAAATATAGTTTGCTATCAATGATACTTAACGTCAAACTTGACTCTCAAAATTAATCAAACCAGGTAAACTGACAACTGTATCTCACATTGACATTTACTACTATTCAAATCACCTATGTAAGTACTAACTAAACTTTATGTTATCACTTTCAAAATTGACAGTTATTCAAAATGCTTTTTCAACTTATCTTAACAAACCTTAATAGCTGCTCATGATTTCACTGCAAACACCAATCACTACTGGATCCTGTCATTGATAGACATGTCCAATTTACCAACAGCAACCCCTTTGATGATTCGTGACTTCTTTCAACTACTCTTGACCTGTCAAACCAACTGCTCAGATCCCTAATTCCAGTCCTAGCTCCTCCTGGATGTCACCGTCACATGATCTACCTCCTGGTAAACTCCTTCTGGCTCCGTGCGGTTAAATCAACTCCCTTGGTTCCAAAATCCTGTTCTGGTTACTCCTAGATGTCACTGTTCCTGCCTGATGCCACGGCTCCTTCTGGATGTCACTGTCACACGATCCAAGTCCTGGTAAGTTTCTATCCTTTTATAAATTCCAATTGTAACTTTGTTCCCCTTCTTGCAGATAATCTGATGTCTCAAGCAACGTCCACAGAACACCCAAATCAAATATTAAATTTTAAAATACCTCTTCTAATATCTTGTACGTATGAATAAATCCAAATCCCCTCAACTAGTATAATGTCCTGTATTCTATATTCAATTAACTGTATCTGTAACTTTTCCTCTAACACTTGATGTCACAATATCTTTTCCATTTTAAATATTTCACTTTATTTTACCTCGTAGATTTGTTTTCAGCCTTTATTTAATTTGTTATCACCGAAATTAGACAAATTAAGGCAGATATTCTATTTTTTATTATACCAAAATTATTATAGCCAAATTACATACATGCTTTCTTGAGTTGTTTTATGGAACTGTTTTTTAAACAAACTTTTTATATCTATTAGAGACAATTCTTCCTATTTTTTTCTAAATAATGCTATATACAGAATTTTCTTAACAAATACATTTGTCAATGTTACCTTGGTTTATTTTTATAAATATTAAATACAACCATTAAGTTTAATCCATTCCAATAAATATAACAATATTAAATGATTCACAATGAAAAGAACCCTTGTATCTTTTACTTTCATTATTTATATTCAAAACTTTGTACCCATCAAGATTCAATTATTGTAACTGTCCAACTTGATTAGTTAATTTTAAATATTTCTTTCATATGCTTTAATTTCCTGCATCATGTATCATAACAATATGTACAAACTAAATGTTGTATTCGTAAATTATAGTAAGATACCCATTTCCACCACTTGGGGGTGGAATTTCAGAAATCCTATTTTTCTGAGATATTGAGTAATTCGTGAAAACACAGTTTACTCCTTTTCACCCCTTAGGGTGGAATTTTGAAAATAAACCCACAGCGAAAAAAAAATTTATAAATTTAACGCCCTACACCTTTTCAGTTTTCCCTTTTTTCCGCTTTAGGGGTAACATTAAAAATTCGTTAAACCCCTTTCTAATTATTTTAGGAATACATGTGTATGCCAAAAAAAAAATGTTCTAACTGAATAAACACAGGAGATACAAAGGGTTCTTTAATTCACCCCGTATCCAGATTTGCACCTTTAGGGTTTGATTTGGAAAAATCCTGAAACGTGTTTTTAGACATTTGTATTGGATACCTATGCATACAATAAACCAAGTCGATATCTTATCAGGTTAAGAGATATTAAGGAATTCGTGAAAACACAGTTTACCGCTTTTCACCCCCTTAGGGGCAACATTTTAAAATTCCTTAAACCGCTTTCTAAATATTTTAAGAATACATTTATATGTCAAAAAAGAATGCTCTAGCTCAATAAACATATAAGTTACGAAGGATTCTTTAATTCGCCCCGAATCCAGATTTGCATCTTTAAGGTTTGATTAGGACAAAATCCTGAAATGCGTTTTTAGACACTTGTATTGGATACCTATGCAAGCAAACACCAAGTCGATATCTTATCGGTCTAAGAGATATTGAGGAATTCGTGAAAATACAGTTTACCGCTTTTCACCACCTTAGGGGTAAAACTGTAAAATCCCTTAAACCACTTTCTAAATATTTTAAGAATACATCTATATGCCACAAAAAGGAATGTTCTAACTCAATAAACCTAGGAGTTACAAAGGGTTCTTTAATTCACCCCGAATCCGGATTTGCACCTTTAGGGGTCGATTAGGGAAAAATCCTGAAATATGTTTTTAGATACTTCTATTGGACACCTATGCAAGCAAACACCAAGTCGCTATCTTATCGGGTCTAAGAGATAATCAGGAATTCGTGAAAACAGTTTACTCTATTCACCCCCTTAGGGTTAAAATTTTCAAATTCCCTTACCCTCTTTTCTAAATATTTAAAAAATACATCTATATGCCATAAAAGCATGTTCTAACTCAATAAACATAGGAGATAGGGAGGGTTCTTTAACCCTTAGACTACGGCGTGGGGTCCACAAGGGACCCCAGGCTTTGTTTTTCTTGAACATCTCTAGGTATTTTTTTTATAAATTTTCTCTCCCGTGTATTTGTCACTTTTACAATTATACATAGCATGATGTATTTGTTTTTTTGTTTTTAATATCGGCATACTTTTGTTAAACAAAAAAGGTGCGTGGGGTCTCCAAGGGACCCCACGCCGTTGTTAATGTGTAGCATTTTTTTCTACAAACCAATAAGTTAATGTCAGTTATTTTATGTGTTTTACGACGATATTGAGGACATTATTTTTGCAACAAGTAATTCTGATGTTGTAACTTGTTTATACCCTTATCTGAGCCAGCGTATATTATCTCAAAGTACACTCTTGAATTGAGTAGTAAGTGAAAATAAGGATAAGGGATGGATGTTTTTTTGTTTTTGATATTCTGTTTGTACGTGCGGTGACGTCAGTTACTTGTTTCCTCACCTTCGCCACATAATATGTCGTTTCCTCACCTCCGCCACATTATGTTTTCTAGACTCGAGCAGGCACAACAGTTTTACGCCTTAGTTGCAACACGCACCAACGCTCTTCATTTGTTTGTGAACATTGCTGTTTAGTTTACGCTTTTGGTTACTTGTACTTGTGCAACAATCGAGTAAGTTTTATGAGTATTTTGTACTTGTGTAAATATATCGAGTGTAATTTTTGTGAGTATTTTGATTGTGTTTTTATTTGGCCCTCTCTGTAGATAACAGAAATGTCGAAATCAAACTCCAAATATCAAAGATGTCGCCCGCTCACTGACCAGGAGCACGAAGAGGAAATTAGATTGATAACTGAGAGAGCTGATTTAGATAGTGAATTTGATCTGTCGGATGAGGATGACAACATTGATTATCCCAATCATTTTGATGTTGAAGAAAATGTATCAGAGGTAGAAGACAACCTTGAATTGTGGAAGAAGAGGCTGAAGATTATGTTCAAGTTGTAGCGCAAAATGTTGACGCAATAGATGATGAAGGTACCGATGCTGAACAAGAGCAACAACCTAAAGGTGATCAGTATAAAGCAAAATCAGTAAATTATGGCAAAAAAATAATTTGACCCACAGCCGCCGCCGAATCCGAAATAGTGTGACTGAAGTTTCCGGACTAACCCGATACTCAGCTGTTGCAACGACTATTCTCGATACCTTCAACCTCTTTGTAACGAAGGAAATGAAAAAAAAAATGTTTGCATACCAACGAAGAGGCTTTTCGAGTTTACAACGCGTATAATGAAGAACATCCCGATAATCAAAAAATATGGATGCCACTGGCAGAGATTGAATTGAATGCTTTTATCGGAATATTGATTTCCGCGGGTGCTTTGCGTTGTAGTAAAGAAAATACTACTAAAATGTGGACAACAGATGAGTCGATCCGAAGAGCAATTTTTACAGCTTCAATGTCTTGTGACACATTTGTCTCAATTCGCACATTTTTGCGTTTTGATGATAAAACAACCAGGGAGGAGAGGAGGGCAACTAATAAATTAGCGGGCACGTGAATTATGGGGTTATTTTGTCGAAACTTGCAAAAATTCTTATATTCCCCATGACACAATAACTGTCGATGAACAACTGAACTGATAGGATTTCGTGAAAAATGTTCTTTCCGCCAATATATGAAATCCAAGCCAGCAAAATATTGTATAACAATTTGGGCAGCAGCTGACGTAAAAACAAGTTACTTAAATAATTTACAAGTTTATACAGGAAAGCTTGCTGGTAATCGACCAGAGAAGAATCAAGGTTTGCGTGTGGTGAAAGATCTTATTGAATCACTTTACAACACTGGACGTACCGTAACTATGAATAACTTTTTTACGTCAGTGCCCTTAGCGGAATTTTTACTAACAAAAAATATAACATTGTTGTGAACACATAGGAAAAATAAACCGGACACGCCAGAAGAATTGAAGAAAATTGCGGGACGATCAGGGTACTCGTCAAAAGTTGCATTTTCGAAAGATATGACCATAGTATCATAGATACCCAAAAAAGGCAAAATGGTTCATGTGCTGTCCTCTCAGCATGATAATCCCGAAATAACTGAGGGAGAACAACAAAAACCAACCAGATAGTGGATTACAACACTACTAAAGGTGGTGTGGATAACGCTGATAAGCTCATCTGCGTATAGTTGTGCACGCCGAACTGCAAGATGGCTATTCAGATTTTTGCAGCAGATCTAAATGATTTGTTATATTTACAATCAAAAATCCCGATTGGTAATCAAGAATTACATTCAGAAGGCGCGTTTTCCTCAAAATTTTGAGAAAAGATTTAGCTACCGAAAATATGAAATCCCGTATAGCACAATTACGTAAGCATCCACATATTCTCAAAGCCATTAAAGCTTCTGGAGTGGGGGAAGATGCAGACTTTGTAGACGAACATCCGATAAAAATGTAAATATAAGATGTCAGTTCTTCGTTTGCAAAGAACATCGAAAAGAAAATATTGTCTCCACAGCGAGTTGCATCGATCATGTCGAAAATTGACAATATATTATACTTTTTCTTTAATTTATAAGAATTCTGTTGTTACATTTTTTATATTTGTAATATGTGTTAATTTTCAATATATTTTACCATTATAAACACTTACTCAAATGCTACCATACGTTTTAATATTTTTTAGCTGGGGTCCTTGAAGGACCCCACGCCGTAATTACCGTTGGTCTAAGGAACGCAGTAGTCTAAGGGTTAATTCACCCTCAATTAGGGCAAAATCCTAAAACACGCTTCTAGGTATTTGCATTGATAATCTTTGAAAGCAAACACCAAATCGATATCTTATCGGGTATAAGAAATATTGAGGACTTCTTGAAAACACATTTTACCCCTTTTCATCCCCTTAGGGGTGGAATTTCAAAAAATCTTTTCTTAGCACTACGGTGTTGAATCTTCCACTCAAATTTCCAATTTTTAGTGCCAGTAGTTTCGGCTCTGTGTTGATTAGTCAGGGTTGTGACTTTTCTTTATACAGGGTGAGGCACATAAAGTGTTACAGAGCAATAGCACTCAAACTATTGATCACATCCGAAAATGTTTCAGACAAAAGTTTAGGTGTTCGAGAAGGCCGTCATACTGGACCACCCTATTTTTTTATCGGTGGAGGCGCTGAAACTATGTCAAGGTCAACTCCACTTTTTTAAATGGAACCATGTATTTTTTTTCAATGACATTATTACCGATTTGAAGACAAATTCAGCGACCTGAAACACAAGGTCATTCTAGTCACGCAAAGTATGAAAATAGTCGAAAAATCGAAAAATGCAACAGTGCAACAAACACGAGTCAACAAGACGGTGCACCACCCCATTATGCTCTGTGTTTAAGACAAGTGATGAATGAGATTTTTGGCGAAAAGTGGATAGGACGAGGCGGTCTTGTAGCTTGGCCACCTTGATCGCCAGATCTAACATCAGCAGATTACTTTTTATGGGGTTTTGTCAAAGATCGCTTAATGGCGGTAGACCTACCACGCCTGACGACATGAAAGACAGAATACGACGAGCATGTACCGAAATTACACCACAAATGTTAGCTGAAGTTAGACGGTCTTTTCATCAGCAAATTAACAAGTGCTTAAAAGTCGAGGGGAATCACTTCGAGCATCTTCTGTAGGTAGAACCAAACCAAGGTTAGTGGATCCTTTGAAAGTGATTATTCCGATATTTTTCGATTTTTTGACTATCTTCATACTTTGCTAACTAGAATGACCTTGTGTTGCAGGTAGCTGAATTTGTCTTAAAATTGGTAATAATGTCATCAAAAAAAAAAAAACATAGTTCCATTTAAAAATCTGGAGTTGACCTTGACGTAGCTTCAGCGCCTTCACCGATAAAAAAATAGGGTGGTCCAGTATGACGGCCTTCTCAAACACTGAAACTTTTGTCTTAAACATTTTTGCATATGATCAATAGTTTGAGTGCTATTGCTCTGTAACACTTTATGCGCCTCACCCTGTATATACAGTGTGTCCACTTAAGTTGGAATCATATGGATTTTTTTTATTGGTTTTAGGAAAAAAAGGTATTCTTGATACAAAATTCTGCATGGTCCAAAACTTAAAATGCAACCGTCAGATATAAATTTTTTCAAGCCGTATACGAGGTTTGTCAAAAAATATGAATTTTGCTCAAGAGTAAAGTAGTACGTTTATTTTTGACAAAATCGAAAATGTTCATGTTTATACTAGATAAGAGAGATAATGTTTCAAAACTAAACGTAATTTATAACGTTTTCAGATATTTAGAATCAATGTGTAGAAAAGTTGGTAAAAAAATAAGAAAATCTGATTTTTCATGATAGATAGGTGTAAATGCATATTTGAATGTAATATTCAATTCTAATCAACTTTTGTCGATGAAAAATTTCGATTTTGTTAAAAATAAACGTACTTTACTCTTGTGCAAAATTAATATTTTTTGACAAACTTCGTATACGGCTTGAAAAAATTGATATCTGACGGTTGCATTATAAGTTTTGAACCATGGAGAATTTTTTATCAAGAATACCTTTTTTTCCTAAAACTAATAATACATTTTTTTTCCATATGATCCCAACTTAAGTAGACACACTGTATATAGATTAGTTGAAATAAATAATAATAATAATAAATTTATTGGTCCTCTCGATCATACAATGATATATTACAAGTCACAAAAAAGCTTACTTAAAATGACAAAAATTAAGAAATGTATACATGTAATAGTTAAAACAACGTAGAATTACATAAGTTAACAAATTAAATAAAACGTATATATAAAAGGGTTATGAAATCCAGTTACTTATTATTTTTGTACCGTTTCTCATTCGTAATGTTTTTCCAATTATTTTGTTCTCTATATGTGTAACTATCTATAATTTTGTCTAAACATATAACAATATAGATTTAAAATATTATTTTATCAGTCAAATAAGGGTTTTAAAAAAATGTAATGATTGATAAATTTGTATGGTCACCTATCCAGCATTTTATTAAATATTCAACAAATACTAGAAACAGTTATATAATTCTTTTATCTCTTAAAAGATTCAAGACGAATGAAGTAATCACTACAAATTTTAATAAATTATTTGAAAAAAGATAGGATAGGAAATAAAAAAATAAAACCTTCAAATTTGCTCATTTCTGTCATTTATTCAATATGTTAAAAAAAGAGTGAAATACTACAACCTTGCGGGTTGCCTAAAAATCAAGTTGCCTGACTTTCAAATCATTAATTAGTGTCCCTTCCAGTTCTGATTGAGTTCACTCTTTAGAATTTACGCAAAGCAAAAATAAATTAGAAAGTAAGGGTAAGATTTAGTGTTCGTGAGTAAACAAACGTAAACCATTTATTATTTTATAATAAAGTTTTTGTACAAACAAATATGCATTATTTTCAGTAATACATACAACAGAAAGCTTAAGAGTTTGCATGTTGTAATGAAATAATGAAGAGAAACACAAAAGATAAGCATTAAAATTCAATAACGCTGACACGTACTAATTAATTTAATGTTCAAACGTATTGTCATTCACTAGTAGACAGTAGCTTAATCTGTCATAAAAATTACGACGTACTTTTCATAATGTTTGAGGAGTTACGTTGAAACATGCCCCCGTAATCGAGTCCTTTAGAGATTCTAAATTTGCATGCCTTCGTGAAGTGTAAATTTTTGATTTTAGAAAGAAAAAATTATTGGGTGATAAATCTGCAGACCTTGGAGCCCAGTTAATAAGGCCACCACGACCGTTCCATCTGTTGGGGAATACTTCGTTTAGGTAGTTTCGCACTTCTCTTGAATAGTGAGCAGGAGCTCCATCGTTCTGATACCATACTGTGTTGATAATTTCAACTACTGCAGTAATAGCAGGGACTATTTCATTTTGAAGCATATCTAAATAAATTCTGCTATGCAGGGTACCGTTGATGAAGAGCGGACCAATTAAATTATCGCCCAATATTCCAACCCATACATTGAGACTTTGGCGTTATTGTGTATGTGTTTGCACATACACATGTTGATTAGTTTACCGATAATTTTGACGATTTGGTTCTCCATTTAATGTAAATGTACACTCGTTAGTGAAACAAATATTTCCTGAAAATGTTTATCAGCATGACATTTATTAAACATTAATTCACAAAAGGTGATTCGTTTTTCACTATCAGCTGCTAATAACTCTCTGCGTGGAATATTTTTAAGCAAAATATTTGCGTTTTTAAGAGTGCGATGCACATACGAGCGAGACACACCGAGATTATTTGCAATTTCCCTCACACTTACGGTGGGATCGGCTTCGACGGCTGCCAAAATATCTACTTCGTTGTTAACATTCTGGTTTTCGTTTCTATTCCTTTTGCAAAGGCTATTGACGCACCCAGTTTCTCGGAATTGTTTTACAATTATGTGTTTGTACGTTTGTGGGGAATAGGCCATTCATTAAAATAAACACTAAAAATCTCGCAAGTTCTTGGCAAACTGTTACCAGCTAAATTCCATGTTACCATTTGAATATTTTCTTCTGATGTATACACACTCGTTGTTAAGTATTTGAAAATGTAATATTAATTATTTTTAAATATATTTCCTTTAAATAATTATGTAATATGAAAATTATTTGACAGAAATAAATTTCTGTTTGGTTTAAATCTTTTGTTTAGGCCACTCAGAAAGAATATATAGCTCATGGCAATAGTTGATCTTTATATAATTTCCCAATGTTAATTTTGACATGTCTGGTAGTTATTGAGACACACTGTATGTACTTTACGATTTTTTTTTCTTAAAAGCTACTTTCAAACAAAATGGCAAATATGCTACATCTTTGAAAAGCTCTTTTATTGTAGTTTTTAACTGTTTAATGAAAAACATATTTTTTTATTGTTAATTGTTTTAGTACGTTTGGTGCGATAATTCGGTCATGAGGAATTTTAGAGCCAAGTGGGATTTTTTTGCATTTCTTTTTGGATTGTTAGTGATTTTGCGGAAGTCAGGGCCTACTCCAGGTAAATTATTTTTTTTCTATTAAAAAAATTAGGTTCCAAATTTTAGTTTAAGCATGCTACCATAAAGCATTATTAATATGGATTTCAAATATCTAAAAATACAGCGGTCTATTTAAAAACCAAAGTCTTGTATCACTACATAAAAATAGGAGACCGTAATTTAATAGCTATTTATGCAACAAGTGCTAAAAGTCGACGTTTATGCGCGAGACATGAAAATTATGAAACTCAGCCTTCGGCTTCGTTTCATAATTTTCATGTCTCGCGCATAAACGACTTTTAGCACGCGTTGCATACAATATTTTATCTACGACCTTAATTTTACCGTTATTAATCCATAAATATCGATTTAAGAAAGGTTCGCATCTGCGACGCTTTTAATTTATGTCACAATGAACAGTAGGCTACGCCGCGATGGCGATTGTTTGGCCACGCCCGTGCTGTCAAGGTGAGTTACGAAATGTAATTATTGATACTCCACATATGACTGTATTCATTACATAACGCTTTAATTATTTCAAAAACGCTTTACCTGTAACGCAAGAAGCAACTAGAATAGCTTTACAACTTCACTTGCAGTTCGAAATTGTAGTTTTGAACCTCGCTTCACTTTTAGCACATGTGCTAAAAGTAAACAGCTGATTTCTTTAAACACGGTAAACTATAAAACGTCTCATTTAGTGAAACAAGCTAGCGCTAAAAGGCCTACTTTTAGTAGTGGTCGTAGATAAAATAGTTTATGGTAGTTTTTAGGCTGAATACTGGCATTTATTTTTTTCGATATATCTTTTGTTAACGAAATTTTAAATTGTTTAGCGATTTAGAAACACCCTGTATACAAAGTGTATTCTCGGATTGACTTTTCAATAGGTGTAATGATTTAGATTTTTTTTAGTACGACTTTCGTGTTTTGCAGTGTAGGCCTGCTTGGTATAAAATAGGTTTTTATCAAATTACAGTTTAGATAGGACCTAGTTGGCAGAGTTATCTTAAAATAATGTAAGTCACTGTAGGTAAGGAGTTTTTTCTGTTGACTTTACGCGATAAAATTTTAAAAATAAAATACTTTAAATTAATAATTTAAGAGATACACCTAGTTTCATATTTTCATAAAAATTGTAAAATTTCACTTCTCACTTAAAAATTACAAAAAAATTGAGTTACTAAGAATTTGGATTGGACATTGAATAATTTGTTAGTTGTTTAATTGGAATTGTTCATTATAATTAAAAAATCAAGGTTGCGTAGGCCTACATTAACTTTTAATATTAAATTTTTGCAATTCAAATGTAATGAAACTCGGTATATTGCTATAACTTGTCAGGACATTTCTAAATTCAATGATTATGCGAGTATTTTCTGTTCAAAGATTACGACGTTGCTAGTACGTATATAGGTTTTTTCGGTCATATTTTCACGTTTAGTATTTCATCAAACTGTTTTTGAAGTTTTAAAGATTTGACACGCACAACTTTTTCTAGAAGGTATTTGCACCTGGGTTGTTCGTCACGTTGAAGAGTGTTTGTTTAGCTCAAATTTGAAGCGAAGCGCAAAGGAGCGAGCGAGAGATTTTTTTAAATAATTTCATTCCATCGCTCTCTTTCGTCCAAGCGGTATCGCCTGTTGTAGCCCGCGAGACCGTTTGTTGTCGTCTGCTTCGGATTTATTGCAGGTGATGAGGTGACAGAGCGTGTACGGCGTGAACCGCCTTAGCTAGAGTTAGTCAGTTGCCGGCCGTGTTTGTAGGCGCTTCGAGAGCTTGGTTTTGTAGGCCGCCCCGCGCATTGGCGCGGAGGCGGCTAGTGAATGTGCTGTTACCGCGTGGCTTGGTTTTCCCTTTGGAGAGTACTTCCGTGCCGTTGGACTTGCGGTTGTTTGGTGACCCCTTTTCCTGTGGGGAGTAGGCGTCATCATCCCGTACCGCTGCAGCGTTGTGGCTTTCCTTGCACTGTAGGCGAGCCCGACACCAACGACACGGCCAGGCTAAGCTACAAATGTACAGGTAGTGTGTGTAGTAATTTAAGTTATCCATTTTGTGCCTTTAGAACAAATGTTAGCCGACATTATAGGCTGTTTATAAATATTTATTCATGTTACAAGCCAGCCGACGGCTCAGGCTACTTATATATTAATCATTCATGTTACAAATCAGTCGACAGTTCAGGTTGCTTTTAATTAATCATTCATGTTAACCATTTCCGCAATATTTCAAAAGTAAGGCGACCTCCCAGCTGGGCTTTTAGCTATAGTGCCCATTTGTTATTTTTCATTTTCTGTGTACGCTGACGACGTCGGCGCTGTTGCATTATGTTGGACCAATATAGCGGTTTATTGTGCGTTGCTTTATGATTTTTCCTACGGGCCTGTGCATGTTTATTTACAGGTTAAATTATACACTGTGTCGGGTTTATGTGAGGCAGAGCCTGAGAGCAGTTGATAAGCGTCACAGGTAAGTCGTGAGGCTGTGCACATTTATATTCTACTCCAGCTGAGCTTTGGGTTTCGCCAAGGTGTAAAGTTGGAAGGTAGGCACATTTGATTTGCCGGTTTTATAGTGGGTCTATATTTACATTTTCGTTCTTATTGATGAAACTGGTTGGCGCTCAATTAATTTTGTTATTGTTTACCGTCCCTTAGGGCATTGCCCGTAGGTAATCTTGTGTAGGACCACCCCTCGCTCCACTGATGTCTAGTCGGCATATATTGTTACGGGCAGGGCAGCGGTCTTAGGTGAGTCATTGTCCCGATTGTGAAAAATATCGTCTACGCTGGCCGTTTAGCTTTTACTTGAATTTTTGTATGAGCCGGTGCGGTGTCATAAAAGTCGTTTTAGACCGTAACAAACTTAATTTAGAATATTTTATTTTATTAAAAATTTTGCGTAAAGTTACAAGGAAGGCCACGTTACCTACAACAATTTATATTATCTTAAGCTAACTCTGCCAACTAAATTCCATCTAGACTGTAATTTGGTAAAAATTCATTTTATACCAAGCAGGCCTATACTGCAAAAGACGAAAGCTGTACTAACATTTGGTTCATTAAATTTATCGCAAGATCAATCCAAGGACACACTATATATCACAGTAAAAATTAAGCAATCTTTTCCCAAAAACGGGCCACTTTCAGTGAACTTCTTTCAGCGTTTGTAAAATCCCCATCGCTGCATGTCGTTGGACATCTGTCACATTGATACATATGACGCGTCGTCTGCTCTTGCCCACATTCGCATACCGTCTCTTCCTCGACCAAGTGCCCCATCGGTGAAGGATATCTTTAGAATTCGCAACTCCGGGCCGCAATCTGTTAAGAGATTTCCATATGGGCCACGGTTTCGCATGGTCGGGAGGTAAGAGGTTCAGAAGGTTCTATCCATTTGAGAAAAGGTGCAGTTTTAGTTTTCCGCTGAGTCTCGGGCCATATTCCCACGTGTTAAGGTCTATTCAAACTGGGGTAGTGGCGAGGCAGCGGTGCGGTAGCGGTTTGGTAGCAGGGCTGTTTTTAAATTAGTAGGTATTCATACTGAGCCCTGTATATCGACGGCGAGTTTGTTTGCAAGCGGCGTTCAGAAGCGCGCAGGCTACAAACCGATAATAAGTTTTTTTTAAATGTTTACAAGTAGTTTAGAGTTAGAGTTATTAGTTGTGATAGCCTCTCAGCATGATACTACCTGAAAACGGAAGCCCGTCCGAAGACATGATATTCCTTCCACTAGATACATCGATGTAGAGTTTCACGCGCTCTTCAAAGAACTCCTAAAAGACTAATAAATTTTGTCTGAAAATTATGTCTATAGATAAATTTAATCAACTACCAAATTTATTGAAGGATGATATACGAAAAAGTGATACAAATTATCAAAAAGTTGTAACTCCCGAAGAGAGGCTTGCTGTAACTTTAAGGTAGGTATCTATATTATAAAGTACTACAAACAATTAGAAATATTGAACTTCAAATAATAATTTTTATTGGTTAATACAGAATAACGTAGACACACATAGTATTACATATTTTAATTTTTGGTTTTGAAATTAACTATCCATAAATTATTCAATAACATTTATTTTTATGCCAATTCAAAAACTAACTTCTTGAGACGTTTACATTAGGTTTTTATACAGTTACTTATTTGATGAACTAAAATTAGGAGAATGAGATTAGATTCTACATATAAACAATGCATATTTTTATTCTTATCATAGTATAAATTAATTCAATTGGGGAGAATTTAACACTCCCTTTTTTACTTTTTAGATTAAATAAATCATTGACGAAACAGTTTCTTTTCAAATTAAGCTATTGATAATAAATATTTAACAATGTGGAAAATAATTTGTTCTGTGAATTGTCAAATATGAAATCCCGTTGCTGAGAATTATTTGAACCAACGGTATTTCATATTTGACAATTTGCTGAAAATAGTATATTACACAACAAGTTTAGAAAAGTAAAGTTTTACTAAAAGAATATAGCTTGATTGAGCACGACCGAGCGAAGCAAGCGAGTAACTTCAAAAGCTATATAAGTTTAGTAAAACTACTTTTCTTACGAAGTGTGTATACTATTTTTTTGCATTGAGTAAGTATTAGTATTTATAAACAAACATTTATATAAAAGCATTATACCACATGTCCATTAAAAAAGACGGCTGTGGAAATTCAAACGTATGAATAATATGTTGGTGGCACTGCAAATCTATGTCAAAGTCGAGGTTATCAGGTTAGGTTTTCCGTCAGTTTTGATACAAACTGACGCCAAACCTAACCTGCCAACCTCTACTTTGACAGTGACATTACCATATAGTAATGTGACATTTTTATGCACCAAAGTGCCACTTTATTAATCGATTTTGAATTTAGTTAAATAGCTCATTATTATAGAAAAAGCGAAAAAATATTTTCCACATTGTTAAACATTTATTACTAATAGCTTAATTTGAAAATAAACTGTAAGTTTCATCAATGAGTTATTTAAAAAGTAAAAAAAGAAGTGCTCATTCTGCCCCAATTAAATCAATTATACAATCATAAGAATAAAAATATACATTGTTTATCTGTAAAATCTAACCTCATTCTTCTATTTTTAGTTCATCAAATAATTAACTGTTTAAAATATTAATGTAAACGTCTGAAGAAGTTAGTTTTAAATGCAAACGAAAAGCGAGAAAGAATTAATTTTATTGAACAATTTAGCTACATAAATAGTTAACTTCCAATCCCAAAATGAACCTACACAAATATAATAATTAACATATTTTAACAAGTTTTGTTGCTCTTCTATGTTGTAGCACAATCACATCTGCCTGCAACTACGGACGATACTGAATTGCATATTTCACTCTAAATTATGGTTCTGTTTTTGTCTAATAACCCCGCCAACCCGGACTCTAGAATAGGGAAACCGGGCTCTGCCTGTCACAAGCCAGGAAACAGAGCGAGCGATAGAGAAGTAACACCGCTAAAAAAACAGGGTTCAGCTGGTCCGGCTGATAGCACCCTGTAAGGGCCCCTGCCAAGGCACGGCTCAGCTGACCTGAGGTAATGGCTCCCATATGTAAAATGGTAAAAATTTAATGGAACCTATGGCGGTAGTCTACTGGCACAGTTAACGAGGGCTTAGTTTCTTAGACGAGGTTGGATGTGGAATTTCGTCTTATTGGGGTGGCGGAGGACTTCTCTAATGTGGAAGCAATGGCAGCGCAAATGGCTTTAGTAAGATAAGCAACCACTAACTCGCCAACTCTCCTTTTAGAATGAATATGTTGAACTCTACAAGAAGTCCCCAGGTGAGTAGGACAAAAATTCCAGAATCTCACACTGACATCAGGTCAGTCTGCCTCACGGATTCTGGGGTAGACAAGAATTCGATAATAATAAATCATCCATCCAAACTGTTACCGCACAAAAATGATACAACGATATAACAATCCAGCCGCTCAAGCGTGCAAAAGAAAATCATACGCTCGAGAGCCGGACTTGCTATCCACGACACGATAAAACGGCATGATCGGGAAATAAACCGAGAATACAAGGCCCTAACCCTGTTAAGATGGAGGCAACAGGAAGGGTTGCTCCAGTTAAAAACTCAGCCGCGTGGGCGGGTTCTTTACGACCTTCGAGTTAGGGCTGTACTCCAATACGAGAGGTAAATGATGTTAAATAAAGGTACACCACCATTTTATTGACTAAATCGGGAAAGAACACCCGCAAAACAGGTGAGATTACTTTGAAAATGGAAGTACATAACCCACCTGGCCACTTCTACCTTGGCAGAGTTTGGTTGGCGAGTTATATACAGTATTGACTTACCTTACAACAATAACTCATTAAAGCAGTTGTTAAACTCCTTCCCACAGCTAAAAAATACACATAAAACGCGAGCAAATACCATAAACACACAAATGAAAAACATAAATACTTGACAATAAACTCTATTGGAATAAATAAAATATATGCAGGTGGCAATAAACATGAAATTGACTAGTTAGATTTAAAAATGATCGAATAGATTAGTTGGGTTAGATTGCGCAATACGTTAACTTAATTACAGATAATGAACTTGACGGCAAATACAATAATGTGGGTCAAGGTAAACGAAACTGCCACAAGTTACGTTACACAAACAAATACGACGGCAATTCATTAAATTTAGCAACAACAAATAACATGGTTAACAACAAAGACGCTGAACTGTTCAACACTCGACGCTCACTGTACATGATACACTATAAAAGCTAATTTACAATCGTTACCTGAAGAAGATCAGCTGGCTGCATTTGACGTGCGACGCTGTATGTAATCACCTTTCCAAACAAACTGCCTTAAGATGCCTGAAGCTGCCTGAAGATGTCTGAATCTGCCTGAAGAAATTGCACAATAGCAACGGGAAATTGCTGACGAAGGCTGTCTGGGTCTAACATCCTCTAACGCGGGTAGAGTGAACTCCGAAGCGGTACGGCAAATCTGAGAAACGATAAACGGAAGTTCAGTATGCCCCAAATAAGCTTATGGCTGATATTCACACTGATAATCCGTCTTGCGACGTAAATTTGAAGTTGCCTCTTCGCGGTAGACGGGAATTCAGAGCTTACGAGAGCGTAACTGCTCAACAGCGACCCCAAGACTTCATCATCACGACACGTGCAGCACTCCTCCAGAAGGCACCACAAATCCGACGAAAAGAAAACAGTTCTAATACCTCAAATGGGCACAAAACGATTCATGAAGTACACATAATTATTCAAAGCGGAATTACAAGTCCCCCGGTCGCAAAGCGATGCGAACCGGGGGCTAGTCGACACACACATCTGTTCTAGTTCAGAGACCGGTAGGAAGTGACGCTTAAGTCACAGATTCGAAATGCAACTCCGTTGACGCAAACGCGTGACTACGCTCCATCTGTAACGCTAGCTCCCGTTTCAATTTGAGTAATTTAATATTAAATAATATTTGCAAATTTAAACGTCGCCGACCTTTCGCGTTATCAAGAATTCGGTGTGTTTCAGCAAGATAAGATAGCTCAGACCGAAGTTCCGCCCGTGACAACAGCGCGAACAATGGCGAGACGCGCGCCGTTCCTCCCCTCCTAGAAACTTTGCAAGACCTATAAAACCAGTTGCAGAGCGTATTTCAAGAGAGATTCCACGAGACTTTCCCTTCCGACTCCGAGACCTTCCATACAGATTTCCCCAGTCCCAGATCCCCAATCCTGACCGTCCCGTCCGACTAAAGAGAGATTTTTCCTGCTAGCACCAGCTCCCTTCAGGAGATCCCGCCCGACCGAACTTAGCAAGCTAGATAATAGGTTGTTTCGACCTAGTGGTGAAAATCCGCCTGGATGTCAATAACTTATTAATTAGTTAGCTTCCCCGAGAGTAGATTTGACCTAGTGAATTATTTTGGGAAACATCTCGCAGTCGCCAATAAACAGAATTCGACTCAGTGGTGAAAACCCGCCTGGCTGTCCTCTGTTTATCGTGGTTTGACCTAGTGGCTTGCCAAAATAAATATCTAGATGTCATCAATTCTCCCCAGCCGAAATATACGGCCCTAATTAAATAAAGCCCGATACATTTTGGGCCGCTTTGAAATCGAGTGCCTGCACCGCTCGAACTAGAATTTTTACGCCGGCCGCAAATATTAACTTGCGAGCTAGCAGAAACCCCCGTAAATTCATAAAAGTTGGCTACCGTTACATTGCAAAATTAGGCATTCAGCCGGCCGAATAGAAACATATCACTCTTGCAAAGTAAATGTAAATTTACCTGTTAATTGTTGAAAATTGCGGCACGCCGCCGGTCTCAACGATCCCAGGAATGTGCAGGCTTCCACAATCATATTTACGAGAACCACGGGGCCTTGTTAAATCCTCCCGTGATCACGCCGCTGCACGGCGTCCCTCCCGGGTTCTAATTCAACCAATTGTCGTCACCCGGAAAGGGTGGAAAAGTGTATTAATAGATTTAATTTGTTGATTGTTTATAGAAGCACGAGGCGTGAACTTTGACAGCTATTTTCTGCGACGCAGCCACTGCGCGGGTCCACGTAAGTGCGAGAGTACCGAACAGACCCGAACACCCGAAGTGAGCCTCTCCAGCCGTCGACGTCCATTTTCGTCCGCATGCGAGATGGGTTGCGGCATGCGAAGGGACAGCTCGCGCCGTTATTGTTATTAAATGTCAAATTGATTGTAAGTCTCCTATTTTCGTTAATTCATGCTTTATTATTTTGTACATAGTTAAAACAAATAAATGTTATACAGGATACTCCGTTAGTGTGTTTTGCTTATTTATGGTATATCTGAGCGAACGATCGAACCCTGTCTCCGATTTATGAGCTAACCCGTGGTAAATAAATTTTACAACCCCTTATAAGCAGGGGGAAAATATTACACATCCTTGTCTAGCTTAAGTAAAGAACGAGAGCTGTGCGGAATTTTCCAGCGAACTGATTCAATGTACCTTGACAACTTCCCACGAAACTTGCAGGAGACCATGAATGTGCCAGAACAATAACGAATACGCAGAATTTGATAAGCTGGAGCCTGTATTGCTCGCAAAAGAACAAAGGGTGAATTTATAAATGGATTTCGACGAATACAAAGAGGTCTGTAACACGTTAGCAGCGGAAGAATTAAATCTCGATGTATATGCAAGACTGTAATGCGTTAATATTTCGGCAGGCGGAAGAAAGGTTTTTATGAAAATGAGAATGAATTTTGATAACATTACCACTAAATTACGAATTTTTACTACGTGATTCGGAAAGGATGCTAAAATCTGAAGAAATTGCTAAGCTTGACAAATAGTTCTAACAAAACTTAAACATAAAAATTTTGAGCTAAATATATGCGGTTATAATGTTCAATCTTTGAAATCGGATGATCGATTACTTGAACTAAAAGAGGAATTGAATAGCATCAGATGGGACATAGTGGGTTTATTTGAGGTAAGAAGAAAAGGAGAAGAACGATATGTTTTGAGTAGCGGGCACGTTTTCCATTACAAGGGACAAAACGATTCGAGTGTCGGGGGTGTAGGATTTCTGGTAAATAAGACACTAAGAAGTAATATTATAAAAATCTACGCAATATCAGACAGTGATATACCTAACATTGAAAATCAACAGTCGATACAGTCTTAAAGTTATTCAAGTTTATGCCCCAACAAGTACACACAGAGATGACGAAATAGAAGCACTCTATGAAATATTGACGCGGCTCTGAAAAATGACGTTACACAGTTTACGGTGTTGACAGGTGATTTTAACGCGAAGATGGGAGCAAAAGAAGATGACAATGAATCCTGTATGGGAAACTATGGATACGGAAAGAAAAACGAAAGGGGAAAAACCATGGTAAACTATCTACAAGAAAATAACCTGTATAATATGAACAGCTTTTTTAGAAAGAAAACACAAAACAAATGAACTTGGAGAACTCCAGACGGTAAATTAAAGAATGAAATTGACTACATGGTGACAAACCGAAAAGAAATCATTAAAAACGTGGAAGTATTGAATAACTTTGCAAGCGATAGTGGTCATAGGCTAATCAGACCACATCTTTCGATAAACACTAAGTATCACAGATATAAATTAGTTAAAAGTTCATAAAAAAATTTATACAGAGAAGCCTTGAAAGCCCATAGTGCACAATATAAACAAGAAATAAATAGGAGGGCAAGCAAATTGATAAAACTTGGGATTAAAAATAACAATGTAAACAATATTAACAGAAATCTCATTAACCCTCCAGTACCCGTTCAAAATTCTAAGACATCAGTACCCGCACCGGTCTCGCAGTCCGACACCCCTCTGCCACCTCCATAAAAATAATAAGATATCTTATGGCATTAGTTTCTTGTTCACTAACGTCTTTCTAATCAGATATTTCCTGTTCAGTGTCACTGTTCATTTCCCTAGTTTCCAATAAATTATCTTCGTCAGACGATGGCACATCTTCATAAAACGCGTTGTCGACATCCTCCTCCTCTATTATATCTCGCATCGTCTGTTCTAGTCGCGCCTGTTCTTTCTCATAAAATCTGCCATGACTATAATAATGTTTTAGTATAACAGTGTTACTAAAAATGCAAAAAATACTTCGTTCTCCTCACATTGGTAGTATATCAAAGGTAAAAATAAACACAACTCGGGTACCCGCTTCGGTCTCTGAAACCGAAATTATAAATAACTTTTAAACCACTGCACGCACGAACTCAAAACTGCATACGGATCTTCAATGGCAATATATAGGAAGGTAGTGAAATAGGCGGTAAACTAACGCTAGCACATTAAGTAATATAATGCATCATGTGTTTGCTCGGTCTCACAGACCGTAAACGGGTACTGAAGGGTTAAAATAATAAATGAGTCAACAAACAAAATTGCCTTGACGAAGCCCAAAATCAGGATAAACATTCTATTGAAACCAAAGAACTAATGAAAGGTAGAAGATAAATGAGAAACCAAGAAAAAGGAGGAACATTAGAATATAGCAAACTTAATAAAGAAATAAGAAAAACCGTCCGTAAAGACAAATACCATAACCAACAATTAGCTCAACAAATCATAGAGGAGAATTATAATATGAAGATCATGAAGAACAATTTATCATTAGGTAACAGACAAATAACGAAATTAGTAAAATCTGACGGTTGCGAAGTAACAACCAAAGAAGGCGTGCTAAAAGAAGCGGAAGAATTTTACCGTATCTTATATACATCTCAAGCACAGGAGTCAGTAAAATACAATAAAAGGACAATACTGAATGTTGGTACAGAAAATATTCCGGATATCACTATTAGTGAAATAAAGATGGCACTTTATCAAATGAAAGACCGGAAAGCGTCAGGAGAAGACGGCATAATAAGTGAACAACTCAAACATGGAGGCGAAAGTACACTAGAAATACTTAAAGCATTATTCAATAAATGTCTAGAAACTGGAAGCGTACCCTATGACTGGAATAATGCTATAATAATATTACTACATAATAAAGGAAATAACACTAACATTAAGAACTATAGGCCGATTAGCCTACTGTCTCATCTATATAAAGTCTTATTAAAAATAATAACAAATCGACTAACCACCAAACTCGACGCATACCAACCTATTGAACAGGCAGGATTCCGCAAGGGATTTGGAAAAAATGACCATCTACACACTGTAAAGCTGCTGATTGAAAAATGTAATGAGTACAATATTCCTCTGACACTGGCCTTCGTCGACTACGAGAAGGCCTTCGACACCATCGAGATAAATGCAATCTATCGAAGATTAGACGATTGTCGCATAGATAGTCGTTACTCAAATTTAATAAAATTCATATATCAGAAAGATACATCAGCAGTAAAGATAGATGGCATTTCACAAAGGTTTCGAATAACCAGAAAAGTTTGACAAGGAGATACATTATCTCTTAAACTATTTACATTAGCCCTAGAAAACATTTTCAAAACATTAAATTGGGAAGATATGGGAGTAAGTATAGATAGACAGAAGTTAAATCATTTAAAATATGCAGATGATGTAGTCTTGATAAGCTCAAGTGGACAAGAAATCGGTGTTATGTTAGAACAACTTGACCAAGTATCAAAAAAATCCGGTCTTCGTATGAATATCGACAAAACGAAGATTCTAACAAAAAATGAAAATGACCTGGACATAAAGGTAAATAACAAAAAAATTAAAAAAAAATAAACAGCTACGTCTATTTAAGACACACAATTAAGATAGGAAAAGAAAATCAAAAAGCAGAGATAGATCGAAGGATAAAAATGAGCTGGACCGCATTCGGCAAACTAAGTTTTATTCTAAGAGCAGAAGATTTCCCACTGAAATTAAAAGCTAAGGTATTTGATGCTTGCATTCTTCCTGTTTTCACGTATGGAATAGAAACGACTGTATGTACACAAATAATTGTGCGCAAATTCGCTGTTTCACAAAGATCGATGGAACGTAAGATGCTGGGAGTTTCCTTAAAGGACAGGAAAAGAAACACCTGGATACGAGAGAAGACTGGTGTAGCAGATATGATCGAGAGAACTGCGAAACTCATGGAGCTGGGCTGGGAATGCTGTAAGGTCAACTGACGATAAGTGGACCAACAGACTCTTAACTTGGAGACCCAGAGGCAGCACTAGAAAAGTAGGGCGCCCCGCAAAAAGGTGGGCCGATGATAAAAACGAAGTAGCTGGGAAAAGATGGATGCGAAAGGCTCAAACAAAACAAGCATTGAAGTCAAAAGGGGAGTACTATGTTCAATATTGGACAGGAAAAGTTTGAAAAAGAATAAGACAAGTCTTGGCTTAACCGCACGGTTTCTTCATAAAAATCGCTCCCCGATCGATTCAAACCGCTCGGCCGGCATAGCTCCTTATCGCCGCCGGCTTTTCGCTACCTCGCCGCTTTTGCACCGCTTGCCAGTCTAAATCAAATCATTTAAAAAAACGTGCAGAGCGATTGCTGAGCGGTTTCAAGACCGCTCCGCTACCGCCAGCCCGTCTGCATAAACCTTATTAAACTGATCATCAGTAGTAGTAGTATTTCTGTGATAGGTATATATCAGAGCGTTCCTCGTTGCATTTTTATCGATTACGTTTTTCGCTTCCTGTGCAACATTCAAATGATTCGCCGAGATGCATACGCCCTCCGTAGTGGATGTGGCAGGTAACAATAAACCGGGTGCAGCCAACACCACAAAAGCTTGCAGTTGTCATAAGTTCCAGGCGGCATGTTGACGTCAAAATGATGTCAATTATTAGTCAGCAACAACCCGCTGCGACGTCTACAATTGACGTACATATGATGTCAAAATGACGTTTTAATGCCACAGCCCAATGACGTCAGCTAACGACCAATCTAGTACGTCACGTAATACGCCAAATAGACGTATTATTGACGTACTACTTTTAAGAAAAATGACGTAGATGCATTAAAAAAGTTTATTGAAATTACAATAAAATTATAATTAAAACTTATTTTAGACTTAATGTACAGGGTTTTTAGTAATAATTTACCTATATTACTGCTGTACCTCAAGAGAAGTTTTTTTTCCTAATTGCCATTTTGCTGCCTCTTCAAGTTTTCTGCTTCAACCAGATTTTTATTTTATCCTCTATTTCTCTTTCCATGATTTGAGGTGAAATTTTTCAGCACCTAGAAGATTAAATAAAAAACATTAGTTTATGTTTGTATTATAATTGTTTTGTCTTTAATTGCATTTGAAAGTTTGTAGCACAAATGTTCAAGCTCAAAAAGTATTCCCAAAAATTATAATTATGTATTAATAATTTAAATGTGTCTTACTAAATTGGGACAGATTGTTTAAATAATTTTAGACCATCACCGCCAAAAACTTTGTTCGGAATTGAAACAAATTTGTTAAATTTTAATAACCTTTAGACATTTAAAACATCTGCCGGACGAAGTTTTTTGGCTGAAATAATACTCGATAGGTTTTCTTATTTCAAAATATTTATGAAAAGTAATGCTTTTTGTTTTATAGGTTAAAGTTGTAAGCGACATATCTGTGATTTAAAATAACTTTTCAACAATTAGACTTTAAATCTACATTTTTTTAAATTATATATTGGTTTTGGCAAAGTATCAAATTTTTCTTCTGATTTAGCCTGTATATTGTGGCTACAATTAAATATATTGTTGCACATTAAATATTGCTTGACAATATCTTATATTTCTTTAATTTGCAAAACTCTTAAAAATAACTGTAAACAAAAACATTTACTTAAACAGTGAAATGTAAAAAAAAGACTTACGAACAATAACGTCCTTTAGCTTCAATCCCGAAAAGCCCTTTTTTGACAACGCTTCTTGAAAAATGTAATCACTGTAAAAAGTTTAATTTTTAATTGTGCAGTGTGGAATATCAAAGTAAAGGTTGTTTTTTTAGAGGCGGAGCACTTTAAATTGAAATAAAACACAGAAAAATGTTTTTAATATTCATGAAATTGGCTTTATTTGAAAAATAATTTTTTGGCATTACTGTTTGAATGTGATTTCGGGCATGTGACCGCCGCGGCTGGCGCGTACGTAGCGTAATCTGGAGGTTCAATTTTCACACACTCTTTGCAGTAAATCAGGCTGTATTTCGGCAATAACCCGTCGAATGTTGGCTTCCAAGTGCTCAATTGTTTCCGGTTTATCGGCGTAGACATGCGACTTTACATATTCCCAAAGCAAATAATAATGTAGTCAAATCGCACGAGCGAGGTGGCCAGTTAACAGATTTCTTGAGATTAATCGTTAGTAAAATTTTTTTTTAGAGGCGGAGAACTTTAAATTAGCAATACTGTTTTCTGTGACAGCCGATTTGACAGTTCTCGGTTGTTTTGAAATTAGTTTGGTGTGGCAATTCATCATGAAATGACTCACGCCGGAGCAACGTTTGCAAATTTTTCATATTTATTTTCCAGATTACGCCATGTACGCGTCAGCAGCAGCGGTCACATGCCAGAATCATATTCAAACAGTAATGCTAAAAAAATATCTTTCAAATAAAGTCAATTTCATGAATATTAAAAACATTTTTCTGTGATTTATTTCAATTTAAAGTTCTCCGCCTCTAAAAAAACACCTGTTACATACCAAAGCAATGTATGCTTCAAAATGTCGTAAATCATCCTTTTATTGTAAAGGAAGCGCCACCTCAATATCATCTACTGGTAGATCAGTGTAAGGTGTATTGCTAATACCTCGATTTTGTTTACAACGAATCCAATTGAGTATTTGGTTATTTTGTTCTATTACAGTTCTTAGTAAACCTTCAGTAGTAGGCTTATTTTCTTTCAAAACTAAATATATATATATATATACACAAGGCGAAGAATTTGACTGGGAAAGGGGTTATAGTCAACACCAATCTCAGTACTTGGGCAACGATTACAAGAGCTATTAATGGTTTGTTGTTTCGAAATATATTTATTCCATTCTCAAGACCTAACAACTTGCGGCACAAAACCGAAAAGGCACATGTAGTTCACAAAACATGTGACTAGATTTCAAATTTTAAATTTACAAAAGCAGTACAGCGAATGCAGCATATCACACAACAAAAGTAATGCTAGATTTTCCTGTCACCAGGTTACATGTTAAAAATCCACAAATACATTTAAAATTAATTAATTACTACAATTTTTATTAGTTTTAAGCCATAATGGCCGTCAATTTGATTTTATATATATATATATATATATATATATATATAAGCAAATAAATAAAACAAAAAATTTAGGTAAACTTGCAATTTCAGACATTATTATTGTACTTGTATTATGTTCAACACGAGCTGCAACATGAGGTTCATCAACATGAAATGCAAACCGAGGTTCAACAAAAGTTCCTTGGTTTAAATATTCTATATGTTCCACTGCCTGATAACTGAGAAAACTTCCTGGAATAGCTTGACTAAGACCTATAAATAGTGTAGTTATTAAATTAAGTAATTAGCTGGAGATAACCAAAAACCGTTTGTTTTTGTGCTTAAGGTAATGCTGTTAAAATGTTTATGCGGTGGTCTAAGAAGTGTTTTCTTCTTCTTTTGATCATTTATTGTATCTCGCTTGTCACTTTCCTCACTTGACTCCTTGCTATCACTTTCAAAAAAATTTCTTAGTCGCCTTTTTGTCCTGGGTGGCAAATTGGTCTCATCAACAGTTTCTAAGTTAGAGACTTTTTAAATTTTTTTGCAGCTTTTCCGTACTCATCTTGAAAAAACAACACAAACATAAATTAATATTAAATGTCTAGCCAATAAATAATTAAAAATTATACTTATGCAAAATGTAATATTCTTCATAAATATACCAGTGCAGTAGTGACGTACAAATCAGCTGTGGCATCAAGTTGCTGTGAAAATGTTTTTAAACAAAAAATTCTTTTGTTATTGTTGTAATTAGCTTTGGCTCATTTTTGATGCTCGAGCACATAAAAATGCCAAATCTGCTAATATAGAATAAGGTTCTGTAATCAAATTAATAGCACTTCATGTAATTTGTGTAGAATAGATAGTGCAAATAACTACTTATTTTTTATGCTCAATGTGACGGACATCTTTCTAAAAACTCGTTGACGTGTTACAAATCTAAATGCAACTTTCATTGAATGTGTAACCAAATAGTTTGGATTCTCAACTAAATACACAACTGCTGCAAAAAATTTACACTTTAATTTGAGCAATTTCTAACTTGAGGGGCTCTTTCTGACTGTACTAGATCGTTGGAACTTTTTTGTCGTTTGTTTGCGGTGGCCAATAAACTTCTCTCTTCAACGGAGTAAGCCAGGCTGAATGGGCAAGCAAAACGCCACTATCATTATCAAATTCGACGCGAACATACGCCATAATTAGTAATTAAAAGAATTTAGGTCGGGAAGGGACATCACGCCGCGACCGAGTCGCCGCGGCCGACTCGTCGCGATAAATTGCCGTTTGCGGAATGAAATACATTTATAAAATATTTATTTATTTATTATGAATAAATAATAATTACAGGAAAATACGTTTATGGCTACTCAACCATCTCGTAGTTATGAGCTATGCCTCTTAAATAATCTATAATGCTTCTATTTTGATAGTCTCTTACTATAAAACTATAAATAGAATCCTGTTGTTCGCATCTCGATATTTCTTTATTTTCATCTGTGGCATGCGACCTACAACCAGCTGTTCGTAGTAAATATCTCGCCCTGAAATACAAATTATTGTCGTAAAAATAGTATTTTCGAACATGCTCTCCAAAATGGTTACTTTTGAAACAGTTTATAGTTCGCAAAATGCTACTTTAGCGGACTGATGGCCGGTTTCTGAAAGGCAATATAAAGTTATGCATTTAATAAAACGAACAAGATACCATCAAATCTCACTTATGACATGTGTAAACAACATTTGATGCAATTTTGTTCGTTTTATGAAATGCATAACTACGTACAACCTCTTAGAAACCGGCCATGAGTAACATAAAGGTAACTTAGCAACACTTTACAGGACTGACTTTGTTTATCCCGAGTCAGAACAATATTTCTGTTTTTTTTTCGGAAATTGAGCCGGAACGTTTAGAGAGCTTATACAAAAAAATCTTTTATGAAACTCGTACGAAAAAAAATTTAGCGAACTCATCTGATATTGTGAACTCGGCTAGCACCTCGACCGAAAACATCCAGATTCGTCCGCTAAACTTTGTTTAGCGTATTTGTAAAAATAACATGAAGTAATATTTCCTGAAATATGCAGTAAATCGTTTTCGGCGTTTTTCAATAAAAATTAATAAAATAAATAGTAACATTACCTTTTTGTACTTTGCGAGGCCATCAATTAATTTCCAAATGGTCGGATAATCCATTCCAAGTTCTACTTGAATTCAACGATGCGCAGCTTCTGCGTGATTATTCGTGCGATTTTGTCCGTTAATAACCCTATCCTTTATCTAATAGACGTGTCTGTCTGGGACGCTGTTTTGTCTGGGACGCTGTTTCAGCAGCCAAACCGTAAGAGATAGAGAAAAAAGTTATGAAAGTTATATGTTTGGAATGGTTATGTCGGGTCAGGAACCAAATTTCAGTCACGTGACACTTCCGGTTTTCGAGAAATCACGTGATTTCCGTCCGTCCGGGACGCTGGTTCGTCCGGGACGGTCTTTTTTGTTTTATTAAATGAGACATTTGTCTCACTGGACTGCTAGTTATATAATAATACCCACATTTCGGGAAGATACATTGATGGGCGTCTGCCGTTCCCACGTCTATTCATTCGACCGACGTAGTAGTCTTCAAACCATTCGAGAAGCGGTTGAAGTTCTGGAGGTATTTCTTGTGCCAAAGCGTCGATGGATTCATCTAGATCCTTTATAGGTACAAACGGTAATGTAGTCATAATTTTTGCTTTGAGAGCGAAATCTGCGTCATTTTTATATCTTCTCATCAATCCTAACTGAGAAAGATGTTTCTGCATATTATGGACGAGATGAAAAAACAACCAAATATTTCGACTTATTCAAAACAATCCTTCATCGCATTGAAAGCTGCCGCTTCGAAATCGCAGAATATGGAATCCGGGTTAAGATTTGGTTGAATTAATTTGATAATTTCAAACATTCTGCTGTAGGTATTTCGCTACTTATTTGGTAATAAAGCGTAATATATCGGATGAACTCCACCATATGCTTGGGCTAATATTGTATAAACCTGTGCAAATAGTGGAGGTGTTGGTTTAAAGGTTCCATCACCGTACCACTGCTTGGAATTTCGAAGAATTTCCAAACTTTGCCTTCTTTCAAAAATTATAATTCTATCTGGATCGTAGTGTCGACTGTCGGCCAATACAAAATTTTCACGTATTCCTAGCTGAGGTTCATAATATCTGTATATTTCTGGAATAACAAGCGTTTCGAGATTGAAGGGATTTGGCGGCGCCGCATTTACTTCGTTTCTTTTTCTTCTGACTGTCTTACGAAGTGCTCCATAAGTTGGAAGGGCTCCTTGGGCGGCTTGAGATAATCCAACGGTACACTCGTTTACAACTTGAACGGTAGCTTCTACAGTTTCTTCCGCAAGTCTTTTAACTACCATGTGAATGCTCGTTGATCGTCTTCACAACCTGCTCGCCAATAGTGTGGATCCTCGTTTTACAACTACCTCTTTGCTCACACCGCCAAAACTTCACACTACCGTCACTAGAAGTTTTATCGAACACATAAATAAAACCGTCAAAGTAAAATTTCTCTTTTCCGAGCTGAGACAATATTTGACCTGCCATTTCTAAGCGAATTTAACCGTTCCAAAAACCAGGAACAACTAAAGCAAAGATTTATTTTTGCGTTCTGTAAGTAGGAGCGGAACTGATGGACAATAACAATTTCTGTGATTTTAATGCAGCTAACGGCGGATTACTGTTAATTGCCTACATTTTAAAGCTTCTGTAAATATTTTTGGTCGAACTAGTACAGCCCTAAGATGTCGACCTATTTTTTTAATTTATTTATTTATATACATTTGCATCATACAAAGTACGTGGTATTGCCCGAGACAACGGATCTAAATCGCACTGTAATTATGTGGGAGCAGTTATCAACAAGTATTCTTTTAGCTGCTTCTTAAAGAGGTGGTGTGTTTGCGCAAAATCAATATCTATTAGAACAGAAACTTCATTTGTAAATTCATAACAATATTAATAAGTGAATTTCTACATAATGATGAAAAAGAAATGTAGTATAGTGGTGTGAACCTTGTTGGTCTACTAGGGACTTTTAAATTAAGAAAACTTAAAGGTTTCGCATCGTTTATGTAATAATTCATAACTTTAAATCCAAATACCAACAGACTATAGTTTCTGGATGCCTCTCAGCTAGGTACCTCAAACTCCGCACGGAGCGTAACCGTTCTCACTGTAGTGTAATTTGGATATGTATTGTATTTTTTATAATATAAATATCTTAAAAATCTGTTTTGCACCATTTCCAATTTTTGTTTTGGTCCAACGTTAATTGGATACCACACAACTGATGCATATTCAAGCTTCGATTTAACAAACGCATTATACAACATTTTTAATGATTGATGGTATTTTTGAGATGCTAAGACTGTCTAATTAAAAATCCTAGGTTGCGTAAAGCTTGGTTTTTAATTATTTCAATATGGAGGACAAACTTAAGTTTAAAATCGTAGTGAACTCCCAAATTTTTAAAATATGCAGTTTTGTGAAACTCTTCATTATTCATTGTATAATTATAAAGTAATTTATTTGTTTTCAAAGTTAATGACAATACACATCATTTGGATATATTAAAGTCGATTTTATTTCTAAGGCTCCAGTCGTACACACGATTAATATCAGCTTGCAGGGCAAGGTTATCATTAGGATTTTCTATTTTAGAGTAAAATTTCATGTCATCAGCAAACAGTAAGCAACTTGAGTGTATTAATACATCAGACAAGCCATTAATAAAGATTAAGAATAGTATTGGTCCCAAATTAGACCCTTGGGGTAATCCCGAATTAGCAGTAAATTTACCTGAAGTATTCCCGTCATGCTTTACATAAAAATATCTGTTTTGCAGGTACGAACTGAAAAATCGCATATTGCTAGATGACACCCCATACGTATGTAACTTTTGTAATAGGATATCGTGATCAACTGTGTCGAACGCTTTTTTGAAATCCGTATATACAACATCCACCTGTTTTTTATTTTCAAAAGAAGTCATTACATCATGTAAAAATGTTGCTAGATTGGTACTTGTCGATCTTTTAGGAACGAAGCCATGCTGAGAACTACTAACATAATGTTCAATATGATTCCAAAGCTTATTGTAAATAATTTGTTCAAATAATTTAGCAACAGCCGATAGTACCGCAATAGGTCTATAATTTTCAATGCAGGATTTGTCACCCCCTTTGAATACTGGGGTAATCAATACCTCTTTCCAGTAATCAGAAAACACATGGGTTTTAAGGGAGAGATTGAATATATGAAGTAGTGGGAGTTCAAGATAATCTAAACACGCCTTAATTATATACGGAGGAATACCGTCAACTCCAGCAGCCTGTTTTGGTTTTAATTTTTTAATTGCAGCGACATACTCGTTGTGAATCACCGAGCCTAGATTGAGAAGATTATTACTTCGAACTTCGTCATTGCAATTAATTTTATATGTAGATGGCGTTGGATTGTAAACTGATTCAAAGTATAGTGCAAAATTCTCAGCAATTTCAGAGTCGCGGACCTCTACATTATTACATTTCATTGTGAGGGAAGTGTGGGATTTTCGTTTATTTTTAATGTAAGACCAAAACAAATTTGGTTTGGCCGTAATTTTAGATTCCACATCTTTAATATATTTAGCGTATGCTTCTCAAGTGAGATACTTTAGTTTACGCCTTTCATTTACGTACTGTGATTGTTGATCAGGAGTACGATTTTTAATTTTCCTTATTCTTGGTTTTCAATTACATCTTTATTTCACTAGTGAACCAAACAGGAAATTTCGCGTTTTTTATACAACGTTTTGGAACGGCAGTATCGATATGCATAAGAAGCATATTACAAAATTCTCGTAACGCGTCATTCACATCTGTCTGATGATATAGGGAAGTCCAATCCATGTACAGCTGATTGCAAATAAAAGTGGGACAAGTCTTGAGACTACTTTTTGCGTTTTTAATAACGTGTGAAACTTTCTCTCTAACTTATATTTCCGTAGGTGAATACATAAAATATTATTAAAGATGGAAGCATAAGAAAAGGAACATAATTACGAGTATTTAAGATGTTATTGTACTTCATATTACAATATTACATATTAGCTGTCTCAGTTTTATTTGCAATCAGCTGTACATTAGTTGGCTTAATTTTTGATGATAACCGAATAGTGATATTTAAAGTGAGATGCAAAATAAGTACGATACAAAGACGAACGAGCCGAACAGACTAATCGCCAATTCATTCGGGCCACGAAAGTTTGATATAAAAGACGCGAAACTCAAATATATGGTATACATATTGTAATGATGCTCGCGCCTTCTGTTTGATTTAATTATGATATTATAATAAAATGTAATTCTTAGTAGGAGCCCAAAACAACTTTTTAATTATTGGTTAAATTCTATAGACTGATTACAAATAATTCAGTATTTACTGGGTTCGTTAATTACAGTATTATGCCATTTACTATAATTTATTTACTTGCAATTTAATATTACAGAAGCTAGTTCGGTAGGCAAGAGAAAAACTCATATCTCAAAGCTGGGTTCCCTAATACGTTAATTTGAAAATTCGTGTGATACGCCACTGGGCTGTAAATTTAGTTTATTCGCGCGGTAGGTACTTTACTGTGCTATCAATGTTTTACACAAATCGGTTTAATTAGTTGCGGTTCGTTTTTTTGATTTTAAATTTAACAAAAGAAGTTTTATGAGCATTCAATCAGGTAATTTTAAATACTCGCGCCTTCAACGGCGTCACTCTATTTTTTGTTTTTAGGCAAAACCGATTCTTGCTTGTTAATAGACGCCAACATGCAATTGTTATTTCTAACCTCAAATCTAGATTTTTATGCTAATGCTGGATAAATTGCTTTCAATGGATGCTTAAAACTTTTAATCTGCTTGGATCTAGCTTCAATAAGACGTCCTCTCGTTCATTTCAGGACTTCCCGGTTTCTAACGCCGATATTTTGGTTACAAGAAAAACTAACTTAGTTCTCTGCAGCCCTGAGGTAACTGCTCGGACGGTCGCTCCAAGTGGTATCTGCCGGATGCGGGGTCCTGCGATGCTACGGCTGCTGTGGGCGCTTCCTATGCGCTGTGCGGATGGGCTGCCGTTAAAATCCCGGGCTCAGGAACTTGAATGTGCCCGTGATTGAATATTGTAAACTTGAAGTGGCCTCGCTCGGATCCTCGGAATGTGGTATCGGAGAAGATAAGTTTTTTCGAAGGAAATTAAAACCCACACTTCCACTGATACCTGGGTAAATTGCCAACACAATGGTGTATTTTTTATTAATATAAATTAGGTATTTCTATATAAAAACTGTATTTAAATGAAAGACTAGAAATGGTGTGTCAATAATTTAATTTTATTCAACTGTTTCTATCTTCTGGTCTTAATAACAATTGCCTATCTAGAATACAAAAAACGGATGTAGACCAAGTTCAATACAACAATTTCTTAAACTAATATTTCTTATAACTAAAATGTACAAAAATACTATTTCTAAATTATTGTCCTTTCAATTCGGTTTTAAGTTGTCTCATAGCGCCACTACACTTTGTTTTATTTAAATTGGCTTTATTACTCGCGAAATTACACTGACTTGTTTTTTACCAATTTTGTTTCAAATCCTGTTTATTTGTTTCTGAATTTCCTGTCTACATTTCCCTCACTTTTCTTGCATTTTTTATCCACTGTCTACTTTTACCATACTTTCAAGTATTGCTGTCTAATTATTCTAATTGCCATGGTTTGCCTGGTTTATGCTCTTTGCAACGTATTATAATAATTCTGGTTCGTTTACCTTTATTTAAACAGCTCATAAACATTTCCTATTTAATTATTCTGACGTCTACGTTTCATTTAACGAGCACATATTATAAACCTTTCTGTGACAGTTCTATTTATTTGGTTTGGCTTTAATTTTGCACAAACCTCTTATTTTTGGCTAATTTAAAATTATTGATTCCAATCTATGAAAAACGAGCTCTGCCTTTTGCCTTTTGTACTCAAATCATTTCATTACTACTGGCATTGCTTTGCAAATGTAATTACGGATTGAAAGTTATACGCTAAATCTTGCAGTTGTATGAACTACCTCAATTCTGTGCTATCTGACTTGCTTTATTTATTTGTGCTGCAAGCAGAGTTGAATTGCTGTTAGGCTCTTTTGTATTTGAATCCTTCCCAAGCACAGCCTTTTTTAAAAATTATTCTCTTTGTGTAAGATTGTAGATGTGTTAAAGTTAAATTTGTGGTGACTTTTATTGGCATGGTCAGTTAAAGCAGTTTTTTGTTGGAAGGCGATAAGTTATTAATTTTAATAGAGTATTTGTGTTGATTAATTCTATTTTTTAATAGTTGTTTACTTTGACAGTTACAGTTATTATAATCAATTTGATAAACTAATTTAGATTGCAGACTTATTTCGGTTTTATCTTTAAAATTAATAAAGATATTTTACCCATAATATTGTAGTTGTTATATGCTATATTAATATTGTATTTTTTAAGTTCATTTTAAATTTTTGAGAAAGCTTAGAAATATTGTGAATAGAGACATATTTATTTTGTGATGATGTAGAAATATTAAACTCGTTGCCTACACAATTTGGTTGTAATTCTATTGATTGATTAATTTTATTTGTATTTTTAATTTTATTGTTGTATGTATGTAGAATCGTTAACCTCTTGTTAGCTTATAGTGCAGTCAGTAGGGGTTTTTGCCCTACAAAAGGTGGGGTAGAAACGATTTATATATACCGGGTGGTTGGTCATACCTCTGAACATAGGCAATTTACATGGCTTAACAGGGTTACGCATTTTCCTGCTCACCATTTTTATGGAAAAATTGGTAGCGGCACTAAATTAAAGAGAATAATTTTCCGCGTCGTTTAGTATTAAACACTTATTGGATAATGTTAATTGTGCATAAAAATATTAATTTTAAAATTTAGATATTTTCCTCACTTATATTTGAGAATATCTAAATTTATCCAATAAGTGTTTAATACCCAACGACGAGTAAAATTATTCTTTTTAATTTAGTAGCACTACCATTTTTTACTTCGTTTTACAATAAAGGAAGTATTGGATTCACCCCAAAAATTCGAAATTGAGTTTTCAACAAATCTTCATGTTTTAGAGTCTCCTGATCCCAAAAAAAGGTTTTTTTTTATTGGTCTGTCTGTTTGTGTGTCTCTTTGTGTGTCTGTCTGTCTGTCTGTGTGTGTGCCTGTGAACAGAATATCTCAAAAACGAAAAGAGGTGTGAGGTTGAAACTTCATATATAAGTTTTATGTACTATGTAGATACGACAGCAAGCTTTTGAAAAATATCGCATAACCGAAAGTAGTTGTTTACTCTCGCGATTTTTCAGTTTTTTTCGATTTTTTCAAAAACGGCTCTAACGATTTTTTTTAAACTTCTCATTTTTATTACATTTTTAATGTGTATTGATGTGACATAAGTGATTTTCCAGTTGAATACTTCTAAAATGGGTTTGTTTTGTTCTTTTTCTATTTTTTTATTAACTCCTATTTTAAATAGAACACCCAGTATATTATTACATTTTTGATTTCAGCTTAAAATTCTAGAAAAAATTTGTCTCTTTACCTAACATTTTGCACCGTTTTTTTGTAGACAAATGCTTAGAAATTTAAAATCAAATTTTTGGCCAATTATAAGATCACTGTAAAAGGAAGTTGTGTGCCTGTATCACACCAGATTTTTTTCATAAAAATGGTGAGCAGAAATATGCAAAACCGTGATAAGCCATGTAAATTGCCTATGTTCAGAGGTATGACCAACCACCCGGTATATGTTGTCTAGATCGGGATTTTAATAAAAAATCCAAGTTTTAGACCTTGGAGGGGGGCCGCGCGAGCCGCCATCTTGGATTAAAGGTGCTAAAAACTGGCTTTTTCCAAATAACTCCGCAACGGTTGATCTAAGTCAAAAAAATCTAATTCAAAGTTACAGAAGACAACATTATTGACATTTTTTGTGTGTAATTGTTGTTTCTAAGTGTAATATGAAAGGAGTTACAGCGGCGGAAAGATAAACGTTTCTCTAAAAAAATAGTGTTATTTCTCATTTTTAAAGTTTTTTATTGTATCATTTCTACCTGTTCGTTACGTAGTTCTAATAATTTAATAAACGTAAAGTAATAGCTATTTAAGTAACAAGGAATGTAAGGACCTATTAACATTTGAGGTAGGCAAGTACAAGCCAAGGCAAAGCCGCCGCTTGTTGACTGCCGAAAATGTTAATAGGCGATACATTCCGAATTATTTTATTATATTTTTCCCGCTGCTTATCGAAATCTTCCTAAATTTTTGAAAAATTGTTTGGTTGTCACTTGTCAACAGGATTAATTTTCGTGAATCTTGTTATCTGTGAGTGTCACACATGTCACATAAACACTTGCAATTATAAACAAAAAGTCCAAGTCTGCATCTTGCGTTGCTAATTTTATTATCCTAGAAACTTAATAATAATATTAAGTTCCGTTGTCAAGGGAAAGCAGCAAACAAATATAATCACTGACTTACACGTTTTGTTACTAAGGCTGACATGATCAGCAGCGGTAAAACTCATTTCCACACCACCATGTGGTAAAGTCAATGGCGCTTTTTTTTATTGTGGTATCCCCAGCAGGCCTAATCCACAGATGTTCAAGTTTAGCGATGTTTCATGTTCGCGATTATATTATTTACTTTTTTTTTAATTTTTGAGGGTTCCGGTCGGTAGATGTTGACGTTTTCATGAGAGTATTCGTCCTCAATGTTATCTTCGAAGTCATTGTCTGTGCTCCTGAGACTCGGGACCTCCATTGATAAAATCAATCTTCGTCCCCACCCCCGATGCGAACTTCTGATGCATTTTCGCATAATTAGCCATAACAGAATCCACAAGAAATTCATTCCACTTTTCCCTCAGCCACCTGCTCCGCCGCATCCTTTTTTGTAATTGCATGGAATAAATTTTAATACGGTCTCGGGTGCTGGATTCTAGTCATTGTTACTGGATTGAATCAATTGGTTTCAACTTTCCAACCCCAGTCTTGTGCATTTTTTTGGATCCATACCACTGTTAGACTTGGTGACACGTCCTAAATGTATGATACTGTGCAGCGTCCTGCGTTGGTGGCAAAGAAGTAAGATTAAATGTGTTTCTGGTATTACTTGATTTTGCGAAATGTTGGTAACGAACTTCTTCCAAGGTATTTTCTTCCATGTCGCCACCATACAAAGTAACGAGAAAATGTTTGAATATGCCTATGGTGTCATTGGATCTTGTGCTTTTGTGGACAAGAGAACAAATTTTTTTTCCTTGGTTGTAGACGGGCGACGTTGTGTCGTAGCCACTAAACGCATGGAGAAACAGAATGTTCTCAGCTGCTTTTTCATATTTAAAACCATTCTCAGAATACACTGCTTCAACAATTTCGCCTCTCTCAGGTTTGTGAAGGTAGATGTTGCTTATATTTAATAAGAAAATCACTGTAATTTTAAATATATTTCACTATAGAGCTTAATTCTTGTGTATAAAAATATTACAAACAGTATAGTGTAAGTTGTTGTTAGAAATTGCACCAACAAAAATGGAGTTTTAACGATATTTTGCAGAAATGCTCAACTTTCCGCCGCTGTAACTCTTTACATATTACACTTACAACAAAAATTAATATACAAAAAATATCACGAGTCTTGTTTTCTTTAACTTTGTATTAGACTTTTTTGACGTAGGATCAACCATTGCGGAGTTATTTGGAAAAAGCCAGCTTTTAGCACCTTTAATCCAAGATGGCGGCTCGCGCGGCCCTCCTCCAAAGTCTAAAACTTGGAGATTTCATCAGGATCTCGACCTGAACAACATATATAAAAACCGTTTCTACCCCACCTTTTGTTGAGCAAAGGCCTTTTTTATTCCTACAGACTGTACTATTAGAGCTGTAGAGGATGGTGCTCTGTACGCTAGCATCTGATAGTGTACTGCTCGACTTGCCCCGAGTTGCGCGATACAAAGTTGGAGCTAGCCTTTCGTGCTTGCGTAGCAATAATTGTGTGTTAGGTGTGTGTTGACCTTGTTACTCTATCTCTTAGAGTCTGTAGTTCTGAGTAGAGCACAGTTAATTTGCTGCCCAACTTTGAATGATCTCACCGAGCCTGATTCCAATCGTCAAGGCTAAGGAAAAATTCCAGCCCCTACGGGATTCGAACCGAGGACTTGTTTAGTGCAAGCTTAGCGCTTTCCCAACTGCGCTATCCGGCTTCTTCTTTAATTTTATTGATACGAAAGTTAATTTGTTTTTTAACCAATTTATTAGGATATTCATTTATGATTAATATATTTATAATTTTTTTGTGAAATTGGTTAGAAGAAAGTAGGATAGCCCTGTCTACTAAATTGTTGATTACACTTTTCTATATTTAATGTTTGTATTTGAATTAAAATTTAAATATCTATTTGTTTTTATGTTGTTACGGTACCTATTTGTTAATATATCACCATTAGCTTGTCTAAATAATGTTAAATCTAAAAAGTCTATGATATTCACTATTATTTGAGTTTTTAAATGTAATATTGAGTTCTGGGTGTACGTTGTTAAAAATATTAAAAAAGTAAGCTGCTGACGCCGGCCTTAGCCCAAAGTGCAATATACCAGGAGCTCATACCACAAATATCAACGCAATCGACGAACTTTAAATTGATTCCCTAGGTTCCGGCCAGACGTGCCTGCGAACTCACCTTTACTGGTTTCCTGTAGTGATGGGCCTATCCGGAATGAATAATCGGAGTTTCCGATTGTTCAAAAAATCGGAAGGTTCCGATTATTTCGGAACTTTACGGAATTCGATTATTTTACTGTTCGGTGCACAAAATTCGGAACTTTCGGAATTCGATTATTTTACTATTCGGTATACAAAATGAGAAAACGAAATGCCAATTTGAACTGAACGGAATACGGAATGTTGTGTTGACTCACTTGACTGCTTTATGCTGGCACTAATGGCAGTGGTATTTCGTAGATTAATTATTAGGTGGTACACCTTACAGACTCCAAATTCATGTATTGTTTTATACTATCTATTATGTACTTTATGTGCCATTAAACTTTAAAATATCACTACCATTTTCCGAAAGTCTATTAAGGTAACTACTGTAATAATTTGAAAAAATATTTTATTTCCTCACATCCCACTGTGCGACTCAAACTCATAAATTGTTTTACTGGCCGTCCTAGAAACCCAAACAATAGATGCAAACGCAGATAAGAGCTTACGGCACAACTTAGTTATTGTTTTGTGGGCGCAACGGTGAGTGCTCGCATCGCAAATTTGGACGCACTTCATCTTCCTTCCGCTAGTTGTTGTTTCGTTCGTTTTCCCTTGTTTGCTTTTACGGAATGTAAAATAATCGGATGATATTCCGATTTTATAAACATTCCGAAATGGAACATTCCGATTATTGAAATCATCCGATTATGCCCATCACTAGTTTCCTGGCCGTCAACGCAACTAACATTTAGAGCCCGTCGGTACCGGCGAATTCTGCAGCCTCCAGGCAGGCGAAACTGCTGGCTCGTGGATAACCCAAGCGGCTACGAAATAGCCGATCCGAAATCACGTAGAGCAGCTTACAGCTACATGGCTAAGCATTCCCAAGTAAATTTAGTTCATCGAGCGCAAGTAAAACCGATAACTCACTAAGTTTTACCACTGCAAATGATTCTTCCGCCATTTAATAAGCTCTTTGGTTACAGAACCAACTTGACAGCAGGCGAGAACCATCAGTGTCACCCACTAGTCTCGCTGCGCTGTAATAAAAGTTACCGGACCGCTAGATGTTCCAGGCCACGATTCCAGCCGTTTACCGATGAATATCAAATTTGTAATTCATCCTCCATGCATAAATTATTGATGATGCGTTTTTAAGTTAATTTTTAGCAGATTGTAAATAATAGCATAGGTATTTTGTTATGCGTATTTTGAGCGTAAGCGAGTCAGACAAGTTTGGGCTAGGCCAGGGTCGGCCCTAGCAAGTTTTTCAGATAGTGCGAAATCTCATTTTGGCGCCCCTCTCCCTTTTCCCCAATGTTTTGGTACTTCACACGTGACTCCCTTTGCTCGCTAGAATAGTATGCTTATAATGTACCTACCTATAAATAGGCAACTGAGGGAGCACCACCTTAACTTATGTTGCTAACTTATGTCGAAAGTCAAAAGAGATATGAAATGAACATTGATACTGTTATTTAATGATAACTCCAGATTTTTAGTTCGTAAAAAAATTATAATGATACTCTTATTTTGGCGGGTAGGGTTAAGTGGTATTAAGGTGCTTGGGTTTTATGTTTTGCTCAGTAGATCTATCGTTGCATTATCGGGGCCCCCTATGACGGCGCCCGTTGCGGTCGCACCGCTCGCACCATCCTAGGGCCGCCCCTGGGCTGGGCACACAGTCACTTTTACTCCGAAGAGCATATGCTACTTTATTTTCAAACACCCGAACTAATATAAATAAATATATATTTAAATAATTACGATTATCGAGATTTTACGTTTGTCAAAAATATTCGAAAGCTAATCAAGTTTTGAAATACTTTTAATCCGCCAGCGTAAAAGTAATCACTTTTATGACTAGGCATAAAAGTAACGCATTTACCGTGTCTGCCAAGTCACATAAGTTGTCACTTTTATGGCGTTTGAAAATAAATAAGTTTATCCGAACTTCTGTATCTAATTACTCAAGTATTTCAACGAATTCTGGTCTATCTGAGATACCTATAAAGTTGTGTGCAACCGAGCAAGAACAAAATTAATAACCCACGTTCGTTGCCCTTCAATATATCAATCCTTTGAATTCCTTCTTGTGAACAGCGTACTCATAAAGCTTCTAGACATTTAATATCTATTGACTGTAATTAATACGCAACTCTTGTTTTGAGTATGATTTGGAGCATACTGTTCCTCTTGTAATTCCACCGTTGCCGTAGATACTTACGTTTGGAAACAAAAAAAGCTGTTTTTAGCCATTATTTCTACCGATTCAATTTTAAAATATCTGACAATACTATGTAATTCTCTTTGCACTTCTGTGGTCACTCGAAACTAACTGAACAAACCACTTATTTTTCCTTTGATGTACAACGTAGTTTTATTACCACTACTTCTTACTTCTTGTCTTTCCCCTGCTCACCTTCTATAACACCCGGATTTTTACATTATCATTGTTCATTCTTCTTCTTCTTTCAACAGCCTCTAATAGTCCACTCCTTAATCTATAAACGGGGCTGCGCGCGCTATTGCGTGGTATATTCTATTCAATTTACCACCATTTTTAGGTCTATTGCGTTGGGCTATTCCGTTCTGTTATACACCCCGCCCCTGCCTTCCCCTGCCTGCCACCTGACTAAAGAAGGAAGCTTTTGGTGCTCCGCCCCTCTCAAAGGGGGCCCTCAGGGCTTCGCTTCTCTCCAAGGGGGGCCTCGGGGCTCCGCCCCTCATAAAGAGGCCCTCGAGGCTCGCCCCCTTTTCAAGGGGACCCTCGGGGATCCGCCCCTCTCCAAGGGGGCTTACGGGGTTCCGGAGGTTTCGCCCCTGTCCAAGGAGCCCTCGGTGTCCCGCCCCTTTTCAAGGGGGCCCTTGGGGCTCGGCCCCTCTCCAAGGGGGCACTCGGGGCTCCGCTCCTCCCAAGGAGACCTATTCATTCAAACGCAAATGGCGGACATCGCGTCTGCCATTGTCGTTACGGACACACATGTTTGGATCGTTCTCCTTTATTTATATGATTTGTAACAATTTTAGTTAGCAGTTTATAGGGATGAGGTAGTAAACCTATAAAGCCGATAGTTAAACATTTTTAATTTATCTTATTTTTCATATAGTAATATCACCTGCGCGTTTTGCCATGTTTCTGGTATTTTGTCCTCTGTAAAACATTTATTGAGGAGTATCTTGATAGATTGTAGTGTAGTACTCCCCCCTGCTTTCATCATTTCTGTTTTATTTCCTTCTTCCCCCGCGGCTCTACCGTTTTTCATTTGAGATCATTTTACTTCTTCACTCGTGATTTCGGGTATCTCTTCTAAACTGACATTTGTAATATTTTCAGAGATGGTATTAGGGAGTCCTGGATTTCCTTGTTTGTATAGTGTACCGGGTGGCCAATTAAGAAGGGCACTCGGCCCTATCTCAAAAAGTAATTGTCGTAAAGACTTGAGGTAAAAAAAATTATAACTAAAGCGGTCAAGAGAAAATGCTGAAAATTATTTTTAATTTTCTAGAATGGCCGCCAGACGGCGTAATCGCATTCTTGAATTTTAAATCCCGTTTTTTGAGAAATATTCTTATATTACAGATAGCTAAAATGAACACCATTTTAAAGCTGAGATAAATTCAATTCTTTTTCTTTAAATGCTTTTTGTGCTATCTCTTAAAGAAAAGTGGGGGGGGGGGTGTCCGAACATGTTCGGAAATAAATGTCAATAACTTTAAAATGTCTGAACGGATTTTATCAAACTTGGAGTCGTTGAAAAGGGCTTTTTTAGGCTATCAACGTTGCTTTAAGCGGCTTGATTTAGATTGCTTCTGTCGCCGCTAGAGGGCGTTTTGCGAGAACACTGCAAATGAAATAGATTTTCTCAAAAAAATTAAATGCAACGAGATCACTTTTATTGCAACAAAAGATAGCCAAATAAGGGTCGGCAAGACAAGTAATCTAAATCAATCCGTTCAAGGCAGCGTTAATAGCCTAAGAAAAGCCCTTTTCAACGACTCCAAGTTTGACAAAATCCTTTCAGCCATTTTGACGTTATTGGCATTTATTTCTGAAAATGTTCGGACACTCTCACCACTTTCCCTTAAGAGGTAGAGCAAAAAGCATTTAACAAAAAAGAATAGAATTTATCTCAGCTTTAAAACGGTGTCCATTTTAGCTATCTTTAATATGAGACTATTTCTCAAAAAATGGGATTTAAATTTCAAGAATGCTAGTACGCCCCCTGGCGGCCATTATAGAAACTTAAAAATAATTTCCAGCATTTTCTCTTGGCCGCTTTAGTTATAATTTTTTTTACCCCAAGTCTTTACGACCATTACTTTTCGAGATAGGGCCGAGTGCGCTTCTTAATTGGCCACACGGTACCATAGAATTCTTCAACAATTTCATTTTTTTTTCATTATCTGGTTGCTATTATCTAGCGGCATCACAATACAGTGGTAATCTGGTGCTCAAGCTTTTAGCAAGTCAGTCATTCGCCACTAGCATGAATAGTTGCATAATCTTCTTTGTAATAAAACACAACCTTTCTTCGAAAGCTTGTCAGAGATTTCCTCAAACTTTTATCGCTGTGATCACAGTCTTCAAGGGAGTAATGGAACCAGATTCAGCTAACAATCAAATAATGTCTTCGCTTTTCTATGATTGCTGGAATTGATCGGCACCGCTGCCTTCTGGCTTTCCCAAAACTATTGATGCTCTAGCAGCTCTACGTCCGAAAATTACAATAAGGATGGTCTGCAATCCTTTGCACTTCTCTAAAACTACACAATGTGTCCTTATTTATCGTGTCGACTAGACTTGATCAGTACAAAGCACACATGTGTTTACGTCCTGCGTTTTCCTGTCGTGCCGTGGATTTAGGGTGTAAGCTCAAAAAACCTCTCAATACTCTTTTTGCAAATGCCCCATTTGCTTATTAAACACGTTTTAAACGGCTTCTAAACTGCTAAGATTACCTACTCTGTTATTTCAGGATTAGAGAACTAGATGCGACTCCATCTGTAACAGCTTCGTGTGAACCTATAACGAGCGACCATATTAGTACATTGTGTATCTAGAACGAAAAGCGTAACATTCCCAGACGACAGTGAATATTGTTGGGCGAGGAGAACACAGGAGTCTGGGAATGTTGTTTTTTGTCCAAGATATACATACTATTTTTCCGCCGATCGATACGAGTAATTAAAAAAATTAGGAAATAGTACTCGAATATACCCTGCCTAGGCTGGGAACATTATTCCTGTACAGTTTTATTGTAAATTACCTAGCAACGGCTGATGTAATGCAATATTTGACTTTGCTCAACAAAATTGTGTCAATAATGTGTCAGTTCTAGTACGATTGTCGGAAAAAATGTTTTATCAAGGGTGAGTACGGAAGCCAAATCAGTGTTATACATCAGCTAACATACAATAAATTCATCTGTCAGTTTGACCTTTGTCACAGGTGTATTCATTAAAATGACTTTCTCACAAGAACATCTGATTTTTAACTTACTTACTTACCTGAATCCTCTTCTATCATTAGGTGTAGATGTTCTGATTTTTTAATTGAATCATATTTTCGAAACGAGGTTACATAGACACAGCATTCAAGTTTCTATTAACGTATTGGGAGAAAAATGTTCAAGTAACATAATATAGGTATCAACAGCTGATTACGCATTACGACGTGCAACTGGAAATTCACTTTGTATATCATACAGTGTACTGTGTAGTGTTAAAATTGATGAGTAATAGTAATTACATTACTAATTCTAACACAAATTGTTGACAATATGTATTTATAGAATATTTTCATTTAAAATGATACCAAAAACGTTCTGGTCAGTTAATACAGTGCTTACGTTGAGTAGATGGTTACACGCATATATATAATACACATATATTGCTAGTAGGGCCTGGAAACGTCAGAAAACATTACGGCGCCGACATAGTCTCACTTAGAGTATAACGCGTCTCGTGCGCATGCGTAAGAATTCGAACTCCGCCTTTAAAAGCGAATTTTAAACTTGCCCACTTCCCCATTGGCCGGACGACGCCGCCGCGCTTGCACACAGCTCATCATTATACATTGAAGAGTTGGTTGTCTGTCTCACTTCCTTGGTCAGTTTCCCACCCATAGCCGCTAGCAATATAGTAAGTATTAGATATATGGTTACACGAGACGCTAATAGCAGCAAGCATCCCAATGTTAAAACCATGTATGTATTACTTACTATATTGCTAGTAGGGTCGGGGAACGACTGAAATATTACGGCGCTGACATAGTCTCATTCCATGATACAATAAGTTTAGTGATATGACAATACGCAGGTTGGGCGCCATGTTGAATTTATTGTGACGTAGCGTGGCCAGTAAACAAACCATGTTAGGTTAAGTTTCGGCTTATTTCTGTTAAGTTTAGAGAAGTTTTTTGTTGTGATAGCTATAATAATAATAATAAAAACAGAAATAATGCGGTGTGCTGTGTTTGGATGTAATTCTGACGATGAAGCTAAACATTTTATTAAAGGCGATGTCAAGTTTTTTCGGTTTCCGACCGACGGTACAATTTGTAAAGGTTGGAAAATGGGTTGCAGTCGAAAAGACGATTTTAACTCGAAAACTTCAAGAGTGTGCTCAAGACATTTTAAAAAAGGATGCTTATCAACGTAATTTAAAATGGGTGGTATTTAACAGTCTACCAAATTTACCCAACCTTTTCGTACAAAAAAATACTTTCGTTTCCCAAAAATACTAAATGCTCACCAAAATTAAGAAAATACATAATCTTAGAGCGACAACCAAAAATTGACATCATGCTAGTCTCTTATATTATTTGTTCCTAAAAATAACTTTCGTTGGCTAAAATGCTAAATGTTCACCAAATTTTATTCCGCATTTAATTCTAACATGATACCCAGATATTTAATTTTCGTCAGCGTCTTATACTATTTAGCATTTAAAAAACACTATTTCTTTGGCAAAAATACACAATGTTTACTATATTTTATACCACATTCAATTTCAAAAGTATACCCAGATTTATATTTCTTGTTGGCCTAAATATCACTTATAAGAAAAATCTATCGTATTTTATTAGGACTTGCTTATTAATGGAGACATAGAAATAAGTCTGAAGAATTCTTGGAAATAAATCAATATCTTTATATATATATATCATTCTTCTGTACGTCTGTATGTAACTGAACTCTTCCTAACCGGCTGGACCGATTTTGATGAATTTTTTTTTGTTCAAGTGGGTCCCTGGATGGTTTAGATTTACAATTGGGCCCGGTACGTGGCGCTGCAATCGGGTTCTAGACAATTTAAAAAAAATGAACGACATTTCTTTTTTAATTTTTTAAAGATTTCTCGCATCAAAACATATAACCCCAAAATTTCACCACACCCCAATATTTTTTAAAATTAAAAAAAAAATCGAAAATTCGAATATCGAAGAAACGTTTGCTGAACCCACTGATAGCAGGCAGCGGACAGGACAACGTCTGTCGGGTCCGCTAGTATATATATAAAAATCTAACACAAATTTCACAAAACAAAATTGAAAATTAAACTTATTAAGTTTTTTCATACGGCAATACACTGGTTACACTCACTGTTAAAGCTACCAATCACAGTGTGCGGCTGCAAGCTGAAGCCTGCAAGAAGTTTGTCTTGAAGCGACAAGTAGAGATGCTCGAGCTTATTTCATTTTGGAGTAACAGAATAATTATTTAACGCACAAGTAGTTTTTTCGAAAAAGACTAAATATAAATGGTTAGCGCGAATATTTATTATGTACAGCACGGGCGCGTAACTTGAGCGTTCTAAATTTGGTGAACATTTAGTAAAATTGGTAGACATATGGAATTTAAAATGTAAGCAATGGTAAAACAATACGCAACATAGCTATTTTAGTGGCGCTGTTCTCATTTTCCGAAGTATAATAATTTGGGTTCCATTAAGATTTTTTGATGTTCATTAAATTTTTTGATGAACAGCGCTAGGGATGTATGGTTTAATTTGGTGTACATTATATTTGATCCCATTTAAAATATGAGCTTCTGAAATGTAGTGTTCCAAATAATGTTCGGCTGATTAAACCAGAAGCGATTCCTAGTGAAAACTTGCCGAAACGATCTTCTTCTTTTGTTGCTGGGTCTAATAGTACTTCCGAAAGGCAGGGGCGGATAGGTAAAAGAAATCGATCCAAATTGGTTGATGGTCTTTTAAAGGAACGGGTGATTCAAACAGTGTAAGAACTATTACTACTTATGATAAATGCATGAAATATTTTAAACAATATTTCAAAAAAATATTGTATTTTAATTGTAATTACATAATGTAATAATAAATTCTTTAGAAATACGGGTGATGGTGGCGGTAGTAGTAGATACTCTCCGGAAGGTGAAGGTATTAATGTAGATGGCAATGTAGATGAATATACTAATATTTTCAAAGTGACTAAAGATACAGGGTAAATTCTATAGTAATTTAAATCTTCACATATCTTCTAAAAATTTTTTTTCAGAAGTCGATAATCGAGATGACATTATTGCAGAATTAAAGAAGAAAGTCAAATTTTTGGAAAGCGAGGTTGAAGCGCCGAAGAAATTATTTTCTTCAAACCAGATTAAAAAGCTTACGAATCCCAAAGGATGTCCACGATGGCCAATCTAAGATGTTTTAAAAGCAATTGTCATCTATTCAGCTAGTCCTCGAGCTTTTTCGATTGCTTCTAAAAAAAGCTATCCTTTTCCAGCTGCATCAACACTTCGATTTTGGTTGAAATATATTAAAATTTCACCTGGTATCTTGAAACCTGTATTTGATATAATAAAATTGAAAGACATGAACAAGATGGAAAAAGTTTGTATATTATCATTTGATGAGATAAAGGTTCGAAAAATCTATTTGTACGACAAGGCTAACGACGAAACTGTAAAGCCATCAAGTTATGCACAAGTATTTATGCTAAAGGGACTGTTTTCGAATTGGAAACAACCAATTTTCTATGATTACGACTGTAAGGTAACCAAGGATCTTTTATTTAAAATAATAAATTATTTTGAAAATTCAGGTAAGCTTCAACAGCAATCTGTTTACCTTACCTCTTCTAATTGTTTTATTTTCTAGGTTTCCAAATTGTAGGTATAGTTAGTGATCTTGGAGAAAAAAATAGAAGCTTACATACTGAATTGCAAGTAAACCCTGAATAACCTTGGTTTAAAAGTCCTGCAAATGAACATAAAATTCATGTTTTTGCTGATGTCCCCCATGTTATTAAATTAATTAGAAATCATTTTGTTGATAGTGGCTATATATTCAACGCCAAGGAAATTAACAAAAATGTTATTGAAAAGCTTCTAGACGTCACTGGCAACTCTGATTTAACTATTACTTACAAAATTTCTAAAGAAAGTCTAAATGTAAAGCACGCTAATAGACAAAAAGTGAAATTCGCCACACAATTATTTTTACACACTATTTCCAGTGCAATTACAAGAATTAGGATGAATGGTCAGTTGGAGGGTCATAATTGGATTGAATGTGCAGATTTCTTTAAATCAGTAAGTATTTACAAAACTTTTTTTTAAGTAACTTTTATTATTACTCTAATTCTAAACTAGATAAACGACTATACTTGGCGTGCCGAACAAATAGCGTTAAGCAGGCAACCCAAATGACATATTACAAAGCTTGCTAGATTTCTATTACCATTAAGGGTCAGAGATGGCTGTTGTTATAGTTAGAACTAATTTAAGTGTCAAGTGTCATTAAATAATATTTTGAGGTTATAATGCGAATATAAATTTCGACCAACTTAAAAAGCAAACTCGACATTTGTGCAATTGAAAATATTTAGGCCTGTGGCCTGCCTTTGTTTAAACACGTTTCCCGATGCGATAAGTAGTGTACCTAGAGGGGTTCTGCCTCACTTTGCATGTCACCCGAATCTCTCGTTAGTTGGTTTTATTTTATTTCCCAAGAGCTGGATAATACTATATACTTTAGAGGAGCCCATGTTCACAGTTTCAGCTACTTCACAATACTAAATTTAATCTGGAAATTTTTTATTATATACCTAACAATAATAAGTCACCCCCCTCCACACCAATTTTAATCTACTTTGTAAGGAAAAAGTAAGAAAACGTGGCAAGCAGAAACCTGCAAGGCTACATGGGAACTGGTTTGGACCTGTCAGTCTACTTGTCCACCTGGCTGTCTATCGTCTACCTGTCTACCTGTCTAGCTGTCTAGCTGTCTACCTGTCTACCTGTCTACCTGTCTCCCTGTATAACTGTCTGTCTGTCTGTCTGCTTGCCTGTCTACCAGTCCAACTGTCTGTTTACCTGTCCGCCTGTCTACAAGTCTGCTTACCCGCTAGTGTAGCCTGCAAGGCTATATGGGTGACCTTGAGATGGTAGCCGAAACAAGGTAGCCGAATAGCAGCGCTGCCCCCCTTTCTTACCTATATGATGATGCTAAATATAATCTTAAAAGAAAAACTAAATACGATTATGACGCGGATGATGACGATGATGAATATATCAATATATCAAATCCTCCAAAACTAGAATTATTTACACCAAAACCGGCTGATGAAGTATTGTGTGAATCCACCGAAGATGAACCTAATACAACTATAGCAAACAAATTTAAGCCGCAAGCTATAAGTTCTTTCTTATAACAGTATGACGAACTTCCTAGGAAATATGTAAGCAATTATTTTATAGAAAGACCAAATCTAGGGAGGTATGGAATTAGATATGATTTTGATAAAAACCAATTTTATTTTGGTGGAGATGAGCTAGATATAAAGGGATCAGATATAATTGTTAAAAATGTGCACTATGAAGGGACGCCTGGTTTGTACGAATTACTATTTAAAAACGATCCTCAAATAACTCCAACGCTGACAGATACAGCAAATTTTGATAAAAATGATCAGAAGGTAGGTTTCAACCAAGCGAAATACAAGAAATTTATAAAATCTAACCTGTCATCATCACCCATCGATATCGTTAAGGACCACAAAGCTTACTGGTAAAGGTATGCAGCAAATGTATAAACAAGTTAGCAATAAACCGTTGGATTATGTTTACTGGGATGATCCGAACGAATTAGTTGATCGATTAAAGTTACTGTATGCCTCTCAAGCATCTGGTCATACAATCATATAAATGAAATTGTTAGTATAATAGAAGAGTTAAAAGAGGCAGGAATAATTGAATAAATCCAGTTCGGAAACAGCACGAGGAGACCGTGACACCCTCCAGACAGAGATGACAACAACACCTCTACCACAATAATTGACTAGTGTATAATATATTTGTAATAATTTTATACATGTACATTAGACAAATAAAATACAATTATATTTACAATTGTCGTTTTATTACACCGTCGTGCCGATAAAACCGTTACAGGAACAGCTGTCTACCTGTCTAGCTGTCTATCTGCCTGCCTGTCTGTCTGTCTGTCTGTCTGTCTGTCTGTCTGCCTGCCTGCCTGCCTGCCTGCCTGTCGGTCTGCCTGTCTCTCTGTCTACCAAATTTATAGACACTGATAATGGAGGTCATTAACTACATCTAGTGTAAATTTCTCAGACAAAGACCCCATACATTTTATTTTTTTAGCAGCCTTGTACACTCAGATTTTCCCGTCAAAAACACTGATTATAATTTGAATTTTCCGCCAAAACCTAGACAGAATTTGAATTTACCGCCAAAACCTGCGCAGAATTTAAATTTCTCGTCAAAACTGTGCAAAAACCCCCGCGCAGACCTGTGCAGAAACTTCCGCGCAGACCTACGCAGAAACCTCAGACAACCGGTTTATTTTTAGCAACCTTGCACATTCCCAGACGATGACAGAAACAAAAATCGTTATATTTTACAATTCGAAAATATAGAAGCTTTGTATGTAACCAACTTTTGGCTAGAAAAAGAAATAGAGGAATCACATATAGACCTAAATTATAAGATAAAAATTAAGTTAGATAGTATTAAAACAACTCCGAGTAAAAATAAAGAAAGAGTTGTATTCTGTGTGTAAATCATGTATATAAATAAATTCTTTTACCAACATGTTTTGATTTATTACTTGTTATCTACCTGCTCCACTCCTACAAACATTCGGACATATTCGACATGACTCGGATATCTTCGGATAGACAGCTAGACAGCTAGACAGGTAGACAGGTAGACAGAATGACAGGTAGACAGCTAGACAGGTAGACAGATAGACAGATATACAGCTAGACAGATAGACAGGTAGACAGCTAGACAGGTAGACACTAGACAAGTAGACAGGCAGGCAGGCAGACAGACAGGCAGACAGACACAGACAGACAGTCAGACAGACAGGCAGGCAGATAGACAGCTAGACAGGTAGACAGCTGTTCCTGTAACGGTTTTATCGGCACGACGGTGTAATAAAACGACAATTGTAAATATAATTGTATTTTATTTGTCTAATGTACATGTATAAAATTATTACAAATATATTATACACTAGTCAATTATTGTGGTAGAGGTGTTGTTGTCATCTCTGTCTGGAGGGTGTCACGGTCTCCTCGTGCTGTTTCCGAACTGGATTTATTCAATTATTCCTGCCTCTTTTAACTCTTCTATTATACTAACAATTTCATTTATATGATTGTATGACCAGATGCTTGAGAGGCATACAGTAACTTTAATCGATCAACTAATTCGTTCGGATCATCCCAGTAAACATAATCCAACGGTTTATTGCTAACTTGTTTATACATTTGCTGCATACCTTTACCAGTAAGCTTTGTGGTCCTTAACGATATCGATGGGTGATGATGACAGGTTAGATTTTATAAATTTCTTGTATTTCGCTTGGTTGAAACCTACCTTCTGATCATTTTTATCAAAATTTGCTGTATCTGTCAGCGTTGGAGTTATTTGAGGATCGTTTTTAAATAGTAATTCGTACAAACCAGGCGTACCTTCATAGTGCACATTTTTAACAATTATATCTGATCCCTTTATATCTAGCTCATCTCCACCAAAATAAAATTGGTTTTTATCAAAATCATATCTAATTCCATACCTCCCTAAATTTGGTCTTTCTATAAAATAATTGCTTACATATTTCCTAGGAAGTTCGTCATACTGTTATAAGAAAGAACTTATAGCTTGCGGCTTAAATTTGTTTGCTATAGTTGTATTAGGTTCATCTTCGGTGGATTCACACAATACTTCATCAGCCGGTTTTGGTGTAAATAATTCTAGTTTTGGAGGATTTGATATATTGATATATTCATCATCCGCGTCATAATCGTATTTAGTTTTTCTTTTAAGATTATATTTAGCATCATCATAATTGTATTTAACTTTCTCTTTTTTTTCAATTTCAAAGGCTTAAATTGTGATGAAGGATTCTCTTTTGTATTGATTTCTTTTGCAACACTTTGTATTTGTTTGGTAAGAGGTTTAAAAAATTTACCGAGGAGCTGTTGTTGCACCAACTTACCCTCCTTAAGAGCTCGAACTTTCTGTCTTATAATATTTTTAGTTTTAGTAAGTTCTGTTGCTACTTTCGTTTTCATTATTGTCACAAGTATGTAAGCGGTAGACAGCCAGACAGGTAGACAGGTAGACTGGTAGACAGCTAGACAGGTAGACAGGTAGACAGCTAGACTGGTAGACAGCTAGACAGACAGACAGACAGACAGACAGACAGACAGACAGACAAACAGACAGACAAACAGACAGACAGACAGACAGACAGACAGGCAGACAGACAGACAGACAGACAGACAGACAGACAGACAGGCAGACAGACAGACAGACAGACAGGCAGACAGACAGACAGACAGGCAGGCAGACAGGCAGGCAGGCGGGCAAGCGGGCAGGCAGACAGGCAGGCAGGCAGGCAGACAGGCAGACAGGCAGGCAGATAGGTAGGCGGACAGGTAAGCAGGCAGGCAGGCAGGCAGGCAGGCAGGCAGGCAGGCAGGCAGGCAGGCAGGCAGGCAGGCAGGCAGGCAGGCAGGCAGGCAGGCAGGCAGGCAGGCAGGCAGGCAGGCAGGCAGGCAGGCAGGCAGGCAGGCAGGCAGGCAGGCAGGCAGGCAGGCAGGCAGGCAGGCAGGCAGGCAGGCAGGCAGGCAGGCAGGCAGGCAGGCAGGCAGGCAGGCAGGCAGGCAGGCAGGCAGGCAGGCAGGCAGGCAGGCAGGCAGGCAGGCAGGCAGGCAGGCAGGCAGGCAGGCAGGCAGGCAGGCAGGCAGGCAGGCAGGCAGGCAGGCAGGCAGGCAGGCAGGCAGGCAGGCAGGCAGGCAGGCAGGCAGGCAGGCAGGCAGGCAGGCAGGCAGGCAGGCAGGCAGGCAGGCAGGCAGGCAGGCAGGCAGGCAGGCAGGCAGGCAGGCAGGCAGGCAGGCAGGCAGGCAGGCAGGCAGGCAGGCAGGCAGGCAGGCAGGCAGGCAGGCAGGCAGGCAGGCAGGCAGGCAGGCAGGCAGGCATGCAGGCAGGCAGGCAGGCAGGCAGGCAGGCAGGCAGGCAGGCAGGCAGGCAGGCAGGCAGGCAGGCAGGCAGGCAGGCAGGCAGGCAGGCAGGCAGGCAGGCAGGCAGGCAGGCAGGCAGGCAGGCAGGCAGGCAGGCAGGCAGGCAGGCAGGCAGGCAGGCAGGCAGGCAGGCAGGCAGGCAGGCAGGCAGGCAGGCAGGCAGCCAGGCAGGCAGCCAGGCAGGCAGGCAGGCAGGCAGGCAGGCAGGCAGGCAGGCAGGCAGACAGGCACACAGACAGGCAGACTATGTGTATCTAGGACGAAAGCGTAACATTCCCGAACGACTGTGGATATTGTTGGACGAGCATGTATATAAATAAATTGTTTGTTTCTTACCAGAATGTTTTGATTTATTACTCGTTACCTACCTGCTCCACTCCTACAAACATTCGGACATATACGAGATGACTCGGATATCTTCGGACTTATAACCTTGAAAAGTAGTTGAAAGTACGGTAGTTGAAAGCAACGCGACCCGACTTTCGTACCTATATGATAATGGCGGTCAGCAAAAATTCCCCCCAGACAACAATGGCTTCATTGTCCAATTATCGTGCAGATTTCTCAAACAATGGCTTTCATTGTTCAATTTTTAACAGCTTTGCACATTTTAATCTCCAGACAACAATGGCTTCATTGTTCTCGAATTTCGTGCTGATTTTAAAACAATGGATGTCGTTGTTCTATTTTTACCAGCTTTGCACATTTTAATCTCCAGACAACAATGGCTTCATTGTCCAATTTCGTGCAGATTTCTCAAACAATGGATGCCATTGTTCAATAACATCCTGCATCTACAAGTCTCAACTAGTTTTGCATTGCCAGACGATGACTCACATCCTGTTGAGCCTGGGAACATTTTGATAAACGTAGAAATCTTGTAAAATTTCAAAAATGACACTTTTAACCTAAAAATTCATCGTGGGAATCCTTCAAAATTTGACATTTAGCCCAAAAATTCGCGGAAGTGGCACGTGACCTAGGTGAGGCCAATGACCTTGGCCCGGTTAGGCCAATGACCTTGACCCCGGCTAGACCCGCGACTTCGCCCTTGTTTTTAACACAGTCATCTTCTTGTTCAGATGATAGATTAGAACCTGATTCACCGATGTCATCTACTCTCCTGTAATAATTATTTCTTCTGTCATGCATAATTCCTGAATTTATTCTCTACTAAAGTTTTGACGTCGTCTAATTTGAATGTTTATTTGCAGCAACATAGTTCTTTACTGGCACCCACATTTTCCCAATCGGGTTTAGTTCTGGATGGTAAGAGGGTAATCCAAGGACTACGTGTAAAGATGTTCGACTAATAATTTCTCCATCATAGAACCTTTATGTGTAGGTTTATGTAATTTTCTTTTTTGTTTCGTACAACTTAATATAAATGTTTCTTACTAATAACCACTTTTGCATTTCTGCTTTTTCCAAACGAATGTTGGATTCGGTTCAGCACAGAAATTGTGATACGATGTATTAAGTATTATTGATGACCAAAATGGATCTTTTTCAAGATTCGGCAATAATGTTTCTTTCAGCCACTTTACATAATTTTTGATGGGTCATTTCATAGTGGTAATCGTCTTTCTCATAAGTCCTGATTTAAACATCAATACAAAATTTGGTACGAAACCCTTTTTACCTCTGACATGAAGAATAATCGATCGTTGCTCTTTACCGACAGAAGATTTTAAACAGCTGTTGGTGCCATCATCCCAAAATTTAGAACAGTATGGGAGCTATGCAAGTACGTTTCATCAGTTCATCAGTGTACACACAAATTCAACACGTTTTGCTGGAATTTCTCTCTTCTCTATTAGAACTTGCCTATTGTCGTGACATTTTCTCTATTGAAAACTCATTCTACGTACTAATCGCCTAAAGGAATGTAACTTGTCATTGAAATTAACACCCCCCCTTCTCCATTTTGTACGGCTTCGAACACAGCTTTCACTGTAGGTCTCTTTTTATGGTTTTGCGCAAAGTTATAGATCACGCTTCGGATTACTTCTTCTTCATATAGATCGATAGATGACCTGAGGCTAGGTTTAGTAATTGGTTTTCTTGGAGTAGTAAATTTTCTTCCACCACTTGGTTCGGCTTCTTTAACAATTCGCTTAACTGTATTTACGCCAACACCGGTTGCTTTAGCCACTCATTCTTGCAACAGACTGAAAGAAATTGCAGGAGTCCTACTTGATTCTTCCTTCATATTATTTCAGGTCCTTGACTACAAATTAGTTTCTTAGGGTTGCCCATAATGTAGGCAGCTCTATAAATAATTAAAATTTCCTTAAAAAATTACTTTATAAGTCAATATTTTATATTTACATGTAACTGTGAAAACAGCAATCGAAATGCACAAATAGTCCTTGAAAATAGTTGATTTTTAAACTGCAGGCGGAAACCCCAAAGAACTGTTTTTAGAATGTACTATCGCATCGGCAAACGTGTTTAAACAAAGGCAGGCCACAGGCCTAAATATTTTCAATTGCACAAATGTCAAGTTTGCTTTTTAAGTTGGTCGAAATTTATATTCGTATTATAACCTCAAAATATTATTTAATGACACTTGACATTTAAATTAGTTCTAACTATAACAACAGCCATCTCTGATCCTTAATGGTAATAGAAATCTAGCAAGCTTTGTAATATGTCATTTGGGTTGCCTGCTTAACTCTATTTGTTCGGCGCGCCAAGTATAGTTCGATTGTTTAAATGTGCGAGTTCCACGACCAGATATTCGAGAGAGAAAACACGCATATGGATTGTCCCTTGATCTTCAGAACAACATTATAAACAATATGACGACGAATGTTATGACCAATAATTTGAGAGCCAAAGGCAAGTCTTCTCTTCTGCCATATCAAAAAGGTAATTTTTAATATTAAATTTAATAAAGTAAATATTCTTAATTATAAGTAATTTATTATAGGAGTTATAATGACAAACAGATCGTTACAATTTCTATTTGAAGATCTAGTGAAAAGATTCGGAACGAAATATATTTTGACATACCGACTAAACCAAGATGTGCTGGAAAACTTTTTTGGTGCTATAAGAGCTAAAAGGGTCCTATTTAATGGCCAGAAATGAAGGGTCACTTTCAGCGCATGGCAATTAAAGAAGATAGTACGCCCGATGTATCCACTGCAGAAGAGCCCACTTTAGGTGCAGCATTTTTCAACACCATTCTTGATGAGGAGATTGTAGCACAGCAAGACGAAGAACCCGATTCGATTGAATTAAAAGACGTTATCTATGACGGTTTGGAAAATTTGGCTGGTTTCATTTGCCACAAACTGAAAGAGCCAAACAGCTCAATAACAAGTGCTAACGTGTCGTCTTACTCTTGAGTTGACCATCGCAGTGAAGGTGGCTTAACTAAACCATCGACAGATTTTATGGCTAAAATGGAACAATTGGAAGGAATTTTCTTAAATGTTAATTCAGACGGTATTTTAATTTCCAAAAATTATTTAAAAAACTTGCTAGACAAAAGTAATAATGTACAATGTACTGATAATGCTAAAAAATATTTTTTAGGACTAGGATGTTTTTTAGATTGAGACAGTTAAATAAGGAGGTAACTGACAATTTCATTAGCAGAAAAAGAAAGTTAAATAAGGTTGTGAAATAAAATTTTGTGTAAAATCTTTTTCTGTTATTGAATAAAAGTCAACACTTTCAATATTCCTCTCCTTCTTGAATTTACGTTTTATTTATATAGTTTTATTTTTTTATAATAATCATTAAGTAAATATTATGATTTTATACTCCTATTATGTGTTTTATTTCAATAGTTTAAAGTAAAAAAAAATCACACATTTTCGTTATTTATTCCCACAGCATTGTATTTAATTTTAATTTTATTTTGTGTAATGTTACAATCCGTTAATAACTATTATCATTATTAATGATAATCTTTTTTCTGTAGTTTTATTTATTTGTATTTTAGTATATACAGCTACCCAAAAGTTTAGAGCATTTAATGAGGTAGGTAAGTATAATAATATTTTAAATCCTTGATGATAATTGACAAACTGCCCTTTTCACAAACAGTTCCAATGGCATTTTAATAATTATACTTTTAATTCTGATGTCTGATTTGTAAAAATATCAATCTTTCTGCTCTTTAACCTATGGATTGTTTATTGAATATTAATAATTCAAAAATTAATTATATACACGTTGTTGAAAATTCTAAATATTTAACAAACGTTTTTTTACTGAATATCTTATGAAATATTTATATTTTCAAATTAATTGATCATTTAACTTTGCAACTAAATAGCTGTGACATGTTTGCGGTAAGTCATGTTCTACAAATTAGCTCAATTGTATTGAAAAATATAAGCCCTCTAATTTGAATTTCACGTTTGAAATTTTAAACTTCACCACTTCCCCACCGCGCTGACGACGCCGACGCGCTTGCGCACAGCTCACCATATACATTGAAGAGTTGGTTGTTTGTCTCACTTACTTTTGTGACCTCCCCACTCATAGCCGTTAGCAATATAGTAGTATAAATATATGGTTAAAACATATATATATATATTACTTACTATATTGCTAGCGGCCATGAGTTGGGGGGTCACGAAGGAAGTGAGACAGACAACCAACTCTTCAATGTATATGGTGAGCTGGTAAGCTTTACGAGCTGTTTGATAATTTCTCCAATTTTTTTTTCAAACTGATCATAATTTAAATGTATGTTTACGTATATTATTTCTTTTGAATTCAGCGCCATCACTAAACTCCACCTCCTTTTTATCATTCGTCAGCACGGTGTAGTTATTAACGGCTGCTAACGAAGTACCATCTTATATATAGGGTGTTCATTACTTGACGAACGGGCGGCAGGTCATTTCAAGTCAAAAGGCATGCATCTAGTACTCAAATATTTGTATGCGAAATAAGTAAATATCGGTAGTTTATACTTTTTTAAACGATTACATGAATGTAATAGGCAACTAACAGATATATTGTAATGGTACGATGCTTACAGCAATTCTGGTTGCATTGCTAACTTACGAATGTTAATGAAAGATTGAAATAGCTCAGAATTGGTATTTTATTTATTGCAACAGTAAGAGTCACGAGTAAACATTGATAATTACATAAGCATGATTAGCAATAATTGTAATTAATTAACAGAGGTTAGTAATTGTATAAACGATATCGTCAGGTTGCGATCAGCTCGTATTCATATTTGTGCTCAATATGGCAAATGTAGCTAATTTTATAACTAACAGGTTAATTGAGTAACGCCAGGACACGATAATAAAGTCGCAAGGGTGTGTCGAAACGTTACAGAGGGTTAATACAGCGTTTACATTTATATTGAAGTGCCAACAATTGACGACGCAGCTAAAGAGGTTATAAAGCAGTGCAAGAAGGCACAGATCATGCAAAGAACATATAAAAAGCAACCTGAGGATTACTGAAGATTACAAGAATGTGCTAGTGGCTTGTTAATCAGTGTTTATTAACAAAAAAGTGAACACAAGTGAAAAAATGCAACCAATTGTGATTATAGTTTCCTGAATGACATTTACATAAAAACAATTAAAATTTAGATCAAAGTATGTACATTTACAAATGAACAATTGTAAATCATGTTGCTATGGTGACCTAGATAGTCGCTTGTTATTGTTTGTTGGGGAAGCCAAGTCGAAAGCTTGTGTGTTGGGTGGTTTCCCGAATTTGATAATAATCTGTCGATAAAAGTAAATATTTTGTGGCCAGTTGTGCGTTTTACAATATGCCTGTGTGTGGAGGCCAGCTGTGGTAAAACTGGCAGTGTTCCGAAGTACAGTTCCAGAGTAAATTGGACCTGGAACGTAGGATGTGCGAGTTTGCCTTCGGAGCTGAGATTTTACAAGATTTGATGCTGCGGGAAGCGACCAGCAAAGTGCAGCACCTAGAGGTGGCCTTATTCGTGGTTCAACAGCAGGTAGCAGCAGCAGAAAGCTTGCCAGGAAATAGATACGAGTTTGGCGTCCTTTACAACCGTAGCCTGTGCGAATTTGCCTTTGCAGCCGAGATGCTACTAGATTTGGAGCTGCGGGAAGCGGACAGCAAAGTGTAGCGCATAGAGGAGGCCGTATTCGTGGTCCAGAAGCAGATAGCCGCAGCAGGAAGCTTGTCAGGAAGCAAATACGAGCTTGGCGTCTCTTGCAGAAGTCGGAAACGAGATCGATTCTTAAACTACTTACTCCATTATAAGGAGTGTTATCTTCTACGCTTACATTTCTGCTTCAAGGTCGTTCAGTGTTCACGTTGTCATTTGCATTTGGTTTAATCAAACGATTTTCGTTTAATACTGTACACCTATTCAGGTTTCCATTACAAACGCTGACATTTGACGTTTTAACTGCAATCGCCTATATTTGTATTGCTTGAAACTTCAACTACCTGGTCTAAATATATTTTCTACTGGGCAAGCCAGTATTGTAAAACGAAAGATGCAATGAAAGCGTGAAAGACATTTTATTTTTCAATGCTCTCAAAAGTCTGCCTGAATTCGTTTGAGAAATCTTTGCTGTTCAGCCCATGGCATCAATTTTGTCTTATTTGGTTCCGGTTTAAAGATAGGGGCGTGAGTGAGTATTCACTCATGTCAGGCACGTATCACGTTTGCTTTAAACACTCACGTTCACGCACGCTTACACTCACGGCGTGACTCTCCACTCACAAAGTGACCCGCAGCTTTTATTTGAAAATTCAAATTCAGATAGAACGGAATGTTCAAATTTAAAATCAATAAAGAATCCGCAACAGAACAAAAACCTCTAAAATAAAATATGTTTTGTACATGAAATAATTTACGTGATATGTTGCAATCAGAATAGTAAACACAAAAAGAAATAAATAAAAATTGACTACAATGGCTTACAACAAGGGATAAATACTGGTTTCTCGCAAAAATATTTCTTGCGACCGTCTTCAAGAACATTACTTTTAATACCAAAAAGGTGTTATTGAAATTGACGTTTCCCTTACTGATACGAATTCCTGGGTAAGTACCTTTCCGTTCGAGGAACTAAAAGTAAGTTCTACTTGGTCGCCTATCTACATCTATTAATTGAAAAAGGAGAACATCCTTTATTTCTCCAATACCACGCTGAATGTCTCCAATGCAGTAAACTTCTCCTTCTTGGTTACCTTTCTTCGGTACAGCCATCTTCAACTGTTTGTTAGCTGGAGCATGAACAACCAACAATACCAATAAATCGGTGTCATTGCCAATCACGATAGCCTCTTTTTCCGTTTTTCATTGGTTAATTGCAGTAAAAACGATCTTGGTGTCAGCATCACCTTCTGCCTGAGTCACTTTGAAGCCAGCTTGCTGTAAGTGTACCGTGATGACAGCAATAAGTTGCATCTTGTTCTTACTATTAGTTAGAAACTAGCAACCCAGTGAGACAAATGTCTCATTTAAAAAAACGAAAAAGACCGTTTTTCAAATAGAACGCGTATTAAATAAAAACTGTACCCAGACCTGGAAGGTGTCAAAGTGGTACGCCGCATCGGAACATTCTGGAAGCTGTCAAAGTGGTTGCCTAACCAATCGAGGTTTTAAGGCGCAGAGGGTCGCAGCTCCGTTTGACTGCTGAAACAGCGTACTGACACTTCCGGTTTTCGAGAAATCACGTGATTTCTCGAAAACCGGAAGTGTCACGTGACTGAAATTCGGTTCCTGATCTGACATGACCATTCCAAACATATAACTTTAATAATTTTTTTCTCTATCTCTTACGGTTTGGCTGCTGAAACAGCGTCCCGGACAGACAAGTCTATTAGATAAAGGATTCTGCTTGTCCAAGAGTGACATTAATTGCATCTTCCACTTTCACTTCAACATGTGTACTAGTGAATGATATGTGCAAATGTTGTTCGTCTTTTGTGCTAGGTTCTTCACCATAACCATTTGGACTACCCACTTTCCTGAACCCTTTATACTCGTATAATACACTTGGAGCGAATATTACGAGTCCATAGGCGTTCATGCTTTTTTTCAAACAGAAAAAGTAAAATGTTTACCCCTGCATATCTCCGTAATCCTTTACTGGAGCGAAAAAATGCATCAGACCATTTTTATTGTAAATTAAATTTAGATTAATTTTGTATAAGATAAAGTTTTCGCTAAACCTCATAGTTAACCAGATATTTGCGAAAAACTGTTGAAACTTACCATTTTACCACCTTTCCACCCCCCTCACGCCGAAACCCAAAGCGCAAGGTCGTGCCACTTTTTACCACATACTAAAAGGAAAGTAAGGAACAGTTTGCCGCAAGGTAGAACGTTTCTTTTTGAATGTTTGGGTTTTGACAATTTTTGAGCTATCTTTACTGTACTATTGTATCTTTTGAATTTGAAAACAATTCCCTTTATTTATCATAGTTCTTGTAACTTAGTGATAAGTATCTAGGTTACGTACCTATGTAGATTACTAGATCATTACATTTTTGTGTAGCTTAAGTGGGGTAAATTCCTTGGTGAGAAGAAAATACTATGAACAACGTAAATTAAGTAAATAGTTATCCCTAGCTGCAAGAACCTTGAATTTTTCAATAATAACAATAGCATAAATAGCCATAATCTAAAATACGTAAACAGAAAAACATAACACATGTGAACTACAAAACTATACAACACAGATAGCAGCTTGTAGTCGAATATTGTGCTGTGAGCTGCAATCTGGCAGCTGTTAATTTGATTCATGTTTGCAAGCGGTTGTATGCGAATAACTATTGCAGAATTCTGAAATGCAAAGCGGAGCGAGCAGTGAGAACTTACAAACATGTACTACCTTAATTGAAATAAAAACTAGTTTGAAAGCTACAGCGTTGTATTATGCAACACTGTAAGCAGTCTTAAGGCGATCATAGCTTACGGTACCCTTGAAACCCTGCAGAACAAAGTATTGATCGGTCTTTTTAATTACTTTCAAAGGGATCAAGTAGGTAAGCTTGCGTGCTATTACGCAACAACACATGTGTAGAGCAAAGTTGAAATGTAAAGACACCAGCACACCATAAGTTTATGCTGGGACGCTGGTGTCTTTACATTTCAACTTTGCTCTACCTACAACTAGCCAAATCTCGATTGGTATAGTATTTTGAGTACGGGTGATTCTTTGTAAAGAAATACTGTTGTGTTGCAATATGTGAGCTAATTTCATTAGCGAAAGATGATAAATTTGACAATGACGGAAGGGGTTCTTCCTCAAAGAAAACATTAGGAAGTCGAAGAACGGAATTAAACAGATTTTCTGCAAGGGAAACTTCAAGATTTGATTTTACGGTTAACCTCGAAGTCAACAAAATCCAGGGCATGTTATCAGCACCTGAAGACGCACCTGTAGTGGAAATAGCTTGTTCAAGGGTTTTATTACTTTATACTTCGAATATTTGGATACCAAGCGTTGAGATAAAACTTTCCCAACATCGTGACAAAAATATTTGCGCGTTATCATTTGTTAATATCTTTGGAATCCCGTAATGTGATATCCAATTGTTCACAGATGCAGTGATAACTTCCTCTATGGTAATAAATAGAAGAGAGGGGAATTGCTTCGGGCCATTTGGAAAAACGGTCAATTATGAACATGGCCGGGCGACATTCGTAGATTTGACAATCCAAATCGGTGTGCCTGAGCGAAGTATCTTTCCGCAAAAGTGAAATACAAACGTCATTCGCTTGGAATTCAGGAAATCCGAGACGGTTCATTTTAGGTTAATATTATTAAACTAATACTTATCTTGAAGCTCTTAAAGGTTTTCCAGTGATATGTATCCACGTTACGTGTATATTGATATGACATTATACCTCAACGTTAGTAGCACTAGATTTTTATTTTGAACTAATTTAAATAATTTCAGATGACAATATTGCCATTGTGAGGACATTTTCTGTTTTTACGACCTCAGTTCTAATTTACTACATTTTTCCCTTACTTTATTTAAAATCCCGCCTGTGAAAGAGCATTTCTAAACATATGCCTGCCTACGATCGCTTAAGTAGAACACATTCCGTCACATCGGTCCGTTTTTAGAAGCAAATTACGTGGCTAAAAAGAGTAAGCTCTGCAACAAAGAGAGGGAGCGAACGGATTTATCCCGCCTCCTCTGGCCGAGGCCAGACGTTAAAACATGTGTGGGTGGCAAGATAGTTTTGGCGCAAAAGGCGCATCCCCTCCTGACTTCGGTCGCGTGGATTGACGCTTGTTGGATATTGGAACGCGAGCTTTGAAGAAGGCAACAAGTGGTTTTCGGGCGGTGTTTTCGCCTCAGCGCGAGACCTTAGGGCTATAATTAATGCGCTGTTCTTTATGGGACGTAATTAGGGTGTTGTAGTTAATGGTTTTCGCGTAGTGTCTCAATTAAACTATATATGTGTGTCGTTTACGCAGTGGTGCATTCCCAAAGTTCACGATAAACTGCCGTTGTGCGTGGTCCGCACTTTGACGTTTTGCCGGAGGTGGAGATGTGTCTTTTCTCGTGTTAGTAAATGAACTGCCTGTGGGTGTTGACGGTCGGACTAGGGGTCGATAAGGGATGTTTGTTGGCGCCGTTGTTAGTCAAGATATCCCAGTACCGCGGAGTTGGCGGCTTTGATTAACGCCCCGTTGGGTGGATTTTTTAATTGGGAGTCTCTGTTGGGGCTAATTTGGCGTAATAAAGTGTCGGTTATCGTCTCGAATCCTTGCCATGTTGTTACGGACTTTATGCTACCCTCTTTGGGAATATTAACGTCGTCCAGACCCCTTCGTCGACAGCACTCTTGGGCGGCTCCGCAGTTTCCTCAAGCATCTTTGGGAGCAGTTTGCTTGGAAACAACCACCTACAGCTTCGTTGAGCATCGATTTGCAGCCACCTGGACTCCTATAAAGTACCATATCTTTGTAATAGTCTTAGAGCGCTTAGATTACAGTGAAAGAAGTGATTTATTGATGTGTCGACATGTTGCGTAACGTTGCTGTCCATTTATAATTGATCGTTTGAACTGTTATCGGTATCAGTACGCTCAATTGAACATTTACCGTCAGTTGAATGCTTACCGTCACGTTTAATTGTTTTTGAGTCAAGTTTATCTAATTTAAACGTCACGCAACTTAACTTCTTACTAACACGTTTCGTTAAATTTAATTAATAAACAAATGTTTACTTACATATTTTTAATACTAGAACGCGTTAGCCAGTCTACGTCTGGCCCTGCTAGCGTAAAGAAACGGTTAACAATAAAAATGCTTGCTTAAGCTGGTAGCCATCCGACGTCCGGCCCTGCCAGCGTTAACAATACAAATGCTTGATGTTGAAGGTCTAGCCACTCGCGCTTACGATCGGCATGTGCGTGCGCCAGTGCTTACGGTCTGGACGGCCGGCGGCATCGGCTCTTATAATATAAGATAGTAGTTTATTTTTCATGTAGCTGTGTTTTTATCTTTGATGTTTATATCGTTTGCATGCAAACTTGTGTGTTTTTTCTTTTGTAAAAGGGGGTTAGAAAGCTGCAAAGAAGTTTTCCCGCAAAGTAAGTTCAACGGTGTTCGTGGTTCCGTCGACCAAGTGTAACGTTTCGCTCCGATTTTAAATGCGAATTAATTACAATACCTAAGTGATAAACTTCGTGCACACTCAAACGAATTAGTTAGTGATCTGTTAAACGACAATCGTAGAGTGGAGCGTTTCAAGAGGTTTATGGCGTAAAAAAGTTAGGTTAGGTGAATCAACAGTCTAGTTATTCTAGGATAGACTAAAAGGAGAACTACTACAGAATGAGGAAATATCCCACAAGACATGTAATAGTATATTACAGCCGGAGATGGAAAGTGTTTCATTACTGTCGAGAGATTAGTTAGCTGATTGAGACGCGAAGCGTCGAAATCAGCTATTATCTCGAGACTAAGGAAACTTCCTGTCGAGGTTTGCATACTATTTTATTCGCAACCACTTTATTCTAAACAATAATTGGAAAAATTATTATATTATGATACGACAGGTTGTGACGCGCATGAGTGGATCAACGAGATTCCCAGTGTCCTTACCTACTCAGCGGTCGGGAATGTACTTCCCGCACTTGAGCGGGAAGTGAGTGCGGGAAGTAGCGGGCTGAAATGTACGACTTCCCCCACTCAAATGAGGTCAGGAATGTTAACTTTACATATATGGTTGCCAATAAATAGTCATACCAATTAGTGAATGCCTCAATGTAGTTTGGCAGATTATAAATAAACTTTATAAAAAAATACCTACAGAACTTCTCTTCTGGTATATTATTGTTGATTATACAATGACGTAAAGTACTTCATACGACTAGGTGTTATACATTTCGAGAAGCACTGTATTTAACCGTAGATTATTTAAACTAGATTAGATTTTTTTAATTCTAGGTAATTTTCTCGAGTCGTGAGCTTTGTCGGAAATTTGTAATAAGAGTTGCGAGTTCAATTACATGTGGAGCTAAATCATTAACATCGCTTTTCGTAATTTCAACATTTACTTTCAGACTTAAATTTTAACAATACACAATTGTCAACATCCTGTTGCGGGGCACCCTGTGCATTACAGTAGTTCGTTTCAGTATCATTAGATTTAACTAAAGTAGCGTGAATAAAATGGTGACATTTATGGAGGTTGAACATTAGGCTTCCTAGCTTCTTACCAGCCTTAGCTCTGTATAAGTTGCTTCTTCGTGTTATTCTATGTAAGTGAATCAACTAAAAATCAGTTAAAGGGAATTTGTCAATCAAGCTCTAACTTAACCTAACTGAATTTTGCTTTGCATTTTGTTTTAGATATTCTACATTTAATAAATTTCAACGTCATATTTGTTATCACAATGAACGTCAAAGAAGAATTACTTCATAATGATTTGTGTGGTGCAATGACCAGTAGCTTACACGAACCACTGAATAAAGTCCAAGAAATTAGAGTAATCGCAAACTTACATGTACAGCAAGAGATTGTCGGAGGCAGTATTGATGGCACGGCTTATAACAGATTGAATATTAAACAAGAGGACATTGATATAAAAGAAGAATTGCTTGTAACGTGTGCAGCAAGTAGAAGCCTTTTAGAAAAACCGCTTGTGTGCAAAGTCTGTGAATATGAAGCAGGGGACAACAGCTCGTGTTCTAATTGCAAAAATAGCACAAAACACGAGTTAGTTACACATATGAGAACAAATAGAGGAAAGATACTTTATTCATGCTCACTTTGCGAGTATAGAACAGCTCGGAAAAATAATTTAGTTCAACATATGAAGATACATACGGGAGAAAAACCTTTTTCATGTTCAACTTGCGAGTATAAAACTGCTCAGAAAGGTAATTTAGTTAAACATTTAAGAATTCATACAGGAGAAAAACCTTATTCATGTGCAATTTGTGAATATAAAACAGCCAAGAAAACTAACTTAGCGATTCATATGAGGACACATACAGGCGAAAAACCTTATTCATGTGCAATTTGCCAGTTTAAAACTGCCTACAAGAGTCATTTAGTGGAACATGTTAATATACATTCAGGAGACAAACCTTATTCATGTTCAATGTGTGAATATAGAGCATCCCAGAAAAGTCACATAGTTCAACATATAAAGAGACATACGGGAGAAAGAACTTATTTATGTCCAATTTGCGAGTATAAAGCTGCTCAGAAAAGTAATTTAGTTAAACATTTGACGATACATACAGGAGAAAAACCTTATTCATGTGGAATTTGTGAATATACAACAGCTCATAAACGTGCTTTAGTTCAACATGTGAAGTTTCATACAGGGGAAAAACCTTTTTCATGTACAATTTGTGTGTATAAAGCATGTGAGAAAGGTAGTGTGGTTAGACATATGAGGATACATACACGTGAAAAGTCTTATATATGTTCAATTTGCGAGTATAAAGCAGCCTGGAAAAGTCATTTAGTTCAACATATGAAGACGCACAGGAGTTTAAAAAAATTAAAATGATAACCTCTGATGATGTTGGTCCAAGACTTATCTATGTATGAGAATGAGACAGTACATAAAAATGTCAAACTAATTGAATTGTATATTATATTACTTATTATGCTTATATTTTGTATTTATTTTATATGTACAAGAAAGGGTTGGGAAAATGAGTTTTGGAATCATATTGTTTATAAAAAAACTTGAGAAGCGGTGTGAAAATCCAACAATATTCCATTAGCATTAAACCATTATATCTCCGTTATATCTTATGCAATAACTGAGGTGCCAGATAAGTCATAAGTTTTGTATTGTGCATCCTTCATAGTTATTTACGTTACGATGTTTACATCTACGAAATATGTGTAGGTATTCATAAAGTGATTTTATTAATTGTAAATCTTGGTAAGTATTGTGATAGTTAACAAGCTCCATCAACAAAGACCTGTGAGTGTTATTCAGCATATATTTTAGGTAATAAGTGTATAGTTGAATAAATAGTTTACTCTGTAACATAACTTATCAACCTTAACGAAGTAGAATCTGTACGTGCGAACTTATCATCTCTACCACTGCCTCCTACACTTACAAGCTTGTTGGAGATTTGGCAAAGTTGCTTGTAGACCAATTTTTATACTGTTTATTTATAAATGTGTTAAAATGCGGCCTGTTATGAAATATTTGTATGTTGAACTGCTCTAAGTTTGAAGAAATACATTTATTTATATTACTGTACTGTCCGTGATAAGTGAAGTAAAATTGCTGCTAGTATTTATGGGTTTTATTAAGTATTTCACTGAAATCAGCCGAGGTAGCAATCTAACCTCATTTTTAGCGCATTTTTTGTAACTTAATTTTATATTTAGAATACCACGAAGACGCTATGTACCTACCAACCGCGAGAGTACCTTAAAAGGAAATCGTGTGCAAACTATAACAACATTTTCTTTTCCAATGAAGATCCGAAAGTAAGCATGGATTCGTGCAATAGAACTAAAACGTTGAACCCCAACGAAAAGTGCTGTCGTGTGTGAAATACATTTTAATGGAAAAGACATTTGAAAGCGTTAGAAATAAGAATGGAAAGCTGCATAAGCTGATGCTGCATTACCCTCAGTTAGCTGACATTGCTGTCCCAAGCGTATAGGTATTCAAATTTACTAGCATTTGTCGTCAAAAGCGCCTCAAAAAAGGACAATTCCTGAATGTAGAAGAAGACAAATATTGGAAAGACATGCACAAAAAGTGAAAGTGTCTTTAAATGATGACAGCAGTTTTTCGAAGTTCATGCAACAACTTACGTCACGCAAATTTAGATGTTACCGAGCAGTTAAGTTTATTATGTTCAAATAATATTATTTACAGTAGCACCACCATAGTTTTTGCATATATGTTGTATTCTCAATCAGCAGTGGTGCATAGAAAATTACAAACCTTAAAATAATTACAGAAATGTTCTTTTATCCATGGGTTACATAGGTTAAGTTTTATTTTTATAAATATACTGTTACATGTTTGTATTAGTTGAATGTGTAAATAAATGTTACAATTACAGAAGTTATCTTTAGTTTACAGTGTAAAATATGATAAAGAGTAAAACTGTGCTCTTTAAAGCAAAATTATTTCAAATTGGAGAACTGTAATTTAAGACCACCAACTACCAGAGATGCAATGTTGCCAAGTCTAACAGCATGGTTTGTAAGTGTAGGAGGCAGTGACTCTATGAAACCATAGGCGTAACATCGGGGCACAAGATGCCAACGCTAAATTGTTCATATGGCTGTAACCAGGCATGCGATCACCACCAAACTGTTGTATACTGTTTCTGCAAGAAAATATTTTTATTTTCGTTTGCCAAGCTGTCACTAGCCGAAGTTCGTATGCTGTATAAGGCACTTAGCTGGTCGTGGTCCACTTGTCAAGATGTGTGGACTGTATTTCGGTCGTTAAATTTTTTTTTCGTGAACTTACCAAAAAATTGCTGTTTTAAAAGCAGATCGTCAATCATATACAGATGCTCGCCTTAACGTTGAGGAAGTTGTCGAGCAGATCGAGGAACGTAATCTTAGTAAGAGCAACAATATCGTGTTTGGGCTCAGTGAAGATCAAACTGACAAGGCTACTAAAAAAAAGTGGCCATAATTTGGTTTCTGAGATCTTAAAAGTCGCAGATTTCGAATTAAATGTTAGAACTAGGGTAGAGTGGGGCAGGTTCGGACATGGGGCACCTCCGGATGATTTGAATTTTCTTCCTTCCAAAACGAAACGGGATTCGATATTTTAACAGTTGGTAACAGTGCTTATTTCACGCCACGTGGTCAAATTTTATACCGTTATTTAAAGCAATTTAGAAGTTATTATCAAAAATAATAAACAGTGACCTCAAGTAAGTAACAAGAGATCAATTAAAAAACCAATTAGGCTAGGCTGTGATATGTGTTATACGTTTGGCAGTACTGAAGTGTATTGTCAGTCTATATCAAATTCGATATTTGCAGGTTAAGTTTTACGTCAGTCTGTGTCAAAAAACAAACAAAACCTAACCTACTAATCTCGAATTTGACATAGACTGACTATACACTTCAGTACTGCCAAACGTATAACACATATCACAGCCCACCCTAATTGGTTTTTTACTTCCTTTTACGATAAAGGAAGTAGGTATTGGATTCACCCCAAAAATTCGAAATTGAGTTTTCAACAGATCTTCACGTTTTAGAGTCCCCTGATCCCAAAAAACATATTTTTTTTCATTGGTCTGTGTGTCTGTGTGTCTGTCTGTGTGTCTGTCTGTCTGTGTGTCTGTCTGTGAACAGAATATCTCAAAAACGAAAAGAGGTATGGCGTTGAAACTTCATATATAAGTTTTCTGTACTATGTAGATGAGACAGCAAGCTTTTGAAGAAAATCGCATAACCGGAAGTAGGTGTTTACTCTTGTGATTTTTCAGTTTTTTTCGATTTTTTCAAAAACGGCTCTAACGATTTTTTTCAAACTTTACATTTTTATTACATTTTTAATGTGCATTGACGTGAGATAGGTGATTTTCCAGTTGAAAACTTCTAAAGTGGGTTTCTTTTGTTTTTTTTTCTATTTTTTTTATTAACTCCTATTTCAAATGGAACACCCGGTATATTATTACATTTTTGAATTCTGCTTAAGATTTTAGAGAAAATTTGTCTCTTCAACTAACGCTCTATTTTGTACCGTTTTTGTAGAATTCGTAATTTTTGAAAATTTTTGACAAATGCTTAAAAATTAAAAATTAAATTTTTGACTAATTATAAAATCACTGTAAAAGGAAGTTGTGTGAGTGTATCACACCAGATTTTTTATTGATCTCTTGTTATTATGTTCATCTATTCGTAAGGTTTTGCACTATTTGGTGTTGTAACTTTTTGGTTTTAAAGTGGCATACGTAAAAAGTATAGCACACAACCTATGTTTCAAAAATCGGCAACAGCATAATTTTCAGATTTTTTACGTTGCTTACCTTTTGTGCATGTGGGGCACATCCGGACAATAGAGAGTGGGGTACATTCGGACTGTCCGGAGGTGTCCCACTTATTTATTTACATATGTTTAAGTTACTAAAAATTAGTTTGATTCATTTGGAATATACCTAACATATAAAATATTTTTAGGATGGTCAGAAATTATATTAAGAAACGAAATCGGCACGAGGTTTTCGAAGAAACAATCCAAACAGCTGTTTCGAATGTAATTCAAAATAATATGTCATGACAGAGTTTCAAAATGGTAAAATTTCCCACAAAGAAAACGGTTGTTTATTACGTCGGGCAAGTGATACAGCTTGCAAAATATGGCGAGTTTGTTGTAAAATATTTAAGATATTCGCACAATCGTTTCCACTTTCCCACTGTGGATGATATTTCAACCATCGCAAGATGTGACATAGAGGCAAAACTGCCCAGGTCAACTTCTGTTGCTGGGAATGCTCATCTGGCTAGTTTACTATGTGAATGTGAATTTTAGTTCTTTAAATTTAAAATAAATTCCCATCTTTTATGATTTTAATAACAAAAACTTTTTAAAATTTATCTTCTTTTTTGGGATCTTCTTTTTTGGGATCTTATGTTTATTTCAGAAGGTTTAAATACCAAACTTCTTTTAGACCGTAAGTTTTTGCGATAAGTTAAATGTTTTTGTCTTTTTTTATTTTACCTTTTTTCCAAAAAACTGTGCAAGTTTTTTTTAAAACTGCTATGTTATTAGTTTAAAAACATATAAAGTAATATATTAGCATCATTAGCAAATTTAGTATAGCTAAAATAAAAGTAGAACATCACCTTAACAAAAACTGTCCGAACCTGCCCCACTCTACCCTACTACGCTAGGTAAATTTAATCCCAGCAATAACAGACCCCCCTCGATTAAAGTTGTTTTAGAAACCGAAGATCAAGTTCGGTTATCCTGTAGTGTACGACGCTCACTTTGAACTAAGGTTTCTAGAGCCATTAATACAGGTGGGATTAAAATTTGACAATATATTTTGTACAAAAGTACTAATTTAGGTTAGCTGCAGTTTAAAATTGCATTCTTATGCAATGTAAAAGACGGGTGTATATTTTAGAAAGTAACAAGAGGGTTAATTTCACTCTACCATATTACTGGCGGTAGGAACGGTAGTTCAAAGTGGGCTAAGTGTAATAGACAACAACTATTGTAGGTAGATTAATTAAACTTCCATATCATTCATATCAAATATGGAATGGTGCTTCACTAATGTGTTTGTTTGTCACATAACTGTTGAAAGAAATTTAAAGGTCACAATGCAAGTAATTAGTTGGAGATTCAGAGGCTCTTTGAACTTGGTAAAGGATAGCATAAACAATCCAAAAATGTAACTGACAATTTTCCTAATTACCCAAAATGGTATAAAAGCATACATCGGCCAAGCACAGTTGTCTGTTAGTTCCACGAGCCATTCCAGGTTAGACATTTATTGTAAGTAACTTCTTTAAAATTTGTTCGTTTCATCGAAACAATAATCTCTGTACTTATTCTTTGGGAAGAATTTGTGTTTAACACATTTATAACTAAAGATAATTTATTATTGTTAAATAAACTGTGCTATTATTGCAACTGGTGTTTATGTTATTTGTAATACGATTATTGGAAAAAGAACCCTTCGTCTTCAAGCGTTACCGTCTAGTGGTTGAATAAGAAAGACGGGTAACATAAATTTGGTGGCAGCGATAAAGGATTGTAAGATTTGTTAAACAAATAACAGAATGCCAGAAACCGAAGGTGTTCCAGCAAACACAAGTATGACTAGGTTAATAAACAAATTAGAGCCATTTTCAGGTGCAGAAGGAGTAAATGTAAATACTTTTTGCTACTGCGTCGATGAACTCAAGAAGATTGGGAAGTGGTCTGAAGCTGATACTGCTTCTGCAGTTAGGGTATCACTCCGAGGTGAAGGGCAACAGCATGTGCTATTAAATGATCATTTAAGAACCACTGATTCATGGGTAACACTGAAAAAGTCACTAATCGAAAAGTATAGTCCAACAGAAACAACAGGATGGAACATATCCAAGTTTAACTCGTGTGTACAGAAAAGGGGTGAGTCAGTTAATCGCTTTATAGATAGATTACAGCAAGCAGCCAACAAACTAATAGTACACTGTAAAAACGAAGCCGAAAGAAGAATTAGAACACAAATACAAGAGGAAAGAATACTAACACAGGTGTTAGATGGATTACTGCCAGAATTACGAAGGCAAGTGTTGCATAAGCAGCCAAAAACTATTGATGAAGCAAAGGAAGCTGCAAAATTGACTGAAACCATCGAATTACAATTAAATGGTGAGGCAAATGTTGAGAAACCAGTATACACTTTAACTGCTAAGACCATATACCTGGAAATAAAAGTGAACCTGGACGTAAAAGTGTTCAAAAGACAGGAAACGGTAAGCATACTCAGATATTTAGCAACAGTATGTGTTTTAAATGTGAGAAGATGGGGCATATCGCACGATACTGCCCAGAACAGAAACATTCTCCGCCTGTGAAATTGCTAAAATGCAGTCGATATCAGAAACCAGGACATCGGATTAGCCAGTGTACAGAAAAGTTGTCGAAGGCTTTAAACTCGACACAACTCCCAACCGACGCCCAGGTTGTGGAGGAAATGCCAAGTCCCTTGTAAATGATGCAGAAGCAGTCGCTACATGTCAGGGAGGAAGCACTGTCAACATGAAGATAGGAGGACAAGCGTGCGACATGTTAATGGAGACAGGTGCTTCTGTAAGTATCTTAAAGGATTCGGCATTAGTAGGGCGCAAATCACTAAAAACAGTTCAGACTGCAATAGCTGATATAAATGGGAATGAGCTGCCAGTTTTAGGAAAAATTAGTTTAGATGTTGAGATAGGATCACAGAAAATAGAACAAGAGTTTGTTGTTTGTGAAAACCAGATGCCCCTGAGTACTAAAGGTCTTTTAGGGGAAGATTTTCTGGAAGCAACTCAAGCAACTATTTCCTATCAGGATCAATTTCTGTTAGTAGGAACTAACAGATTTCGATTAGAAAAATGTAAAAATCATGAATCTGCTAGAAACGTAACAACTCTAGCGGAAGAACGGGATAGCACCTCTGAAGCCACACAATCGATATAGGAAAATGCAGTCACAATCCCAGCAAGCGCCGATATTTCCAAAGAAGTTCAACCACAAACCGATGTACTAGAGTTGCATCCATCGGCCAAGACCGAATGTGGCGGGACTTCTGGAGAATTATCAGCTAAAGTAAGTGGGAGTGAAAAACAGGTAACTGTACAGGTATTAAGAAAACTCAACCAAAGTTTCTGCCTCAAGAAGATTTTGTGTATCTAAAAGAGGAACTACAGATTCCAGCCAGAACACAAGCAAATGTTATGGGTATGTGCAAACGTTATATTCCAGGAAAAAGTGATATTCTTATAGAACCCATCGAAATAGGAGTGCAAGGTGTTCTTGCAGCTCGGGTTTTGACAGATAATGGGATAGAATTTCCTGTACGATTAATGAATATAACATCGACGCCGATAACATTGCAGCCAAAAACAGTTATTGGAAGAAGGAAAGTTGTCCAGCCAATTAGTGAAAAATCGAATGATACCGTCTTTAGTGTGCAAGAGACCATTCGAGATGAGGACAATGACTGGATAGAGTTACAACATTTAGATAGACATGTGACAGGACAGTTACAACAGCTAATAAGGGAGTATAAAGATATTTTTATGTTGACAGGATGTAGCTTAGGAAGTCATTCTGAAGTAAAACGCCGAATAATCCCAGAGAACATCATGCCCATTGCTCGAGCACCATACCGCATCCCCCAAGCACAAAAGGAAGCTGTATCAAATCAAATCAGAGAGCTATTAAATCAACATATCATCGTTCCATCTACGTCACCCTGATACGCGCCAATGGTAATTGTTAAGAAAGTGGGACTCGATGGGTCAGAAACTAAGGATTTGTATAGATTATCGTGAGTTAAACAAATTTACTAAACGAGACTATTTCCCTCTACCTCGCTTAACGGACACACTTGAACAATTAGGGCAAGCACGATTATGTACTACTTTAGATCTGGGTAGCGGTTACTATCAGGTAATAATCGCCGATGAAGATAGGGAGAAAACTGGATTCAGTACTCCATGGGGACATTATGAATGGAATCTAATACCTTTTGGGCTCGTAAATGCTTCTAGTACATGGAAAAGACTTATGTACGCAGTGTTATCAGGCCTAACGGGTGAGAAATGTTTTGTGTAGCTTGATGATATAATCATATTTAGCAGAAATAATCCCGATACCCACATGAAGAATTTAGCAGTATTTGACTGTTTAAGAAGAGCAAACTTAAAACTGAAACCTAGCAAATGCAAATTTTTGTATACCAAAGTTAAATATCTAGGACACATAGTTACAGCTAATGGTGTAAAACCAGATTCCGAGAAGATCACAGCTGTGCAGAAATACCCTAAACCAACGAATGCTAAAGAAGTTCTAGGACTAGTTGGATTCTGTAGAAGGTTTATTGATTCGTTTGCACAAAGAGCTCTACCCCGAACTGACCTCACGCGAAGCGACGTAGTCTTTAATTGGACTCAAGAAGAACAACATGCTTTTGAAGATCTAAAAAACCAGCTGTGTATGAAACCTGTTTTAAAATACCCCGACTTTTCCCAACCGTTCATACTTTCTACGGATGCCTCAGGTACAGCTATATGTGCAATATTAAGTCAAAAGGTAGGTGATTCTGAGCAACCTATTGCTTACGCAACTCGTAAGTTAAACAAAGCAGAGACACGATACAGCACTACGGAACAGGAATGTTTGGCGGCCGTATGAGGTGTAAAAACATATCGTTGCTATTTGTACGGTAGAAAATTTACCATAATTACAGATCACCGTCCATTACGCTGGCTGATGTCCATCAAAGACCCTACATCACGATTGGCTAGATGGTCACTCGCACTTTCCGAATATGATTTTGATATAGTTCATAGGGCAGGTAAAAGACATCAAAATGCAGATGCCTTCTCTCGAGCGTGCGTCAATATGGTATACAAAGATTTTGAACCTATCTGGGACCGCAAACACATTAAGGGAGAGCAACGGCAAGATCCTGAATTGGCTAGTATCTTCAAATCAATAGAAGGATTTAGTCAAGATACGTTTTGGCTAGATCAAGATAGAGTATTATATAGAGTTCGAGAGACCGAAAATCTGCAAGACACTATCGTGGTACCCAAAAGAATTATGAAAAGGGTTTTAAACACGTATCACAGTTCGCCCATGGCCGAACATCCAGCAGCTGAAAAGACATTAGCCCGTGTCAAAAAGGTTTTCTTCTGGAAAGGCATGGCAAGTGACATTAACAAGTATTGTAAAGCATGCGCCTTTTGTAATGAGAGAAAAACTCCACCAACTCTCAAACCCGCACCCTTACAGAAATTTCAAGAAATTACTAGCCCATTCTACAGAACAGCCATGGGTGTTGTCGGATCACTGCCAGTAATAAACACAGGTAACAAATATATTCTAACCTTCCAGGATGTTTTTACCAGATATCCCGAGGTAATAGCATTACCAGATCAAAAAGCTAGTACCATCGCTAAAGCATTTGTAACTGAGATCATAAGTCGGCATGGTGCTTCGAGAGAACTTCTTACAGATCGTGAAGCTAATTCTGAAGTGTTCCAAGAGACTTGTAAGTTGTTAGGAATTAGAAAATTGCAGACCACCCCATAGCATCCTATGGGTAAAACTGGGATCTGTACTTACCATATGTTTTGATGGCGCTACGTAGCAGTGTTCATTGCTCGACAGACGAAACGCCTTATTTTCTGTTACATGGCTGAGATTTCGAAATTCCATTTGAAGATATCATGACCCCACAACGACAACGCTATTATATCGAAAATAATTATGCAACTGAACTAATGGCCAGACTTCAAGATCCTTACGAAGTGGCAAGGAAGAAACTTAAAGTTGCAGCTAACAGGATGGAAAACCAGTACAACAAACGAACCGCACCAGTTAAATTTCGAGTAGGAGATCGTGTTTATCTGCATGAGGAAGCACGAACTACAAGACTTTCTAGAAAATTAAGTAAGCCATGGACAGGACCTTTCAGAATAATCAAGCAAACAAGTCCAGTAAATTTCTAAATAAAGGAGATTGAAGGCAAACGAAATTTCCTAGTGCACGCAAATCGGCTGAAATTTTGCACTACGCATGATTCAAGTGAGGACTCCATAAAATCCGAAGCTAAGAAAGCTCCAAACCAACCGTTGCTCGAGATGGAAGCATCAGAGTCGATTGGGATGCACTGTGGCAATGTCAAGAGGAACTACCAGGAGATGTTCCAGTACCGCCTGAAAGAGTGAAAATTAGAAATGTATCCGAAACACCTGAACTGAATGAGGACTTGGATCCCATTCAAGCTAGTACTTCGGGTTCAGATTCAAACACGGCCCTAAAGTACCATACTCAACCAAGAGGGCCAGTAGCCGAACTTCCCTGGGTTTGCCAAAACACATTTAAAGGAGAAAAATAAATTACCACGTGTACCCTTAAAACTAATTAACCATTTTGTTTTAGTGATAATTCTTTTATTGATTAGCCTCTGCCATGTCAGCACCCGTCCACATTCTGAATCACTAGACAAAGGACTAATATTTATTAGGAAGGAGGGTTTTATTCTTTCGGGAGACAGATGGACCATGGTAACAGATATTGACACTCAGAGTTACCAGAATGCATATGGTATGTTTATACAAACCTATTTTGGTATACTTAATGTAGCACAAAACTTTATTGGTCAGTTCGATAAGTCATATCACGAGGAGATTGATTCAGTTGTAAGACAAGAATATCATATGCTAGTTAGGGAGTTGGAAATTGCAAAAACTAAATTGGATGACGTAATTGATTCACTAGCGCCTGTTGAAAAAAGAGTAAAACGTGGTCTTATAAATATAGGAGGAAATGCCTTAAAGTTTTTATTTGGGACTTTGGATGATAAAGATTTGCAAGAAATTAATCAGAAATTAGAAAATTCAGCAGAGGATGTCACTCATTTGTTTGAAAATCAAATGTCTTTTATTAAAGCTAACAATGAAAGCAATGAAAGGAATAGGATTAACATCGAAAAATTAAAATCTGCAGCAGTATTGTTAAAGCAGGCTATCAAACAAGAAACAGAACAAGAAGATTCAAACTTAGTAGCTTTATACAATCTTAATTCCATATTTCGTATGACAGAGTTTACTTTAAACAGTTTTCAGATTAGTATTTCAGAATTACCGACAGCCCTTGAGAGCACGGCAGCTGGTAAGCTGAGCAGTTTCTTCATCTCCCCAAAAAAAATTTTAAAAGCTCTTCTGATCGTACAACATAAGTTACCTATAGACTTAACGCTCTTGACAGAAGCTGTCAGTTCGGAATTATATGTTTATTGTGATATGGCTGTGGTCCACGCTGCGACCATAAAACAGTCTATTAGATTATTTCCAGAGATTCCCCTAAAAGCACCCAACAGATTCTTCACCTTGTTTCGTACATTTCCATTATCTCATCAGGTCAGCGATAAAGTGACTATCCACATAGGGCCAGAGTATCAATTTTTTGCGGTATCTGAGAACCGTCAGTCATATATGGAGTTTCAAACCATTGACGAGCTGAGATGCAGCTCAGGTATTTTCAAAATATGTCCACCGGTGTCACCCATTTGGAAAGGTAAGCGCAAATCATGTCTGTATTCATTGTTCAGAGAAATTGAGGAAGAAGTACAAAAATACTGGAACAAGGTAATAAGAGCATCATCATCATCGTGGTTATACAGAAACAAGAATAGTAATTTTTGGGTTTATAGTGTTCAATCGGATCGGTTAACGTTAAATTGTCCAAGTCAGCCATTCGAGAAATCTAAATTTAATGTTACAAGTAAATTTATTACCAAAACGGGTATTATAAATATTCCACAAACTTGTTATGTATATGGTCCCGGTTATACCTTACTACCACATTCAGTTACAGAAATGATTTTAGACACTACCAAAATTGAATTTATCCCTTCATCCAAAACGAACTAACCAAGATGTTGAAAACTGGAGGGTTTAATCTCAGGAAATGGACTAGTAACCTTCCAGAAGCTGAAGGAAGCACCAACATTATATTAGGGGACAAGGAAGATGCTACTAGGAAGGCACTGGGAGTACATTGGTCACCAACACTTGACGTACTACAATACAAAGTCAAGCAGCAACCAGAAGGCAAAATAACGAAAAGGAAGATCCTTTCAGAGATAGCACAAATCTTTGACCCATTAGGACTACTAGCACCAGTTATAATAATTGCTAAGTTATTAATACAAGACAGTATTCATGGGATGAAGAGTTAAACAAGGATATACAAGACAGATGGTCAAGATTCAGGCAAGAATTACCGAAGGTAGAGGAAGTGCACATCCCAAGATGGATAAATTATGGAGAGGATGGCCACACAGAGATGCATGGTTTCTGTGAATCCTCAGAGCGAGCTTATGGGGCGGCGATTTACATAAAAAGGTCTTCACCATTAGGGACCACGACAGTGACGTTACTCACAGCCAAGTCAAAAGTGGCACCCCTCAAGTTGAAGAAGCCACTGCCAAAACTAGAATTATGTTCAGCTGAATTATTAGCCAAACTAATAAAGAAGACCATTTCAACCATGGAGTTAGACAACGTTGAAATCTATGCCTGGACAGATTCAATGATAACTCTAGCCTGGATAAAAGGAAGTCCAGAGAGATGGAAGAATTTTGTAGCAAATCGGGTTGCTATAATTCACGAGTGCGTCGGCAAGCAGTGCTGGAATCACGTCAGGTCAGAAGATAACCCGGCAGATCTGGTCACAAGAGGAGTACAACCATCTAGATTAGGTGACCAAGAGTTATGGTTCCACGGCCCTGAATGGTTATCAAAGGAAGATACCCAGGAACGAATAAAGGCCCAAACAACAGTAGAGAGTACTACTGAAGAAGAAAGAAAAAAACCTCGGCAGGTAGCAGTTTATGCGGCAGTCAGTGAGGTAGCAGATGACATGGAAAGATTCTCATCATTCAACAAAATGATAAGAGTAATCGCTTACTGTAAGCGGTGCATGAATAAATGTAGGAAGGAAGTAGTAGCGGTCCAGCAATTAATCACCAACGAGCTACGTAATAGCCTAAAGTGCATAATCAAATAAGCACAAAGGCATGACTTTCCAAGAGAACATCACCTACTACAGCAAGGCAAAATGGTAGACAGCAAAAGTTCCTTGTTCAACGTGTACTTCCTAGATGGAGATGGAATTCTTCGAGTGGGAGGAAGGATACATCACTCGCTGTTACCTTACGATGAGAAGCACCCCATCATCATAGCCAGCAACAGTCATATAGCCAAGCTGATCATCAGAAACGCGCATCACCAAACGTTACATGGAGGTAATCAAGCTACGTTAGCCTTCATAAGAAGAAAGTACTGGATAGTACGAGCCAAGCAGGCGATTGCCAAAATCATCAACAGATGCATGACATGCACAAGGGTTAAGGCAGCACCTATGCATTAGCTAACGGGGCAACTACCCCCTGCACGAGTGACACCGTCCATTCCATTTACACACACTGGACTGGACTACGCTGGACCAATCCAAATTAGAGTATCCAAAGGAAGAGGTAACAAATCCTACAAAGGATACATCGCCATTTTTATTTGTTTGGCCACAAACGCCATACAGATTGAAGCTGTTTAGGCCTCCAGGCGTTGCAGTTAGTTTTTTGGTAAGAGCGAGGGTCGCGTTAAAAGATAGGAAAAGTTCAGCTGCCTGCCCAATATCGAAGGCTGCGTTGAAGTCGCGCAAAAAACAATCGCGAGCGTAGCGTGGTTCTTGAGCTCTAGCGCGTCACGTGAAATATTGCCGGCGCTGTCGTGTTCATAATGTTATTCTTGTGTATGTAAAAACTGTCCTGTTAAATAAAGAATGTATGTGCAAAAGATCTTCGAGAATTCCATCTACAAGTAACGCTTGCCGTGGCTGCAGGCTGGAAGCGAAAGAAGCAGCCGTAATTAAAGGTAGGTGGCAATACACTTCCTAATTGTTGCGCGTACCCTCGCCATAAGTAATTTGGTAGCTCTCGATTAATCAAAATTACAGTCCACTGCTGCTACCGTAGTAACAGAAGCAGTGAGCGACATGACTACTAATGCCTTCATAGCAGCATTCAGAAGGTTCACTGTAAGGAGAGGAAAATGCGCCCACATTTACAGTGACAACGGTACCAACTTTGTGGGAGCTAGTAAGCTATTGGACATCCAAATACAGGACAAATTAAGCACCGAAGCAGTCCAGTGGCATTTCATCCCTCCGGCAAGCCCCACATGGGTGGAATCTGGGAGGCAGGGGTGAAGTCAATCAAGTACCATATCAAAAGGGTCATCGGAGACAATACACTCACCTTCGAAGAGATGACAACCCTGTTGTATCAAATTGAGGCTTGTCTGAACTCAAGACCACTGACACCAATGAATAACGATCCAAACGACGTCAGCAATTACCCCAGGACACTTCCTGATCGCACCAGCCGAACCAGACGACATCATAGTCACTGACAATCATTTAAGCAGATGGAAACTGCTACAGAAAAAAAAAAAGATTTCTGGAAAGCATGGTCAACAGAATTTCGTCAAACACAATGTAATCAGGCACAATTTCGTCTTCACTACTCCAAAATGTCGACCCCTCAGACTCATCATGAATCGAAATATCATCCGATGCATCAGTAGAAGAAGATACCTCATTTTTCTTCTTCTTCTTGTGGTTGTTCGCCTTTTGATTAAGAACTGCTGCTTGAGCTGTAATTAAGATTTCAGCCGCTACACTGTGCGTAGGTGGAACGTTGAATTTTCTTCGCTTGACCACACGCCTCTTTGTCAGAGTTTCTCAGTGATGTTGAAGTTTTTGTAGAGATGCGTCTCCTATCGCTTCTTTTGGAATGGTAGCGCCTTATAATACGGATTTAGGTAGTTTTTTTAACACCGGCGTTTTACCTAGATGGATACTAGTTTTTTTGAAGCCTGCTTTGTTGTTATCAGGACCGTGTTCAAATGATTCCTATAAATCGCGTAAAAAGCGAAAAAATTCGACTATGTAATTGTTACAAAGTCACCCCACAAAATTGTGGTGAATCAATAAGTGACTTGTATATATACGTACTTAATCTATTAAAAAAATATATTCCAACTTTTTTCAATTTTCCAGATTATTTGAAAAGAAGTTATTATCGTAAGAAATTACTTCGCCGTACACCTTGTCCTCAAACGGTAAGTCGATAAAATTCCTCGATTGTGAATTTGATATTTTAGGATTAAATGAGAAGTATCGCTTAATCCAACTAATTCTACAGGGTAAAATAGAAGGTCGAAGAGGCCAGGAACGACGCCGCATATCATGGTTGCGCAATCTCTGACAGTGATCCAGACTGACTACCACAACACTGTTCCGAACAGCTGTGAATAGTATTACATGAGTCAGCGTAATAGCCAATATCCTCAGAGGATAGGCACTTGAAGAAGAAGGATTAAATAGTAAATTTTTAGAAAATGTAGTTAGTTTTTATGGGACTGATTAGTTTTTCCAATAGTAAAAAATGCTCTTTTTACCTGTAACCATCAACAAATTTGGATACCGATGATGTTGTTTCTCTTAGAAACGATGTTGGTACTCAAACCTCAAACAAAAGGAGAAAAATCAATGCTACAAAAAATAAAAATTCTTCAAGAACTATTAATAAGAAGAAATATTACAATTAACCACATGCAGGACCTAATTTGCCATTTGAAGTTAATTGGTAAATCTTCTACTTCTACAACTTTAGAAGACGTTATAATTAATAATTTTGAGGGATTTTTGTTGGAGTTGTTTAAAAATCAAACGCACAATTTAAAAACTCTTGCCAATGGAAGAAGATATATGGAACCAATGAAAAAATTTGCGTTAACGCTGTACTTTTATTCGCCGAAGACCTAAGTTTGAATGTAACAAAATCTGTCTCCCCCATTCGCCGGTCTTAACGTAAATGCTCTTCTAGAAATTGTAATGTAGGATTGTTAACTGAAGTGTTTGATTTTTAAAAGATCATGTAACAAATCTTAGGGATACAGAATTAGTATTTGATTCAATAGCAGTGCGTTCTCAAATTGTATTTGATTAAAAAAATATATAAAAATCATGGATATGTTGATTTAGGCGGAGTGGCCAACCTATAAAATGAAGAATTAGCAACAGAAGCTTTAGTTTTTCAAACTGTAACATACACAAAAAGGTTTAAATGTCATATTTTTTCTGAATATAATAACAGCTAATATACAACGTCAACTGGTACATTTAGCCACAGTAAAATTATATTAAATTTGAATTGTTGTTCGGTCAGTTACATGCGATGAATGTATCACAAACATAAAACATTACAAATGTTAGGATGCCATTTTTCGGGAGAAAATATTGTTCAGTTTTACACATTCCCAAATTGTTCCAATATTTATTGTGTAATGGACCCATGCCACATGATAAAATTGTGCAGAAATTCGTTTGCGGAGATAAATATAAGGGCTCAAACAGGAAACATTTCTTTTGCATATGTCAAAAAATTGCATGAGTTACAGGAAAAGGAAGACCTAAAACTTGTTAACTGTTTTTCCGGGCCACATATTAATTTCCAGCAAAGAAATGAATGTTTCATTAGACGTTCAAACTATAAGCAGCGGTGTTGCGGGCGCTAAAGACTTTTTAAGAGCTAGTGTGCATCCTGATTTTGTAAATAGTGGGACCACAACAGAATTAATCAGAATTTTTGACAAAATATTCAATTTGATGAATTCTAGAAATATTTATGGGGCACCCCTCACTTTAGCCAATAGAAAATCTTGGGAAAAAGGTTTTTTCAGAAACTGAAAATTATATTCGTAGAGTAACAATTGATGGATCTACTATTTTACAACATGCAACAGCCAGGCCCGCCCGCTGCAGCATTATACAGTCTGTTCTATAAAAAAAGGCCCCGCCTTCTAGCTACTTTATTATTTATTTTAGACCCAATAAACCTTATATCAAATCAAATGACACATAAAAACCTACATTTTAACACAATCAACAAATTTTTATCTTCAATTGTTTCAGAGTGGTGACGTCACGTGCATCTTTTTTAAATGACACTGTATATATTTTTTGACATTTTCTGGTAGAGGTTTTTTTTTCTTTTCAACAATATAAATATTTTATGCACTCGCATAAAAAAATTTTCGTGAAAAATTACAAAAACTTTTTCACAGTGGGAGGCCATGATACAAAACTGTAAACAAAAGTGTAACTCAGAAAAACAAAACAAATAGTAGCCAAACGCTTTAACTGTCAGATTTCAGAATAATCTAAAGTGTTTATTGTTTTGTTTTTCTGAGTTACACTTTTGATTATAGTTTTGTATGGTGGCCTCCCACTGATAAAAAAGTTTTTTAATTTTTCTCGAAAATTTTCTTATGTGACGGCATAAAATATTTATATTGTTGAAAAGAGAAAAAAAACCTCTACCAGAAAATGTAAAAAAATATATACAGTGTCATTTAAAAAAATTGCACGTGACGTCACCACTCTGAAACAATTGAAGATAAAAAATTTTTGATAGCGTTAAATGTTGGTTTTTATGTGCCATTTGATTTGATATAAGGTATATTGGGTCTAAAATAAATAATAAAGTAGCTAGAAGGCGGGGCCTTTTTTATAGAACAGACGGTATATTTATATAATCTTTCGAGTAGTATTAAAGTTCACTTGCTGCATGTTATATCATCATGACTAGAGAGCGGATTTCTGGCATTTATGCTTTTTGTAATAGTTAATGGCAGCTCAGAACTTTTGATAATGTGTCATTAACTAGAAAATTGGAATTATTTGACTTACATTTTTATGCTTTTTTGTGGTTTTACGAATATTTAATTTTATATCATATTTAACGCTTTTTTCATTTTCTTAAGGTATACTGTGTTAAATGTTGCGAAGGTTGTACTTAATTAACAGATTTGTATACTTATTTTTTAAATCGTATCGAATCCCTTAGTAAATTGTGCAAACCTCTATATGCCCATGATTCACCGGCCATGAATCAGCTCGTAAAAACAGATAACAAAGGCTCTCATCTCAACTTTAAAATCAAAAATACTAATGCAACAGTATTACTGCAACTGTCGACGAGTACGTACGTGCTGTGGTAATTTATTTTATAAAAATGCCTAAATTGAAAACAACGCCAAATGATTGAATTAGGAGTTTCCCCGAACTCAAAAGTGAAAACACTCAAAATATTTTGTAGAGGTTGCGTAAAAACTGTAAGTAACTTACTGTTGGAAAAGATATTAGTAATTAAAAGCAATAATTTTTAGATTCAAAGCCACGAGAAGTACAATGTGCTTCAACATGTGAAAACAGCTTTGCTCGTAGAATGAAAAAAGAAATTTGAAGCGTCAAAAAACATAAATAGACTAGGTACAAGAATCTATTGCAACCACCGCTCGTCAAGATGAACAATTTCAATTTCATTTTGAATTATGCGGGATGATGATTCAGTCCAACATAGTTGCAAAATAGTACATTTCAACTGTTTTTACGAAAACATTGCAGCAGGCATATCCCAGCTGAAAGTACTCGCAAAAGTTACGTTGAACAGGTATATTGACAAGTTTACAACGATATTAAACAAAATATCGGAACTAACTATATATGGTTTACCGTTGATAAAACGACGGATAGTTGCGGAAGATACGTGGCAAGCTTAATTCTCAGCATTTTAAAAGAAGATATTCCTGCTAAGGGATATGTTGTTAGCTGCAAAGAGTTGCCTGAAACAAACATTGACACAATTACACGGTTTGTAAATGACAGTTATAACGGATGTAGAACAGATTGTTAAAAGAATAACTAAATAATTTTTAATTTCATGTTTAATCAGAATTCTAACGAAGCGTCCATTACTACATGTTGTTATGTTAGACTGTATCGGTAAATCAGTTCTCTGCACATCAACAAAACAGTGGCGTCACAGTCCATTGTTAAACAGTGGCGTTGTACAGTTTAAATCTTTTTATCTTCCAAATGCCGTACCTCGGGGCAGAGCTGTCACAAATCAGTGAGATTTAAATCTTTTTTTGATTTAAATACTTTTTTTGATTTAAAACTGATTTTAAATCTTTTTTTCAGAAAATACTTTTAGATTTATGATTTAAATCTTTTTGGAAAGTATCTTTGATTTTTAATTAAAAAAAGATTTAAATCTTTTCAAAATGATTTAAATCTCTAAAAATATTTAAATATTTTTTAAAACGATTTAAATCTTTCTAAAATGATTTAAATACCTATATAAAACGATTTAAATCTTTTTACATAGCCTGTCTATTCCTGCAGATTCGTGAATTTACCTGCAACTGGTGATACCGTGCATTGTATTTGTTTGATTCACACAGATGCGTGCATCAAAACCTTTTTGATTATAATTAATCATGTAATTCAAGTCATAACTGTTCTATCTCATTCAAAGGTCGTGGTAAAGTCAAATTTGCATCTTGCCGTATTTGTTTGCCTCTGTTAATATTGGAAAGGAATTTGTAAGCTTCCCTTAATGGCTTTTAAGCGGATGGATACATTTTCTACTAGAACTTAAGCCGACTTAGCATATTTGGGAATCATGGGTTTATGGATTTCGTTCAATTGCCTCATTGAGAGAGATTAGCATTAAGATTCTTAGAATAAGTATTTATTCCTACGTGCGACGCTCCGATTGGCTACGCAGGATCGCCTCAGCCAATAGTGTTTGAGCTTGCCCCTCCTTGATGAATTTGCGAGCTCGGCTCGTTGTAAATTCAGCGTTAGTTAGATTCAGAGCCTCGAGTAAGCAAGTTCAGCCATGCTTTGTGCTGGGTTGCGGTCGTTCTAACTCCCTGGTAAAGACGTTTCCAGGTTGTTTTGTGTTACGGTTACGCGCAATTCGCTATTTTCGCGTGGCCAATCCAAACGTGTCACAACAGTTGAAGCTTTTGTAAAAAACCATCGGTCCATCAGTGACGTTTGTAATCGTTGTTACTCAATATACTCGTGTTTGTTAAGTCTTGTTTCACTCCAACAACTAACTGAACCCAAGTTAGGGTTATTAAGTGGCAGTTCCCGGCAATCCCATTGAACCGGAATTCGCAGCGGATTAACTGGAGGCCCCATTCGTGGAAGCCTCTTATCAAGTTAATCGTACAAAAAACAGTATTGGCTTTGTATTTAACGCATTGTCGTCGCAGTCGTCGCGTCGCATGTATCAAGAAGTTTTTTCGTTATAGTAAAAAGCACGTAAAATTTTATAGGTTTAAGCTATATACCTATATATGATTTTCTTTGTATTTTTCAATAAAATTATTTAAAAGCAGATTTTTGTTCTTTAAACATATATTTATACAAACTATACATCAACAGTATTTGCCATAAACTTGGCTACAATGGTTACATACACCATATACCATACAACACTTATACGTCATACATTCATACACATACATACTTTATTATGGCAACTGTTGTTACTGATTTCTGCAACATCAAGAGTAATCAGTAATCAGTCTGAAATGGACAAACAAAGAAAACCCTAGCTAAAATGTTAAATAGAGTTTTTAACTAGACTAATAATACTTTTAAGGAAAACGCAATTCAATAATAAAAAAAATAGTGTAAACCCATTTCCCATTCTTTTTATTTCAACTGTGATTTTACTAAAAAGTATTTGTGGGCGGAACAAATTTTAATTAACTTCTTAGTTTAGGTTTTAATGCTTTATTTCATACTATAAGATTTTTAATACATATATTTATCATATTTTTATGTTTTCTGAACACATAAATAAAAGTTTGATTGCTGATTTAAATACTTATCTTTGTATCTTTAAAAAAGATTTAAATCTAAAAAATATTGACTGTTTACATCGTTTTTATATTCAAAACGATCTTTGATTTAAATAATTTGTCAAAATGAAAAGTATCTATGATCTTTGATTTAAATCATTTGTCAAAATGAAAAGTATCTATGATCTTTGATTTAAATCATTTGTCAAAATAAAAAATATCTATGATCTTTGATTGAAATCATTTGTCAAAATGAAAAGTATCTATGATCTTTGATTTAAATCTTTTTTTAAATGATCTTAAACAGCTCTGCCTCGGGGCAACATTCTGCTGGTGATTTCGGACGCCGCTGCATACATACTGGCTGGTAAAAATTTTATGAAAAATTGATTCATGTCACATGTCTTCCACACGGAGTGAATAGTCGAGTTTCGCCTCTGACGTGGTTCACACGTTGAGTTACCGTGCTCTTCTGTCCCTTCCCTTGCAAAGAGTTTCGCCTCTGGCGTGGTTACCTCGTTGAGTTACCGTGCTCTTTTGCTTTTTTTCTCCTGATGAAGCCCCTTACGAAAGTGGGCGAAACGTTGAGTTCTTCGATCTCAATCATGACACGGTCCAATCCCGGAAGTCGTTTGTTACTTAATGACAATGGCCGTGAAAGCCTCAAAAATCATCTGAATAGGGTAGCCGAAATTATGCGACTGCAGTTTCTATCCGTTAATAAGTTAATTACAAATGGCAAAAGAAAATTGTTAAGGCCCCTTTGAGGATGCAGCATTTTAAGGAAAACTTTCCTGAGGTACCTTTGCAGCGTCAACCAATTTTGACTAGATGGGGGACATGGCTGGAAGCGACATTGTCTTATTGTCAGTACGTTAAAGAATTTGAAGAAACAGTTACAGAATTTTCTAAAGTACCTTCACAGTCAGTAAATGATTGCCTTGGCCTTTTAAAAAATGAAGAGCTACATCAAAAATTTGTTTCTATTAAATGTAACTATAGCTTTGTTAGTGAAGCGATAACAAAACTTGAGAAGCAGGGCGTTTCTTTAGTCGAAACAGTAGAACTAGTTGAAAACTTGAAACAAAATATACCTTACGTGCTGTGCGGGGAGCAGTTGGGCGTATCGTAGCTCAAAAATTGGATGAAGTGCCAATGATAAATACTGGATATGAAGTGTTGTCTAATACATATAACACGTGTTTTACAAGGTGAATTTGTAGACGAACAGTCTGCGGTTATATAAAAGTTTAAATTTGCTTCAGCAACATGCGTAGATGTAGAATGTGGTTTCTGCAATTTTAAAAATATACTGAGCGACCGATGACAAAATTTTACGATGGATCATTTAGAGAAACACGCTGTAATATACTGTTTTAAGGAGAAGGATAATTTTTTGTTAAAAATTAAATAATATTTTGTGCTTTTTTATATTTTTTGTGATTAGAATAATGCTTTGTGAAGTATTTATGCTTTTTTAAGTGCTTGTTTTTTACTTTTTTCTGTTTATAAATCCGCTCTCTAATCACGACACTTAAGCTAAATCCTACATTATCCATTCAATGTACAGGAACTATAAAGCTGGACTTTGGCTTGAAAATTAAGAGCTTACGAACACATTTATGTGAGCACTTTTTTATTGTTTTGAACTGTAGAAGCCATCTGCAAATCTTAGATGCCTCGGGTAGCAGACACCTTATATACTATAGTATAGGTAAAGCAAAATAAATCTATATCCAACAGAACCGTAGGTTCAGTATTGAAAACGTAATGTATTTTATTTATCACAAAAAAATACAAAGTCCTAAACAAAATTGTAAAAAGTATGAATAAATATTTGTTTGATTCTTACACTTTATATTTTATATGAACTAAAAATAAGAAAATCTGCCTAGATCCTATGTTACAATTATTCATGCCATCTACAAAATAAACTTATTTGAGTTCCACCTACTTCATCATATTATTTTAATAGAAATTATATTTGTTATGTAATATGAAGATGCATTTAACTTATAACTTTCAAAACCACTACAGAATACTCAAGTGCTATACTTATCATCTTAATTTGCATCAAATTCAAATTCTATTAATGACTTTCATTCAAACAGCCAATTCTTTTTAAACTTTTCTAAGTTGATTGTATTGATCTCCCAAATTGTATATTTACATTAATCTTCATCCAAAACTGCTCTTTATGTACCATAACAATATATTGCGAACTATTATAGAACAGGCAAATGAATGGCAAAAAGAAATATGGATGAGCTTTATAGACTTCGAAAAAGCTTTCCATAGAATAGAGACAAAATGTGGACAATTTTAAAAGCATATGGAATACCGAATAAACTTCTAAATATGATTAAATTACAATACTCAAACTATACAGCAAATATTGACAGAAAGAATAAACTAACAAAAAATATAAAGATAGAAAGTGGAGTAAAAAAGGGGTGTACACTGTCACCAATACTATTTTTAATGGTAATAGATTGGGTCATGAAGAAAACGGAAGATATGAAAACGGGCAAGAAGATAAACAAACTGAAAGAAGAAGCAATGAAAGTAGTATTAAATATAAATAAGAATAAAACTAAAATTATGAAAATAGAAAAAGAGGGATATAAAACAAATGCAGATAAGAAACAAACCGACAAGGAACAAATAGAAAAGATAGAGAGAATTACATACCTGGGAAGTGTTATTAATAGAGGAGGCGAATGGGATATAAAAGAAAAAATACATAAAGCACGAGGTGCCTTTATCACTCAAAATAAAATCTGGCAATCTAAAGCAATACATTTGAAAACGAAAATCAGATTATTTAACACAAACGTAAAGACAGTTTTGCTATATGGGGCAGAATCCTGGACGACAAACGAAAAACATGTAAAGCAACTTCAAGAATTCATAAACAAATGCCTCCGCAGAATACTGGGTATATACTGGCCAGAAAAAATCACAAATGAAGAGCTTTAGGAAAAAATGCAACAAGAACCGATACAGACAACGATAAAAAGAAGAAAATGGAATTGGATAGGACATACACTCAGAAAAACAAACAACGACATAACAAAACAAGCATTAGAATACAATAACAGAGGGAAAAGAGGGAGGGGAAGACGAAAAGCCACATGGAGAAAGAAGACAAAGCAAGAAATCACCGATAAAGGATTACAATGCAATGAAGTGAAAGAAAAGGCTAAAGACAAAAACCGAATGGAAGGAACTATGTGAATCAATGTGTGCAGTGTAGTAAATCAACAAAAGTGAAATAGTGATAAGTATGAACAGTGATAAATTAAAGAACTGATACATAGCTGGCAACTCTACTACCATATAGGTGGAAACACCAAATGCTCAAGAATCATCGAGAAACGCCCTATGCTTCTACAGGAGCGAAAAGGAATGATGATGATGATGATTGTAGAAAACTTATAAATAAGCATTACTGCATTAAAAATTTACACCGTTATGGAAAATATTTTATTATCACTATAGCATATTGCACAATCAATTACATTTAAAAAGGTTTAGTTTCACATTACATTTTAATAATATAAAAATGTTTTGGACCAAGCTAACTCACAACAGAAATTAACATACACTGCAGGTGAGTGATAACAGTTTTATGCCAATGCATCATCCTTGAATTGTGTAACATGAGGCTTAGAAAAAATTTATTCAAATATCAAGTTTAATGCCTATGACTAGTGTTCACATTTGCCAGTGTTACAATCTTTAAATTTCAACTTAATTAAGTTCAGGAAAAAGTAAACTACAATTTATTATACAGGGCGTAGAAATGTTTTACGCACCATAGGGTTTTCAATGGTAATTTTTTCATATGACAATATTTGCGTCCCTAATTATTTTAGAGCAAACTTGTAAATAGGTTTATTGTAGAGCAAACAATTCTGCATCCATTTATGCCATCATTTTTGTCATTTTACGTCAGAAAACCTAATAATGAAAGAAACTAGAATTATCATATTTTCAAAAATTGGTGCAAATTGTGAAGTGGTGGTATGCTGGAAGCAGATCAGGTGCAATAAGTGCCATGGTTGCCGCTACATTTGACAGATGCAAACAAATAAACAGCAAACTAATTTGTTGATGCTTTGAGATGCTTCAATAATTTCAAGGCACCACTGATTTGTCTAAAAATGGCAATTTTATTGCTTTAAATTTTCGGTTTTCCGAAATGTAAAATGACAAATGCTGGCATAAATGGATACAAAACTTTTTTTTCTACAAAAAACTTCCATACAAGTTTGCTCTAAAATAATTAGGGAAGCAAATATTTTCATATGAAAAAATTACCATTGAAATCCCTATGGTGCGTAAAGCATTTCTACACCCTGTATATCTGTTTCCTTGATTTCCCAGTCTTTGCAAAATTTTATAACTTAGATTTAACATTTATGATTAAAATTTTATGTATATCATATACAGTGAAACCTCTCTTAACGGACATCTCTACATAACGGTTTTTAGTGCGCAGAACTGTACGGAATATATGGTAAAACAAAACTCTACCTAGATGACATTTCTGACATAAAAGCTTCTTGAAGAGTAGCGACACTACACAATGGCAACATGTATTTTGGCCAAATTGCAAAACTCTACTTTGGCATTTTTCGAAAATCTGTGTCTAGTGTCTAGTAGTAAAAAAAGTTGAAATTAAATTTTTACGTTAGACTAGTATAATAGTACATGGGAGTACTTTACAATTGCAAACATTTGAACCATTTGACAACCATTTTGGTTGTCGATTCTAGGCCTTTGTTAAAGTTGACGTTAACGTCAAAATATCAACTGCCAACATGATAAAAAGAAAGTTACATTATCCTGTCCTTCCTCTGATTAAAAATTAAATGACAGATGACATCTAGGTCCTCCATTATCTACAACAGACAGTTTAAAACCCCATTGGTGTCTGTTATGGAGAGGTTTCACTGTAATTTATGTGCCCCTTTACTCTTATTCATGACAAACGACATTTCCAAGTACATTATGCCTGAACAACTGATGTTTTTCTTCGGAATTCTCAAGCTACACGTTAATAAAAAAATTACATTTCGTATATTTTTTTCCTTGTGTGTCTTCATATGTCTCAGTAAGGTAGTTTTATATGTCGTTCTATATTTGCAAATAGAACAGGAATAAGGTTTCTCTCCTGTATGAGTCCTCATATGACAATTTAAATTACTTTTGTCTGCTGCTTTGTATGTGCAAATAGAACAAGAATAAGGTTTTTCACCAGTATGTGTCTTCGAATGTTTAACTATGCAATCCTTTCTTGCTGCTTTATATCCACAAATTGAGCATGAATAAGGTTTTTCACCAGTATGTGTCTTCAAATGTTTAACTAAGCTATCTTTTCTTGCTGCTTTATACTCACATATAGAACATGAATATGGTTTTTCTCCTGTATGTGTCATCAGGTGGTTAACAAAAGTGCATTTTCTGTATTGTTTCATATTGGCAAATAGAACATGAATAAGCTTTCTCCTCTGTATGAATTCTCATATGACCAGTTAAATTACTTCTGTCTGCTGTTTTGTATGTGCAAATAGAACATGAATAAGGTTTTCACCTGTATGCTTCCTTGCATGTTAACTAAACTATGTTTTTCAGCTGTTTTATAATGGCAAATAGAACACGAATAAGGTTTTTCACCTGTATGTTTCTTCAAATGGTTAACTAAGTTATCTTTTCTTGCTCCTTTGTATGTGCAAATTGTACATGAATAAGGTTTCTCTCCTGTATGTGTCCTCATATGTTTAACTAAATTTTGTTTTTGTACTGCTTTATAATTACAAAATGAACATAAATAAGGTTTTTCTCCTGTGTGTGTTCTGATATGGTTAACTAATTTATCTTTCTTTCCTGCTCTATATTCGCAGACAGAACAGGCGTGAGGTTTTTCTCGTGTATGAGTCCTCATATGCATCACTAAAGTACTTTTCTGTATTGCTTTATATTTGCAAAAAGAGCACGAATAAGGTTTCTCTCCTGTATGAGTCCTTAAATGCGCAGTTAATTTATTTTTGTCTGCTGCTTTGTATGTACAAATTGTACATGTGTAACGTTTTTCCCTTATATGAGTCCTCATATGCCTATTTAAATAACTTTTGCTTACTGCTTTATAATTGCAAATTGAACATGAATAATGTTTCTCTCCCGCATGTGTCCTGATGTGTGCAGTTAAATTACTTTTCTTTGCCGTCTTATATTTACATATAGAACAGCTATATGGTTTTTCTGCTGCATGAATCCTCATATATTTACCTAAATTGCCTCTTTCTAATGACTTATAATCACAGACATGACAAGAGTGAAATTGTTTTCCCTCCGCATTTTTCAAACAATTGCTCTTAGCAATAGGGAGAAACGATTGCTCTAACAGGCCATCACTTGCTGTACACGTAACAAACATTTCGTCTTTTATATATATTTCCTCATTTTTAATAGTCACTCCCTGATAAGCCGTGGTGTCTTCAATGATTTCTCGTTGCACGTGTAAATTTACGACTGTTTTGTTTTCGTTGACCTCCATTAATGATTCTTGTAACATGTTCGCCATTGTAATACGCAAATTATTATCAATGAATTCCTGTTTCAGATCCATTGTTATAGCATAGGTAAAGGGTCGGGATTTATTAAATGTAATATCTGAAAACAATAAGCAATAGGTACAATATTCAGTTAGGTTAAGTTATTCAAAACATTTTTAACAAATTTCTATAATCACAGTTTTAATATATTTACTTTCATGGAATACTATTATACTGAAGGAATCAACTCAGTCAGACAACGGTCTAGCAACAAATACGATGCAGAATAAATAATTTTTAACCAATACAAACCACTGACAGGAAAGGTCAATTAGTTCAAATGGAAATCAATAGCACTACTCTTAGATATACACGGTGTCAATTACTTGAATGTTGGTTCTCGGATTAATTTAAGTCGAACAGTTTCTACAAGCATGTACAGTGTGTTTCACTTCTCGCCGTTATACACCTGTATCTTCCTTATTTTTTTTCTGATCGACTTTTAATTTGGTCAGTATACTACCCTTTACATAGGTAATTTTTACAATTTTTAAATAATTTTACCGTAAACCAGTAGCCTACTGCTAACAAAAATAAATGCAAATAATTGAAAAATTATAATAGGCCTTGTTTTATGGCAAAAAATCATTAGAAACAGCTGCTCAGAATAAAAAAAAATAGTCGAAATCCAATTTTTATCGAAAAATTATTATTATTAGTAACACCATTTCATACAATAAATGTTTAACTTGTCACCTTCAAACTATTTGCCTTTTTAATTTATTTTCGGAACGATTTAAGATGTTACTCAGTTATAACAGGTGTTCATTAATTATTCCGGTCAAGTTGCCTTTGAATATTTGTTGTATGAATAATATGTTAGTGGCACTGTAAGTCTATGTCAAATTCGATGTTAGCAAGTTAGGTTTTGCATCAAAACTAACGCAAAACCTAACCTGCTAGCCTCGAATTTGACATAGACTTACAGTGCCACCAACATATTATTCATACAACAAATATTTCAAAGACAACTTGAGCGAAATAATTAATGACACACCCGTTACTACCCTTCAAAAAGAGTATTTTTTTAAAAGTTTAGTGCAAACTATTAACCTTGATAAATAAATGCGAAGAATCATGGTAGACTTTGTTTTATCGAAAAAAGTTATGTAAAAAAGTTGCTCAGAATCACAAAAAGGATAATACTACCAACTATACGTGGGCCAAAATTTGAAATCGAGTATAAAATATATAAAGAAGATACAGGGGTGCGAAGGTGAGAAGGAAAACATTTAGTTATTGTATGAAACCGTAATAATATTAATAATAGTTTTTCGGAAAAATGTGTATTTCGACCAGTTTTGTGATTCAAAACAACTTTTTCTAATAACTTTTTTTGATAAAACTATGCTTAGTATTATTTTCAATATTTCACATGTATTTCTGATCACAGCACTCTAGCGATTTGCAATAAAATTATTCAAAATTGTACGAATTACCTTTTAAGATAGCTGACCAAAAGTTGAAGATGAGAAGTTAACTCCGTCTCGCGGTGTTATTACAATTAATATCAAACCTCAAGTTGTAAGTTAAAATTTAATAGCTCTCTCTTTGGAGCACTATTAAATTAAATATATGTACCCTTTTCATAATTATCAAAAAGAAGCACTATCAGGTATAGCTCACTTATGTACTTACCTTACTTCTTAATACAATAAATAGAAATTGACGTATCTCATAAATCAATTTGACATTTAGAATTATGTCATGTGATTATTGTTTTTTAATGCCTCTACTAGTCAGTTTTATAAGCAATGCGACTCATACTTCCCAGCTGAATAGGTTAATCTTCAACTAACAACTTTCTCTTATAGTTCAAGACTGAATTACTTTTAAAATATAATAACTATTTGACTTTATGAATCAAAAAAGTTTCAGGTACTTCACAATGTTAAATTCATACGTTTGTTAGTAGCACATTGAAGTTTGATCTGACATTACAAAATAAAATACATATTGTCCAAAATAGTTTAATCAAATGTTAAATATCCAAACTTGATTTAACTGAAAATTCTAAAAATAACCTAATTCCAAGATGTAAATTTCAAAATATAATTGTCGAAAAACGTCAAGTACTCGAATCACTATTAAATTTAGAAAAATAATTCTTCTAAATTAATTTCTAAATATAATTACAATTGTCTTAATGACTTTCCGCACCAAACTTGCTGTATAACTTCATAATATTTCGGGGGCACTAACCTTCTGATTGTCTATCTTGTACCTGAATGCTCTACCTCAGCTCCTAACTGGATAAATTCTAGTCAGCAAACACCTCCTTGGGTTGTTTTCGACCAAATCAAAGCTTGTTGTAGCTCTTTGAAACTTCTATTATTTTGATAGACAGTTCAACAGCATACCACAACACTCACTTTCACTGGTTTTACTGGCTTCGTAGTCATATATCACGTTAAATGGAATTAAACAATCTTGAATTATATATTTGAATAATATTTGTGACTTGAAGTCAAATTTGATCGTAGAGAATACTATATTGCTACTACGTATGAAATAATCAATTATTATTTTTCACAATTAATGGGAATTTAACCCTTAAAGTGACTATTTGTCGCAGATTATCAAGTCAAGTTATTTTGTTACTATTAATTATAAACAACCCTCTGGTTGCCCTTACTACCCCACCAGTTAAAACATACAACTGTTATACCACATGATATACATTAGATATCTTGATATTATTTAAATTAAATGTATTATTCATACGGTATGCTGCATTACAAGGTGCTTGTACCATTACTTATGAAATACCATTTATACACAGTATAAACATAAAAAATATGAAAACACGTGTATATGTTGCATAGGTTAGTCTAACTATAAAGAACTGAGAGTTTCCCTCAGAAATTATTATTGTCAAAGTAGTAGGCGACAAACAGCATTAGCAAAATACGAACATTATGTATTGTAATAATTTGTTCTATTTATTATTGTACTTATACTCTACTTTAGTATTATGTTTGTAATTAATATAATTAAATAAATAATTGAACGACCACAACACAGCTAGTTTGATTTGAATTGCCTCTCTCAGGGCCAATTAAAAATTATAATTGTTAAATTAAGCTTTACTCTAATAATAAAGGTATGTCGCCTTCTATATCTTATTCATTAGCAACTTAATAAAACTTTTGCGCCAACTAGCAGTTGAGTCTCTTGTTTTCAGAGTTGGGTTGTAACACTGTATAAATTTTACCATTGTATGGCAAATACTAGATTTTAACGAATGACAGATAACCTCAAATATCTGACTGGAAACAAAGCTGTTCGAAAACACAGAAATCCAGCGTATAATAAAGCAACAATTAATCAGTTTACATCAAGTAAATAAAAAATTTCAAATAATCAAGTACGTTTGCCTAATCTGGAAATTATTTTCAAGTATAATGCGACCATCACCTGCTTTTGTTTTCTTGCTCGCAAGCCAAATCTACTTCCGGTCTCCGCAAAAAGGGACGCCAAGCTCGTAATTTCTTCCTGGAACGGTTTCAGCGACTACTGCCTGCTTCTGGAGTAAGAACGAAGCCTCCCCCACCTGCTGCACCTCGCAGCCCGCTTCTCGTAGCTTCCAGTCTAGTTGAATCTCGACTCGAAAGATGACCTCGCAGCGGCCGACGATTGGAAAGGACGCCCAGCTGATACCTGCCTCCTGGCGATATTTTAACTGCTGCTGCCTTCTTATAGACCACTAAGGGGTCCTCTAGGCACTGCACTCTGCTTTCTGCTTGCCGCAGCTTCAAAACTTGCCAACACTTAGCTTCGCAGACGATCACGAATAGGAAGAGCTCCAAGGCCAATTTACTCTGGAACTGCACTCCGGAACACTACCAAATGAACCACTACTGGCTTAGGAACAATGCCAAACAAATAACACACACAACTGGGTAGACTTACAAAGACTTACAAATAATCCTAGGTTTAAAGTTAACACCTATGTGTAGATATTACTTAGATTTTCAATGTTTATTTTCAAATTGTCAACTATGAAGTACTAACCTCACCTTTCGTAAGTAAAACACACTGTTTTTCCTGTAATTTTCTACAACTGTAAACTCTATTGTAGTTTGCCTTGAGAAAGGAATAAATGTTTCCGAAATATTCGCTTGGATAAAAGTTTTCTTTCGAATGGTTCCCCTGAAGAACAAATCCCAATTAGCTGTTATATTGTTAATCTCTATAATTGGATTGATTTTAAGTAACGCTGTAATCTCAAGTTTAAGATAGAATTGCAACAGTCAGAGAAACGCGCTCGTCGCGCGTGACGTAATTAAAGCATAGAGCGCGTAGGAAATGAATTAGGGCATCCCATAGGAAGCACTCAGTGAGGGTGAACTTTCATTCAAAGAAACAGGCCTCAACCCGTGGAATTTCAAAGGTAGGAAAATTCCTCTGCAGTGACCTCGACGGAGGAAGTGCATACATAAAAAAACGAAAAATTACGACTACAGATCTGGGATAGCTGATTAGGAGAGCCAACAACCTAACTGGAAAGTAGTGAATAAAATGTGAGTCCGATATCAACTTGTCAAGTGATAACATCTCGGTTGCTGGAAGATCCGCCGTCCATCATTTTCAAACGCCAATCAGAATGTGGATGTTAAACCTTTGACTAATTTATTTAAATCAAAATTATGTGCTTCAATACCAGCTGCTCTCAGAAGCACGCCGTATCTAAAACTCTAAACTTTGTTTCAATAAATAGTTTCTCAAAATAAGTTAATTAACCGTACTCCTTTTCTCTTTTGAACTATAATTGTGAATTGCATTGGGTAGCCAGATCAACAAAAGGTTTAAATTATGTCTTACAATTATATTAACACTTGAAATTTGTTGTTTGCAATTCATATCGCAAGTGAGGAATCCAAAAATTATTGTAATATAAAGTGAATTATAGCCGTAAATTAAGTCATGTTTATACGTTGCGATTTGCTTTTGTTCGCTATACATTTCGTAGTTTGAATTAATATGTTGATAGGTTTATGTTCAGAGGTATTTTGTATTTTAATTGGGTATATGGACTCCTTTTGTTAGTACCCACATCGTTTCTAATTTTAATATACTAAGGTTAACAGTTTCTGCATTTTACTGAATCGGCCCAATACTTAATTTAGCTAGGTTGACTCGCTACCTATTCCGTAGTGATCGACTTTAACAAACCCCCCTACCGTTCTCGCTACCCTACAAGATTATAACCAAAAATCTGGTTTGTTACACCTTTTTAAAATGGTAATGGTTCAGGGTCATTTATATTCCTCCAACTGGGGGCGGACTGCTATACGGACCTTGCGTCCCTCTTCAGCCAAAAACGCCTATTATAGGATGGGTGAGAGAAAAGAGGGGTGGAGAATGGAAGAGAGGTCAGGAAAGGTGGAGAAGCACTGCCCCGACATTCGCCTCAGAAAAGGTACTCTGTTGACTCAGGAAAACCACCTAAAAGCCTGAATCAGAGCAGACGGCCAACGGGAATTGAACCTGCGACCTGCCGAGTGCTAAGCAGTTGTGGTAACCACTACTCTACAGAGCTCGGCCCCTTTTTACATTGATGCTAATCCTATAATATCAAAAATCCCCTGAAACAACGTCTGCAACTATATTCTCTAAAGCGTCTAAATATAGTTGAAAGAAAAATCTATTTCATTTGAAATATTTTTTGTTGTTTTATCAGTAAACAACGAAAATGTAAAAGGAAATTTTTTAGTCTGCATAATGAGAATTTAACTATTTCGTAATTAATAAATAAGTAGACTCAGATGAGTTGTGAGTGACAAGACAAAGGAGCATTGCTTTAAAGCTGATAGTCTTTTGCAATATAGCAGCAGCCTGTAGAAAAACTAAGGTGTAGTATCCGGCTAGATGTTGTATGGATGTGGAATGTTGCCATCCTTTAATTCATTAGCAGGTGAAATAAGTTTTTAATAGTTTTTTATTATATTATCACGGAAACACATATTATTTTCTATTAAAATTATATCAACTATCATCAAAAATGCATTTCACTAAGTTTGTACCCTTTTATACCTTCTAGTATGATCAGACTGCTCCCATTGCAACAAAATATTCAAAATATAAAGCAGCTAAGCTTTCTATTAATTCGACATTCCCTATATGGTGTTGCTACATACTCAAACGGGCGTCTTCCCAGATGGTGGTTCGGGAATGCCTGCCAGGACAAACTAAAATTAGTATGACAGTACAGAGAATAGCTATTAATAGTGCTATTCACCTATGCCATGAACAATTAGACTGGAGACAGCTGTGGGAAAAGCAACCTTCCTAAAAAAGTAAACTCTGAAAATAAATCCTCGTCCTCCATGTTGGAACTTCGACTACAGAAATGTACTCTTACAATGGGTAGTACCTGGAACATAGGAGTCGGGGCTGATAAAAGTACACAAAAATTAAACTTTTAAGGCAACTAACATCGAACGCTCTATAAAATAATACTTCTACATGTGTTTCGTTGACTTGAAAAGTCTTTGATAGCCTACCTAAGACATTGGCAGATACTGAGAATGAAAGAAGTAAATGGGCATGTCATAGACACATTGCAGCTATGTATATGTCATAGGCATACAGCAAATTTAGGCAAATGATCATTTGCCTAGGCATGTGCTAAGCGTCTTGTGCAGAAAGGACACAACATCATCTGAACGCAAAGCCAATTAAGGACACTAAGCTGACCGTGGCTACAAAACCGACTGTGGAAGTGAAAAAAAATATCCAAGACTACAACTAACCTAAACAAGCTAAATCAAGACACATTATCTTTGCCGAATTTCGTTATATGACCGACGTTAGGCAAATGATCGTTTGTTTTACGCCCATATATAAACTATGACAATTACCTATGTAAGAACCAACAATGGTTTGGAAGAATTTGTGAAAACAAAAGGTGAGACAAGAAAGAGTCTTTTACTATTTATAGTGTTGATGTACTAAGGCGCTAGGGTTGAAATGAGATAATTAGAGCCAGTGATGGTCAGAGAACTGATGTACGCCAATGATTTAGTTTTGATTGTAGAAAGTGAAGCCCGCCTTCAGAAAATCTTAACAAGTTGGAATGCTGGTGATTATTAAAGAAGAGAAAGAGCTAAATATTCAACTGGGTAACAGTGCAGCGAATAATGGCAACTTTCAAATACTTGGTTGCAAAGGTGAATGAGAAAGGGGACTTTGAATAAAATTAGTTGGACAACAAAAGTCTATCACACAACGGCTAAATCCTCTTTGGGAAATAAGATATCAAATGAAGCTGAAACGTGGGTTTATCAGGTGCCATTACCCCAATTTTGACCTACTGTAGTGAGCCATGGACCCTTTACAGAGACAAAAAACTATGATTCAAGTTTGTAAAATAAAACTCCTGCTTAGAATCGAAGGAGTTACGTAAGAAAGTATGACAGTCTGAGATAACTCAATGCCAGAAATAATAAAAGGGTAACTAGTTGTGATGGTTTGGTCACCTAGTAAGCCTGATGTAAGAATTTTGAAGAGTGCAGGAAATGGAGGTATATGGGGAGAGAATTACACAGGGGAAACCATGGAATGAGAGTGTAGCCAGAGCTCTTGTCGAAAATCTCAACTGGGGATCTGAAAAGTACGCGGCCAGGGAGAGGAGATGCAAGGGATTCTTGATGAAACTCCCTCTTAATAAAAATATTAAAGTAAAATACCTACTAATAAATAGATATATATATATAAAGAACACCAATACCAAAAACTTACACCGAAGTTTAAGATTTTGTTATTAATATACATAGTTTACTACGTAACCATTTGCAATGTAAAGTTTACTTTTTCAATATAGAAATGAAAACATTTACAATAACTTATTGGCAACCTTAATTATTGGACAAGTTATAAGTGCGTTATGGCTTCTAAGCGTAGACATAATCGCTGAATTATCTCACTGAATTTTTATGTAAACTTTTGATGATCAATGAAACTTGATGTGTGGCCTTATTCTTAAAATAGTTCGACACCGAGGCAACTATGAGCAACTTTGAAGCATGCGGCAGTCTATCTGGAGCTAGTGAATCGTTGCGGCTGGTCGAATAAAATAATCAAATGTTGAAGCTTATCGTAGAAACACTGTACTCATATAAGTCCCATTCTGCTGAGTCGACTCATGCTTTGTACTCTTTGTGTAGCAGCAAGCCATGCTCCTGGAATAATAGCCACATCTTGTTGAATGCCATCAAGCTGGAGAGCTGTACACAGTTCTTGAAGTGGGCCTCATTCACAACAAGTGTAGTTAAAGACACATGGTTGTGTGTACTTTCTCCACTCAAGCGATTGGTTTTCTAAAGTTTCAGATTATTTCTTTTCCAATTCCATTAAGCTTCAGAAATCTGGAATAAATACATAAATATTTTAATGTAAATTCTTTTCAGGTGGAGAGATCACGATCCAGAGGCATCAAAGAAAAGGGCTCAGCGTAACAATTTTAGTAGATATGCGGAACAAGGCAGAGCTCAAAGAATTGTAAAACGTATCCTAAATATTATTTTAAGCTGCCACATGGAAATATAATGAGCTTTCAAGTTGGACTACAGCAAACTCTCACTCCACTTCATCGCTTTCAGCCTACTACCTTTAACCTTTTTATCTAGCGGCGTCTTGCTAATGTAAATATTTATAATAAATAAATCAAAAGTTGCTTAAACCCACAGTATTTATTTACTGACCAATCTTATCTTAAACTAAGAGCATATAAAACAACATTATCGTACCTAGGGCCGGTTGCAGAAAGCAATGTTAAGTCTGGTGTTAGCTAACGAGACGTCAAAGTGAAGAAAAACGAATCAAATCTCAAATGCTTATGGTAACTAATACATTAGTAAACAAAATTTGATGCGATTTTGTTCACTTTGACGAGATGTTAGTTAACGCCAGACTTAACATTGCTTTCTGCAACCGGCCCCTAGTGTTCAAAATTATAATCAATTAATAACGCCTTACTCTCCTAGCATACGGATTTAAAATTTACTTATTTAGTCGCATTCGCAAATGTTTTCAAGAAAGCCCAAAAAGCCCTATAATGTAAGAGAACATAAACTCATATGCAAACATCTTATCTTGTTACTCTATAATACGAACACCACGTGAAAAGCCTCTGCGTGTATAATAAAATCATCAAAATAATAGTAAGCTGAAAAAATTCGATATTTCCACATAAATTATAAACTGCGTTGAAAACTACATAAATTTAAGCAAACTGGTAAGTAATCTAATGCCTTAAGAATTTCCAGTGGGGCACTTGGCTTGTCACGATATGACATTCGCACTGGGACCAATGTAATTATGTCTGCCATTGCACCAGAAAGCTGGAGTATGATTCAACCAAGGTTCAATACAATGAAGGTTTTTTCCCCCAGCGTACACTCGGATAGGTGAACGGCCTGACGATTAGCTCTAGTAGTACCTCGGCGTGAATTAAGACCACTTGATTACTGCACGTAGCTAAACGTAACTGGAAGGATCACTTGCATGTGATTTATATCATGCAGATGCACTTGATGATGACTTTAAAATAACTGAAGTTTACTTGATGGTAACAGAAATCATGCAAGAGGGAGGAAATGGTTACACACGTACAACGAGAGATGGCCACAGATGAGTTGCTTCTTAAATACCGCTAGATCCTGTTTTAACCAGTCAGATTTCAACAAATTACGAAACTAACACGCAAATGTTGAATTGATATGGACGATCTTGAAGGGTAAAAGACACTTTTAAATTGTGAACCAAAAATACCTTTAAAAATGCATCTTATTGCACAATGCTCACGATCAAGAACCAACTTTCTCAAAACGAGAACAGGAAATCACTCCATCTAACAACTGATAATTCCCAAAATGCAGATACCAACCTTAATTGAAAGTTACCAAAAATGATCAACGTTTTTAAAAATTACTGAAAACTAAAACATGCGTAGGCAACCTACCCTACACAATAGCAGTAGAAGCGTAAGCTCTAAAAACTACCAACCCAAAGCTCAGCATTGGGCACCAATACAAATCATCGTAGCTAGGTGGACAAGGCGTGCAGGTGAGGAGACTAATGTGAACCCACTAACAAAAGACAACCCCTCCACTATCACTGGCTTCAATCTCCAACCACAGTCACAAGATGAAAACATTTCACTCCAATACTAAAAAATCTGGTGTGATACACTCACACAACTTCCTTTTACAGTGATCTTATAATTAGTCAAAAATTTCATTTTTAATTTTTAACCATTTGTTAAAAATTTTAAAAAATTACAAATTCTACAAAAACGGTACAAAATCGAGTGTTAATTGAAGAGACAAATTTTCTCTAGAATTTTAAGGTGAATTCAAAAATGTAATAATATACCGGGTGTTTTATTTAAAATAGGAGTTAATAAAAAAAATAGAAAAAAAAACAAAAGAAACCCACTTTAGAAGTATTCAACTGGAAAATCACCTATCTCACATCAATACACATTAAAAATGTAAGAAAAATGTAAAATTTAAAAAAAATCGTTAAAGCCGTTTTTGAAAAAATCGAAAAAAACTGAAAAATCACAAGAGTAAACACCTACTTCCGGTTATGCGATTTTCTTCAAAAGCTTGCTGTCTCATCTACATAGTACACAAAACTTATATATGAAGTTTCAATGCCATACCTCTTTTCGTTTTTGAGATATTCTGTTCACAGACACACAGACAGACAGACACACAGACAGACAGACAGACCAATAAAAAAATATGTTTTTTGGGATCAGGGGACTCTAAAACGTGAAGATCTGTTGAAAACTCAATTTCGAATTTTTGGGGTGAATCCAATACTTCCTTTATAGTAGTAAAAGGAAGTAAAAAGAGCACTAAAAACCCCGAAACATATTACAACACACGAAGTAAACCCCAACCACATCCACAGAACGAATGCAAATCCCACATGGAAAATAAGGAACTCCTGAAAAATATGGGAGCAAAGACAAGAATCTAATCAACTCCACGAAAATGCATATAAATGTTCATCCTACAAAAACAAGTGACCACCTCAGAAACGATATTACCTACCTACATGAAATTCGCAAAAACTAACATCCTAACACTAATAACAATTTTACCACCATTCGTCACAAATTCGTCTCTAACAGACTATCAAATATTTAACAGTACCCAGTATCATGTTTAAAAAAAACTCATTCGCAGCATGCAATGATCAAATTGAAGTTTGCTATAACTTGATATATACCCATTGAAGCAAATGAACTACCATAAGTCAGCGAGAACTAAATTACACCTTGATCTTTGCACTAAAAATATACAAAACACTTAATAGAAACAATTTTTGTTGACTGTTACGATTAATACACTCGTTGTTGTTGTGTAAATGTCATCTTATTCTCCTTTTTGCTTGATACCATTCAACTTAATGGAGTATAAACGTTTGCCTGTCACAGTGACAGATGTTTTCATAAACTAAATGCAATCTGACATTCACCTAGACTTAAGTCAAAACATGAATAGATTTTTTATCTTTATTTCCAAGGCCAGCCGTAAATGAGTTTCTTTTGGAACACACGATAGATCCAATGGAAAGAAGATGAGAAAAATACCCTAAATTTCCAAAACTTGTATCTTACCGCTTACATACAATCTAATAACACTATAATAACTATGATGGCAGTACAACGACGCCTATAATTGGCCTAATGGCTGAGTACAAAATAAAATTAAAAACAAAATAAAATTAACTCTTATGCAATAAATACGATTTCCAAATAAGGTAATTTGTTCTTTAATCACTCTTCTCAACATTACTAGACTACCTTTACTTTTTCATATCTTTGATATTACTTGAACATTTCAATTAATATTTAAATGAAAAATAGAATAAGAAATCATTTCAATGCGAAATACAAAAAAAGTTAAGATATAACTCGAGAAATTACATACAGTCTTTACTTACCTCAATATAATTATTTGGAACTTCAATAATTGCCTTGTAAACTCCTAAAACAAAAGATATTGTCGAATCTGCATTCAGAACAGGTACATCACAGAACAATACGAATTTCGACTAACCGGATATCTCAACATAAATACAACTTTGATTTAGCAGGAATGCGCTCCCTATAGTTAATATTTTCTTCTGAGATAATGAACTCGAACTTACTTACATCAAAGGCATTCCTTTTCTCAGTTTATCAGCCTTACATAGCAACTGTTTGGTGTAGAGACACTTTGCCCCAGACTCGATAGGCACAAAGAGATGTATAGAAGGAAAAATGTTGCTTTGATATCAAACGTTTTAAAGCATGCTGCAAAAGTTGCTTCATGCATCATGGGATGAGTGGCAACTTTTCATTTTTAAGGTGGCCTAATCTAAGGTGCCATCACCTTTTCATGTATTGCAATGACGCCCTACCTTTAAATATAAGACTTTAGTAAAATATAAATAATAAATAGAGCAAATCACCACAATTTATAAATTTTAAATAGTTTTAATCAAGAATTGTATGTCAAACTCAGGGCTAATGAAAAAGATGTAATAATTATTAGCTCAATAAATGGTTTATTGCTCTTTGTATTTTACCTATTTGCAATTACTTATGAGAAAGCTCCGGTAAAGCATAAGAAAAACTCTAATCTCAGGGCTAAGTTCAAATAATAAAACTTTGTGTTACAAATGCTTTGGTGTATGACAAACTAACCAGTGTAGTATGGCTAACGCTCAAATTCGTTCTGTCCGCTCTATAATCTCTAAATTGACTGTAAACACAAATGATCTGCAGGTTCGAGATAATTAGCGTAATCTGAATTTTAAACGTCGAAATTCTTCTTCTTGTTTTGCCTCTCCTTTTACTGGAGGTTGGCGATCCTTACAGCTATTTGCACCTTAGATATGACTGCTGTGAATAATTATATGCTAGTCTTTCCGTACCATTTGCGTAAATTTCTTAGCCAGGATGTTCTTCTTCCTCCAACACTTCTTCTTCCCTGTAACGACGAAATTGCAAGAATACATTAGGTAAATACTGCAAATTATGTGATGTAGTTTCCGACTAACCTGTTTTTGTTTCAGATGACGTGAACCGACGCTTTGATCTGCTTTTGTTCTAGTCCCGCTAAACTGGCAAATTCGGATTCAATTCACAAATTTAAGGGACGCCACCTCGATAATTTGAATCTGGATGGATATGGCCAGTTGAAATCACGTTTAACCCCTCGGGCAATGTCCAAACTTGAAGAACCCCACGGGTTATGGGGCTTCCCTGTGAAATCCTACCTTAAACGCCGAGCTTCGTACACTGGACACATTTTCTAGTAACGCCACGGCCATTACACTCTTGGGAATGGCTTATTGGTCTAAATTTCTATACGCAGGCACTCTTGAAGGTCTTATCTAAACGTAGCATACACGACTTTCGCTGGCCGATGTCTCCAACCAGTCAAGGGATTCCAAAGTTTACTGCACTTAGACGATTCTTGCAGCTGGCTATTCCTCTTTACTGAGCACTGTTATCACTTGGAAAATTAGCCACAAAGATGTCCTGCACGCTGGTGAATATCAACAATACAATTTGGGCTCAACAAATAACTTTTTTATTGTAAATTTTTACATTAATCAGTGAACTCAACTGGCACACAGCACAAATTTTTCAAGTTGGTTTGGATATTAAAAACAATTAACTGTCTCGCTCCTAGTAACTACGATTTACATTTGTTTATTTGAAATTAGGTTTGATATGTTTTAACTTATGGACTATAGTTTTGATGTTTTTGCTTAAATACTAAATTGTCTTTTCTTGCGATAATTGTCACTTTAAACTTTGCTCTGCTTTTTTTAATCACTTAGTTTAAATGTACTGATTCACATGAGTTTATTTAGCACTGCACTAATTGTCTGTATCCCCTCGTCTTTGTATTATTTCAAATTCACATAATTGTTTGACGTTACTATACTCAAATCTGTCAGCTACACAAATTAAGCTGCATTTGCCATTCCGAACATTTATCATAACTGCAACTCTGAACGTAACCCTTCCGAGTCCTGCTTTATCTAATGCCAACCTTTCTCCCTCAATTTATAGTTACTGTTGTTCATATCAAGTGCATTTATTAGTGTAAAATACTGACTATGTTGCAATAAATAAAATATTTAATTCTGTGCTCATTTGGAAATTATTGATTCTCGTGTTATTTAGGCAATCAGAATTGCTGTGGGCAGTAAACCATTTCAGTATATCATTAATACAAATATTCCTAGATGACTTGGTTGTTAAAAATTTTGTATTGATATTTTGCTATTGTATTGTCATTGTCCTTAGAAGTTATAAAAAAAAAGCAATCTTCTAAAAAACCTGCCATTATAAAAGCAGAAATGCCAAGACAAAATCTTGGACAAACACGGCAGTATCCACAGGCTCGTTTTTTTTTTTAGTACCTATGCACCTTCATATGTCTAACTAAAGTATGTTTCTTTGTTGCCTTATAATCACAAATAGAACATGAATGCGGTTTTTCCCCTGTATGTATCTTCAAATGGTTGACTAAATTACCTTTCCATGCCGCTTTATAATCACACATGGAACAAGAATAAGGTTTTTCTCCAGTATGTGTCCTCATATGGTTAACTAAATTACCTTTGTGTACTGCTTTGTACTCGCAAGCAGAACATGAATAAAGTTTTTCTCCTGCATGTGTGCTCATATGTGCCATTAAAGTATGTTTCGCTGCTGCTTTATATTCACAAGTAGAACATGAATAAGGTTTTTCACCTGTATGCCTCGTCATGTGCTTAGCTAAATGACCTTTCTCTGCTGCTTTATATTGGCATATAGAACAAGAATAAGGTTTTTCGCCAGTATGTGTTCTCACATGTGTAATTAAAGTATGTTTTTTTGCTGCTTTATAATCGCACATTGAGCATGAATAAGGTTTCTCTCCCGTGTGCGTCCTCATATGTCGAACTAACGCCAACTTCTCTATTGCTTTATATTGACAAATAAAACACGCATACGGTTTTTCACCCGTATGTATCTTCATATGATTTACTAAACTACCTTTCATTGCCGTTTTATATTCACAAAGAGAACAAGAATAAGGTTTTTCTCCCGTATGTGTCCTCATATGTATAATTAAAGTGTGTTTCTTTGCTGCTTTATAATCGCACATTGAACATGAATAAGGTTTCTCTCCCGTGTGTGTCCTAATATGTCTAACTAAACCCAATTTTTCTGATGCTTTATATTCGCAAAGAGAACAAGAATAAGGTTTTTCTCCCGTATGTGTCCGCATATGCTTAACTATGGTACCTTTTGTAGCTGCTTTATATTCGCAAATAGAACAAGGATAAGGTTTTTCCCCTGTATGTGTCCTAATATGGTTACGTAAGTTCTTTTTATATACTGTTTTATATTCACAAATGGAACAAGAATGTAACCGCTTTGTATGAGTCATCGTGTGTTCTAGGAAATTACTCACACCTGCTTCAAATTCAAAAACTTTGCAATCCAACTGCGCTTCTAATGGGCTTCCACTTGCTGCAGGCATATCAAGTAATTCATCTTTTACATCAACTTCCTCCTGTTTAATACCCAACCCGTGACAAGCCGTTTTGTCGATAGTGCCTTCAATGATCTCTCGCTGTACGTGAATGTTTTCGACTATTATTTTTTCATCGATTTTCATCATTGGTGGTTCGTATACCCTGGTGGCCACTGCACTGTTCAAATCATTATCAAATAATTCCTTTTTCACCTCCATTATTATATCACAAGTGAAGGGTCCAGCATTAATTTAATGTAATATCTGAAAAACGCAAAGCGAACTTCAGTTAAGTTAAGTTGGTCATTCGAAGTTGAGGATTAATATTTATACTTACATAAAACATGAAACTGAAAAATTCAACTTTAGCAGACCCATGCCTAGCAGCAATCATAATATTGTAGTATAACAACAAATGCCACCATATGCAAAGTGGCACCCATTAAATTAAATACAATTCAAAAGAACTACTCTTGTATACAAGGTGTCCCATAACAAGATACTTGTAGCCATATATGTATTATACATATATTGCTAGTGGGGCCTCGGAACGCCCGAAGACATTACGGCGCCGACATAGTCTCGCTTACAGTATAACGCATCTCGTGCGCATGCGTGAGAATTCAAACCCCACCTTTAGAAGCGAATTTTAAACTTGACCACCTCCCCATTGGGCGGACGACGCGCTTGCTCACAGCTCACCATTATTCATTGAAGAGTTGGTTGTCCGTCTCACTTCCTTCGTGAGTTTCCCACTCATAGCCGCTAGCAATATAGTAAGTATTACATATATGCTTGTAGCTTACCAAGACGATTTTGGGGAAAACGTTTTTACCAACGCGTATCTTCAGCTACTTGTCCGGAAAATAAAAGTTAGCATTAAAATGGATAATACCATTTGTAACAGTTTTGTAACTGAAATTGCAAACCGTGTCGCAATTTTCAGATGAAACTCACAACTCTGATTCGACAATGTGGACATTAAAAATAGAAGATATAATCTTAAATGTGTTAGATTTACTTTTTCCCTAAATTGCTAGAATTTCAAATATCATAAGGCCACGAGAGTATACTTGAGGACCACCAGCTAAGCTCAGTGAAGACTCTTTGCTGTTCCTTATAATATGTCATCAACAAATATTAAGAGCGCCAACAAGTCTTTAGTTACAACAAATATACTCAGGTAGGTCAAGAACTTATAAACTCAAATAAATGGCAAATGAAGCAATACATGCCATTGAAGCGCGCACAAAACGTGGTTATAAAGTATGGGTCCGTGCAGATGAATCAGACTACCATGCGAATTTTAGTTATATACTGGTAAAATAAGTGACTTACCTGAAAAGGTTTTAGGCGCTGGGGTAGTGAAAGATCTTACTGTCGAATTTAGGGGAAACATCTTCGAGTGTTTTTTGATAATTATTTTACCATCATACCAGTGTTACTGGACCTCAAAGCAGACCAAATTCATGCATGTGGAACACTAAAAAACAGTAAAAAGTACATCCCCAATGATTTTATTGATGGCAAAAGTTGTGCACAAAGACAGTCCGATTGAAAGATGACGGAGGATAAATTAATATGTCTGAAATGGAAAGACAGGAAACCTGTTTATTTTCTCAGCAACTGTCACGATCCCGAAGACATCACTACTATCAATCGACGTAAAACGAATGGTACTTTAGAAAAGATTGACTGCCCTAGGCTTGTAGAAGACTATAATAAACATATGGGCTTCGTGGATAAGGCGGACATGCTAAAGAAATGCTATGCAGCGATCGAAAAAGTAAGAAATGTTACCACAGAATAATGTGGCATTTTTTAGACACTGTTATTGTGAATTCCTACATACGAGCCCATAGTCATATCATTTGGCCCAGATAAGTAAAGCTCTTACAGGTATTTGCTGGTGTAATATTTGTAGTTAGTCCCAAATTTCTCTTTTCTGCTATGGATCCTGTTGTTTTATAGTTTCACAGTATTTCATACACTATAATACGATAATTGCAATTGTGTGAACATTTTGCCACAAGAATTACCAGAATTAAGCAGACAATAGCTTTACCAAGTACCATTTTTGCAAAAAGAATACAGACACCAGACTGTCAATATGTTATTAAACAACAAACAGCTTGTTTCATTTCAACCAAAACATGGTACGGTGAACGAAATGATATTTTGATCACATGGGCCAAATGAAATGAATTGATAATATACTTTTAATTTAGTGTTTCTTGACTATTTTTTGTAATTTGTTATTGCTAAAGCTGTTTAAAATATTACTAAAAACTCCTACAATTATGATGTAAGAATATTGCCCAAAATGAGTTTCTTTTGTGGGTGCAATATAAAGATACCTGAAAAATCTTAACTGGGCCAAATGATGTAATTCTAAGCTAGTAATATTCCAAAAACGAAGTACTGGGGCATCTTTGGAATTGAAACAATTTAGAATTAACGTTGCCGACTAATTGGAGTATAGGATATTTATTGCAAAAGAGGAACAGAAAGTCAGTCTAAGTTGTAAACCATTACAAAAAAGTAATACCCCTGGAAAAGAGAATGGACAAAGCAGCTCATAGTTATACCAACTTATGGTTCATCTAGACGCTGTGTGGTACGAAAAATTAAACTCACAGGAGCAGATGGAGCTGTTCAGAATGTGATGTGAGACTTTGTCTCAGTGACAAGCGTAACTGCTGCTTAAGATACCGCCGTAGTAACAGTCCTACTGGTTATATAGTGTAACCACCATTTTCTGACAAATATGCAATTTTGTGTTTGATTAAAATTAGTGAATAAGTTTCATTTTATACTATTATATCTATGTTTATATAAATCTTTAAATTTTCGAATAAAAGTTAATTCAGGACTTAAAGGGTTAAAAAACCCTTTTTTGCGGGCGTTGAGATAAGTGTGTGTTAACGCATTTTAAAAGATGAAATTGTATTTGTTAACTTTTTGTCGTTCGTTTTACCGCTGTATAAGAAAGTCCAGGTTAAATCTATGCTTCATCGTATTATGATTTATTTGCATTTGCAAGATATGAAAGCTCAAGTTATGTAAATTGGATTAGATATAATTGAAATTTAGTTAATTTTCAGCTATAATTTAAAAAGTGATAGTTACTCGCAATAATTTTGACATGTAACCTAGGTATAACCTGAGGTGCAGCCGAGGGCTATTTCTTAAATGCAACACATTTGAGGAATGGTATTTGTCAAAATTATAAGGATTTATTACTACCCGCTGTGAATTCGAAAAGATAAGTTCTTAAATAAATTAGTAACAATAATTATGTCATTTTTCTGACAAATTAATTTGGAACTTTATTACATACGTGTCATAGGTTACTAAAGTGCGTTAAAAACTGTTATCAAGTGACCTTGTGTCAAACAGTAATTTTTGAAAGTCGTGTAACTTATTTTATGGATCTTCATAGCCTTCGGATTTTCGATAAAGCTATCTTAGCCACTATGCGCGGACGTTGCGTTAACCGGTAAACCACGCAGTTCCCTCTCCAAGTCCGTCTAGAAATGCCGCGATAACGAGGTGGCCGAAGGGTATAAAAGCAGAACTCTCAGTTACCTAAACATACTTGAGATTTGAACCTGAACCCGATCCTGACTACCAACTCTAGGTCTCCACCCCGGGGTCTAGAGCTCCTTTCCTGACCTGACTACCACCGGTGGATTCGGTTCCCATCTTGCTTGAAAATTTCCTGACCTGGCTAGCACCTGTAGATTCGGTTTCCATCTTGCTAGAAACCCCGTTTAATTCCCGCAGCAGCTGATTCTTCCAAGCTAATATTGCCTTAACCGTTTCATAATCTTAACGTAGAGCACGGCTTACCAGAATACTAGAAGAAACCTCTAGGCTGCCGGCATAATTCAGGTGTCTCAACGTAGGTAAATTGGTCTGCCTGCCGTGACTCCAAACCGGCCAAAATCTTCCAGCGGTCACCCGCGATTCGAGCTGTCATAGCCGGACTTTGTAAAAGATAAAAATGTCCAGTTTTTATTATTCGAAGTGGTCCAAACTTATTCACAAAAGGACGTACCACATCCAGCTAGGCTTTATCCACTCGCCGTAAACATCACAGGCACTGTGAAACTCCTCTTTCTATTGAATTTGTTCGCCCGTGAATTATCAATAACAAACTCCATCTTTGCCGGCGCAAATATAGTCCGTTTCAGATCTGTTGGTTCCAGTACATCAGAGCTACGGATTACCCGTACCTACGGTCTACAAACTTTTTTTGAGAGAATTCAGAGGCAGCAACCGGGTCAAGTCAGCGTGCAGTGTGGGTTCCCGAACGTCCCAAAAATAAACCAACGTAGAACTAATACGCCGAAGGAATTTTATTTTATAATATTTATGTACATCACATTTTCCTTAATTAAGAATTATGCTGTATATACACATTATAAAATTTATTTCTTCACTGTGTTATTTTTATATTTTATACATTTGAGTAGAACGAATCCTCGGCATCTGAGCTTTACCCGAGGCAACCAGTTTTAAACTAAATTTAGCAAATTTTGGTCAAGTTTAAATAAGCACCCTTCTCAGGTATTTGAAATTAAATTTGTTCCCAGGTATTTGAAATTAAATTTGAAAATTCTAGAACAATCCAGGAATATTACACGCTAATATATGAAACAACTAATGAACCGTAATTTCACCTGTAGCTTGGTACGCAACACTTAATAGTAATTTACGTTACAAGTATAGAAAGTGGAGCTTTTCAGTACGAGTGAGATCTTTCCGGAAGAGGCCGTTAGGCGAGTCCGGAATTTCGAGACGAGTATGGTAAAGCCACTTTCATACGAGTTTCGTACAATATTTTTCGTACACTAGCATACAAAACGGAATACTAAATTTATCCTCGTATATAGCAAATAAGTAGAGTAATGTAACGTAACGTAACGTTTTATATGTGTTGTAACTAAGGAAACGTACGGCAAACTGCTACTTTGCCGTACGAATACCGCAAAATACTACTTTGCCGTACGAATACCGCAAAGTGCAACTTTCTGATTAATAAATTGTACGGCAAAGTAGCTCTTTCAATGCTAGTGTACGAAAAAAGGTATTATTGCAATTGATATGAAATGCCTTGTAAAAATACTTTTCGCCGTCAAATCTATTTGAATGCTTTTCAAAGTTAGTATGTCCTGGAATGGCTTAGCCGAAAACTTGGCATCAGAGCCAGTGTAACGACCTGCAGCAATATAGATCGTCTTACCATTACTGCATTAAAAAAAATATTTTAGATTCTGTCTTTAAGCTCGGAATTCCGACTTTTAAAAGTAATTAAATGCACAACAAATTCCGTAAGCAAATATTTCTCAGATTGAAAATAGACGAGATCATCTTAAAATGGAAATGGTTCTATATAGATTAATGGTTTAGTTAATTTTTGCCTAAAAAATTTAATAGTGTTCAAATAGTGCCAAAAGTTTTGCAACACCTGTTTTAGCAACAAATTCGATTCGAGGAAGGTTGAAGTCTATAAACTGTAAATTTTACTTATGAATTCTGTCCTGTGAAATAGAAACAAATAAAAACAAAACCTTGGGCTTTGTTACTGTGTAAGAAAATAATTAAAAGAGCTCAACCGCTCAAACACATTCGGCAATTTAGTTATTTTTTACATACCTGCAGTGCGTGAAATAAGTTAATAAAAATTAAGAATTATGCAGTTTAAGAAGAAAACTAATAAAAGGTAATTCGTTTCTAGTTACTAGCTTTCGAATGGTGTTTGTTGTATTAAACGCAGATAAAAGATAAAGACGTTTTGGTGGTTTCATTGAGCAGCTCATATTTACATCTTAAAATTGTCACGATTGCTGTAGTTTCATTTAAGATGAATCATATTTGTAGATTTGGCAACAGTGTTAGAGGTAACAACGGCGTCTACGTCTTTTCTCATATAAGTATCTATATTGGAGGTCGGCACGTATTTTTCGTTTATTCTATATATGACCTAGCAAAAATACATAAATTGTTTCCCTTCTCTTGACATCCAGATTGCCAAAGTCCCCTCATGACAAATATATCAAGTTTATAGCAATAAATCGAAGGAAAGACGTAGAGGTCAAGTCGTCTCTTCTGTATGTTGGAGGTGACAACTTTACAGCCATTAATATATATAAATGTTTATATATCGACACATTTAATTACATATCGATAATACATCGAAATATTATTGTCATCTCTAGTTTTAATACAGCATTGAACAAGATAGTTGATAAAGAATCGCCTTGTCTCTATGTAAACTGATATTACATTCCTTTGTGCTTTCCATTAACTGGTTTATTGCGTGAACGTTTTAGAAGAAAAAATCAGTAACTTCCTTTGCAAGTGGAAGAAAAAAATAATTAGTTTCTTTAAGGTGTCCACCCTTTACATTTTGGGTCCACAGTATGTCTATTTTCGTCAAGGGTAATAACTTGAGCTATGTGCAAAATATTACTTTTATTTAACAATTCTTGAGTTCAAGCAGAAATAAACAATTTATTTTTTAAGGTGCTCATCCTGTATATATTGTTATGATATGCAAAAGGTAGTTTTAAAATATGGATGATAGAAATGGTAAATTTGGAAGGTTAATTATAATCAAATTCTAAAGGGTTTAATAAAGATTGGGTGTAAAGTTCAATAACTTCTTACTTCTACTTCCTCTTTTGCCTAGGATTTCTCCTGTTTGGCTTGGCCTTTTTATTCTACTGATGATGATATCCAGCTCTCTGCCCATCGTTTGGGAGGTCGTCCAGGCAGTCTGCTTCCAGGGGGTTTACAGTTCTTGCAAATTTTTGCAAGCCGGTTATCTTGCATTCTTTCTACATGGTTGTTCCATTCTTTCTTCCTGGTTTTTATCCATTTCACTACATCTTGCATACCGCAGTTTTGTCTTATCTCTTCACTTCTATTTCTATCCCTCAGCGTAACTCCTACCGCTCTTCTTAGGATTTTCATTTCCGCGCTTCTTTGTTTTTGCTTTGTCTTTTGGGTTTCCGCTCGAGTCTCAGTCGCATAGGTAAGTATGGGTCTTACTATGGCTTTGTAGATTTTCATCTTGCTGTCTAGGTTCATATATTTATTATTCCATACTGTATCATTTAGCCGGCCTGCTGTTTGTAATGCTTTTGTTGTTTGTTTTTGTACTTCAGCTATTAGATTTCTATTGCTTGTTATTTCTACACCTAGGTAGTCGAACTTCATAACCTGCTCGATGATTTTTCCATCTATCTCTAATTTACATCTGACTGGCTCTTTACTTATGACCATTGACTTAGTTTTCTGCGAAGAGATCTCCATGTTATAATGTTTACTGGTGACGTTAAATTGGTGTAGTAGTCTCTGCAGGTTGTCTTCACTTTTGGCTATTAGAACCGCATCGTCTGCATAGCAGATTATGTTTATGTTGTTATTGCCTAGTCTGTATCCTTCTTTGTGTCTTACTGCATCAATAAGCTTGTCCATTATTAGATTAAACAGGATCGGGCTGAGAGAGTCTCCTTGTCTTATTCCTTTATATATTTTTATTGGTTCTGTGAACCCTTTAGGCGTAATTACCTTAGTTGTACTATTTGTATTAAAGTCTTCGATAACTTTGATGATCTGTAGTGGTACATTTCTCTGCCGTAGGATATGAATTACATCTTCTTTCTTGACGCGGTCAAAAGCCTTTGTGAAATCGACAAATCATAGATATAGCGGGTCATTAAATTCGATTGATTTTTCCACAAGCTGTCTGAGAATAAATACGGCATCTGTGTGCTCCTATTTCGCTTGAATCCTTGCTGTTCCTCAGCTATGTCTATTATCTGTAGAAGTTCGTTTTTTATTAATGTAGTGAATGCTTTAGATACAACATTTAATAGAGCTATTCCACACCGGACCAATCTCTCCATACTAAAAGAACTTAATATTGAATCCCGACTGTCCACAAAAGTCAGCCAATCTTTCCTTCGATACTTCGGTCACATATCCCGAAGGAAGAATTCTATGGAGAGTTTAATTGTACAAGGAAAGATTGAAGGACGTAGATTAAGGGGTCGATCACCTAAAAGATGGGTTGATCAAGTTGGGGCACTGACAGGACATACCTTGCACGATGCTATACACTTAGCTGAAGATCGCAACGCGTGGGCAACAACTGTGTCAACTACCTGATAATACCACCAAACCCCTTCGTGGGGTAAAGGATAGAATAAGAAGAAGATTCCACGGTAGTTGCCGGGTATTTGTTTACTACCTTTTTTAAACACCGGTATAGTGAGACTTTCTTTCCATTCTTGCGGGATAATTCCCTCTTGTATTACCTTAACGAAAAGCTGATGGATTAAATTAATTAATGTATCACCCCCGTATTTAAGGAGTTCGTTGAATATTCCATCTGGGCCTGTAGATTTGCGATTCTTCAATTCGGTTATTATTTTCTTAACTTTTTCAACAGTTACGTTTATTTCTTCGTTATTGTCTTCACTTTCTTCTATAGGCGTGGTAGTTGTTTCGTCAAGATTTGTGAATAGGGATGTGAAGTGCTCTTTCCACTGTATTTCGTCGATAGTATTTATTCGCACATATTCATTAACTTCTCTTTTCTGGTTTCTCAACATTTTCCAAATTTTTCTTTGTGTTCCGTATAAATCGTATTCCACGTCTTTGGTAAACTTCTCCCAGTATTCTTCTTTAATGTTTTTAATTTGCCTGTTCGTGTTATTTCTAAGTTGTTTGTACCTTTCATAATTGGCAGGAGTTGGATTGGACTTGTATTTTAGAAAAGCTTCTTTTTTCTTTTTTGCTAGCTCCCTAACCCTTTCGTCGAACCATGGTGTATTAGTTTTTATGCCACCTGTTTTTGTTTTTCGTTCTCCGAGTGCTTCTTTCGCTGCTGAGCTTATATTTGTTTTCAGTTTTAACCACATTTCCCTTGCTGTACAGTTCGTGCTTATTTGTGTTGTTTTTAGCTTTTGATTTAATCTATCTTGATAGAGTGCCTTTGTGCTTGGGTCGGTTATTTTCTCTATATTGATTTTTACTATTTCACTCTTATTCGGCTTTTTACATTTTATTTCTATGTTGAACTTGCCTAACACCAAACCATGTCCAGATCCCACATCTGCAGAACTGAGCGTCCGTATATCTAAGATCTGTGAGGGATGTATCTCTCTGTTTGTTATGATGAAATCAATCATTGAGTGCTGTCCTCTACTGTTAGACCAGGTGATTTTATGTTGTGTGGGATGGTCAAAGAACGTATCGTTTATACGGAGTTCATTTATTATGCAAAATTCAATCAGATCTTCTCCGCTCTCATTGACGGCTGGTTCATTGAATTTTTGTTTGATGCCCGGTATTATGTGATCGCCGATATGTGCATTCATATCTCCCAAGATTATAATTTTTCGTTGGTTCAATAAGAATGAAAAAAATAATTAAGACAATGGGTAAGGTAATTTGTGGTATAAATAGCAATTGAGTATTTAAATTTTGATGGTTGCAGTTAATTTGAATAAGTTTCAAGCCAAGGTTACAATTGACAAATGTATTTGTTATAATAATAAGAACTGATAGCATGTTATAATAGGATATTTAAAATTTATAAGAGGGCAAGAAGAATTGTCTCTAATAGAAATGAAAATTTTGTTTAGTCAGTTGTATAAACAAACTCTTAAAAAATGTACAAACAATCTTGAAATGTTTAATTTTGATCAATAAAAGTTAGAAATTATGCCTTATTTGTATAGTTATTTAGTAGTATACAATTTTAAAGGCTATTAACAAATCTACGAGGTACAGAAATGAAAATGAAATAATAATTTATTAAAACTAAACAATCAGAGTGAAGAGATTATCTAATACAGTGAATTAAATAGAAAGAACCAGAGAACTACTAAATTCGAGGAGATTGGATTTATTGGTGAAGGTGACACATAATTAGATATTCATTGGTTACATTGGTGGTTGTATGGAAGTGAGGTCATTCATCTAGAAAGGAGGTTAGTAGGAGTGCCAGCTGGAGTTGGACAGCTTCTGTGGGGGTTGCTGAGTGCAGAGGACTATCTAAGGAATAAACAAGGTAAGATCAGATTCATTTATAAAGCTGAAACTTACCAGGAGTCTATTGGCGTGAAGGTGACGTTTGATGAGAGGAGCGATACCAGATTCTACGGACGTTTGGAGTTGGTTGACAGGAATAAGCTGTAGGTGTTGCATAAGGTGAACATCGGGATTTCTTGAGGATAGGAGCAGTGGTATTTAAATATTAGCAGTGTGAGCTGAAGAAGTGATAATGTTTGTGTTAGTAATTAATATCAACGCATTTTGAATAACGAACTATAAAAGAAAGAGTAAAATACAAAACAGTACTTACTTTGGTGAGTTAATTGATAGTTATGTCAATGTAAAAATAGATTTGTCAATACCTGGTTTGAGTAAATGTAGAAGTCAAGTTGACATTTGATGTCATTAAATAGTCAAATAAAAATTTAAACTTCAAATAATAGAGATATAGATTTGGCGAACCACCCTGAATAAGAGCACTTAATTGAAATAATTGATTTGAAAGTAATTCTAGGTTTCTAATATGGTGCATTGCATTAATTAAGGGCAACCTCAAAGTAAAATAGTCACTACATAAATTATATGACTAGTTCAAATGTGGAGCTATCACTAAACATAACATAATGACGCCGACAAAGTGGGGCAAATTGTAATTGTGATTGTTAATAAGTTTTCAAGCTATATTTTTGGGAGAAGTAATAGAGAGGTTTGATTATAATTGATGAATCAAGTTTGTGGTTTTGTTTATTAATAATTGGCGATTAAGAGGGAGAATTGCGAAAGGCAATCATAATTTAAAAAACGTATCATAATTGATTTTTTTAGATACTAATAAAGTAACAGAAAACGACAATTAATAAGAATAATTAAAGCATCATATAAAGGTTTAATTTGTGAGTAAAATACAAAGAATTACAATTAATTGGATATAAAGGTTTTAATCAAAGTAAATACATTTGAAAATTTAAATTAAAATAATGGCAGATAAAACGGTTACAAGAAAATGCAAGAAGACTGAAGAGGACAAAGGTGAAGTACAAGAAGAAATGGGAGTAGTAGCTAGTAGTGCTGAAGTAGAAATGGAAGAGACACAGGAAGAAATAGGAATACAAGGTGATCAAATTAGAATTTAGCAGGAACCAATAGAAAAACAAACTATTGATATGGACAAATTAATGGAAATGATGGCAAGATTGCAAGAAAATTTACAAGAATCAAATAGGAAAGCGGCGGCAGAGTTGAAGAAGGATTTACATGAAATAAAGAATGATGCAGCATAAATAGAAAACAGATTGCAGAATTCAATACATGAGACCGCAGAGAAGGTAAAACAAGAAGGTAAGACAGATGCAGAGGGGATGGAAAGAAGATTGCAACAGTCAATTGAGGAAAAAGCTGAGGAACGGGGGTTAAAGCAGGATGCTGAGAAAAGGGAATGTAGATTACAGGAAGCAATTAAGAGTAATGCAAAGAAGTTGCAAGAACTAAAAGAACAAGCGGATAAGATGGAAGAGACAATGAAGGAGTTAAAATTAGAAGTTAGATTTCGATACAACACTTACGAAAACGAATTAATTTTAGAAGAATCAAACGAAGATATGAAAGGAGATTTGAAAAAGACACAATTAGAAACACAAGAATTATTATCAGGACCAAATAAAGTAAATAAAAAAGTAGACAAGGAGGTAAGTAAGAATCAGGGTTCTATGGAAATCAATGTAGAGGAAAAACAGAAAAGACAAGACAGCAATGACGGGGACTATGTTGTTATAGGTGATTTACTTACCACAACAGTGGAGGAAGAAAAAATTCATCAGGCACCAGAACCAGAGAAGGTTATCGTGAAAGAATATGAGCAAACAAGCAAAATAAATGCTGGATATAAAAAACGGATGCAAGTAAATAAATATGACACAAGTCTATTACTATTAAATAGAACTGAAATAGTTAGAAGAACAATTCTAAGTATGAGTGATAATAGTAAATATGCGGGAAGATATAATGGAGTTCATAAAGTAAGCAGAATTACAGGACACAGTAATATAATAAAAATAAATAAGCACACGAAGAAGACAAAGAAGGGCACATTGAGACGAAGACTAAAAGACAGTATTAAACAAGCGACAGGAGAGAAACTGTGGAAAAAAAATGTTACGTTATGGCATAGCATTAAAATGGGAAGATATTTAAGATGGCAATTATAAACTCGGATTGTAAATATGTTAAATGGTAATTTTAAGGTTTGTTTTTCATGATTTAGTACAAAATGGTTATAAAATACAATTAAATATGAAACATCACAAATTTAATAATTTTTAAAAGTATTGAAATAATCATAAATATTTTGATTAATAGATAGTGGTGCGATAGCCTTATTGAAAAACAAATAATTAATTTGAAACATTTATGCGTTTTTAAAACAAGTGGAATAAAAGCAAATAAGATGGATTTATTATTATATAGAAGAAAAGTTTCTGCTACAAACGGGAAGATTGAATGTTAGGAAGTAAAGATATAATGAATATGATGATAAAATTTTGTATTATTATTAAATGTGGATCAAGTAAAGAGAAATGAATTATAATTCAACAATAAGGTAATTAAATCTTGGAACAGAACCCAAAAGTGGGCTGCAAGATAAATAATTGTTGCTGAGCCAAAAGGAGCCAGAGACAAAGAAAAAGATTTGATGGTATGGTAATTAAGAAGAAATAATAATAATTTGAATTGAATAATTTATACCAAAAGTAGATAATTGTTGGATGAAAAGAATAATGGTAAAGAATATTGGTGAAAGAAAATGTTTATTCAATAAATTTTAGCCGGCACTTGCTGGTGGAAATACTAATTTCCAAATTAGACTGCATACAGTGGCGTGACTTACGGAATTGCTAATTTGGATTTTGTATGTAAATGTGGAATCGCTAGTTTTATTATGAGCTGGTACAAGTAGCAATAGATTTGTTGAAATTATTACCGTGTATGCTTTCTTGTGTTCCTTCTTTGCTACTGCAAAGCAATTCGCACAAGGGTTTAGAATAAACAAAACCAGGCTTAACAGGTATTGCAGGGGATGTAAACGCCAAGCTATGTTTCTGACTAGGAAAAAGCTGCGAAGCACACGTCCTGGTAATCTTGGCGAATTCCATTTCGTAGTTTGGGAAATTCTCCAATTACAGCAGTGACGTGGCACCTCTTGAACACTAACTATGAGCTATCTAAAACACCAACAATTCTATCGCTGCTCACCACGTACATTTCTCTACAGCGTCTAGCTGGAACATATCATTATTGCAGAGCCAATTGGCTTTGTAGGTCATATAAACGTTGTCTTCCTAATATCATCTGACATTCCTCGTGAAGCCTTGATCGGAATTTAATTTAAATTAGGCCATGAAATAACCGGGCGTTGCAATGCGGAGCAGTGGCTTATTTGTTGTAAACATTACTTGTTGTTTAATTACCGTTTTGTCCTGTTGACACTAAAAATTTATATATATTGCTCGTCCTATTGTTCTTTAATTACGCATGGACAAAAGTATGTGTTTCTAATTTCAAGAATTCCATCGTAAGCTTCTTGTGAATTGTATTACTAATTGTAATGGGCCGATTCGTGTCACCTTCCGTATTTAATAACTAAGCCGTATTTTTCATGATGTATCAAGTAGCTTAAAACGCAATGTGTATTCCGCTAGTGCATTTGTGCGCGGCAACACAGCTGATTTGCAGACGTTGCAGTTATGAATAACAAAGCAACTGTGGACTGAAGGACAGCGGAGGACAGTCGCGCTTGAGTAAGCGACCGGAGCGTTGCGCAGAAAATCCAAGGGACGCTACGCATGCGTTAGTGCCTTAAAAAGTGCCTGTGTAATTCTGCATTAACAGCAGCCTACACCTAGTGGTTCTCTAGCTGAAATAAAGCCTTTGATACCAAACAATCACCTTGGAAGCAACACTGAGGTTTTCCAGTCGAGACAGCAAGAAGCTGCGATTGCGGCTTTAAAGAAGCACATGGAGCGGACTCGTGCTCATCTCGCTGAAATACTAAAGTTACTATAATTAACTACCTCCATTTACTGTATGAACCAGTGAAACTGAGGAAACCAGAAGCTTAATAGCGAATGACGCAATCTTGCGACACCTGTGAAAGCGCGCGAAGCGGCTTTAGCTTGGCGTCACCGCTGAGTCAAGCATTCTTAGTGCGCGCGAAAACACTGAATCAGCAAATAGCTAAACGTGCTGGCTGAAAACAACCAGGCCGGGATTCAAAGATTTGTGGTTGAGACTTAAAAACATTTTCACCCGGTTTGTGTTGGGACTGTAGTCACTAATTAATATGAAAACAAGCAGAATTAGGATTTAGCACGTAGACGTTTAAAAAAAATAATCCATTGTTGATAACGAATAACCTTTTATAGTCTCTTATGTACTTCCATGCATAAGTGTTTCTTTTACATATTGTATATCTTTTTATGTGAACTATTTGATTTCATTTCTGGTAGTCTTTGCATGCATAATTACAGTATTCCAGGTAACGAAAAGACCAGCCAGAGCAGTATTGACTTTACCCGTAGCCATTTTGAGATAGTAGTGAGTTTTGTGCTTCTACGACTGCTTAAACTAGCAAACAAAGGAGAATATAAATTCATAATACAATAGAGTATAGAGCTAAGTAAGAAGCCGCATTACATGTATATATTGTATTTTGAAAATGATCAAATAGAAGACATTCCCGATTTCGAAAGTGCAAATTTTCCCTGTTTGCCTTTCTTTCAATTGGATATAAGTATCACTTACCTATGTAGGACTTTTATTGCGTTTATACATCGCCTACTTTCTGAAATTTGTAAAACAAACTGCCATTACAAGTACAAAATCACACAGGTTTATTTAATTCTTCAAAAAATAAACCCTTAACGCAATACATTTCCTTATTTTATATTTTGCACGCTGATAAATGTATAAACGTTATAAATATTAAAGAATAAACTCTATAAATAAAATTCGTTTGGACTTATTGCATCTGACTGCACTATGTATACTGACTTTTTTTTTCATTTCGACTACTTACACATCTACTCTAATTCCTATATAAAGTAAAAAAGTGTTGTCTTAATTGAGGAGACAAATACAGATACATCGAAATAATTTTGCATTAATCTACACTGTGTCCTGCTAATGTGCAGTAGAGACTACAACGCATTTAATTATTGATATTTTACACTTTAAAAACCTATTTATTTAATGACAAGTAAATCTATACAAAATTACCAACGGGTACTAAATATCGCGTGATCGAAAAAAATCAATTAGAGCAAGTTGTGGTATTGATCCGAATCCGATATTATTATTGATCTGTTACAAGTATAATCACAGTATATAAACATTAGTCAGAGGTTACGGGAGCTATCTGCTGGAAAGCACATTGATATGTAGGTGATAAGACTTTAATAATCTGATCTACTCTAAATTTGTTTTTTTTTTCGATCTCGTGGTACTGAATTAGTATATACTAAGGACAATCTATTTAATTACGCCTGTATTACTACGTTATTATTAAATAACTGTGGGCTAATAATAGTAAACCAGAGCTGAAGTATGTTATCAACGGAATGGGACGTTTCGCCGCCGCCGTTTCGCCACCGCCGGTTCGCCACGGCCGTTTCGCCGCCAAGCCGTTTCGCCACCAATCGTTTTGCCGCCGGGCCAGTTCGCCGCCAAGGTTAACGATTTCAAATTTACAGAATGTTAATGTCTACATTTGAGATTATCTTCAAAACAACAAATTCCGGGTGAAATTCGGTGCACGGTCCGGTCTATTCCGCATGCGCTGCCAGCGAAGTAAAGTTTATGGTACGATCAGTGCCCGTCAAAATGTTGTGGGTGCCGCTATCGTCTCCGAATTTTTAAAGCAATGTTGATGCACTCTCGGCGGTGGTTCAGGTTAATGGTTTATGTTAGTTGTTAGGTTTTAATGATTTTTTTTAGAGAAAAAATACGAGAGAGAGTCTGTTCAACGTAAAATTTTTCTGTCTACTGTTACATTTTTGTGCATGCGCACTAGACCGGACCGTCCACCGAATTTTTACCCAAATTCCTTAACGTACCTAATTCGAAAATAACTACCGATTTAGTTAGGTTAGGTTAGCTTAGGTTAGGTCATGATTATGTGTGTATCTATATGTTATTCCAAATATTGAAATTGTTCTGGCGGCGAACTAGCTCGGTGGCGAAACGGCCGATGGCGAAACGGCCTGGCGGCGAAACGGCGGTGGCGAAACGTCCTAGACCCGAATTTAAGACATATTTTTAGAGCTTGATTGTGGTTGCTATATAATTATTTCCATCACGTTGCATTTGTTTGAAGGTAATATCATTATCCCATCGAAGGTTGAACATTGAACGAGGTACTACAGACTACTTTTATTTATTTAGGAATTCTTGCCAGTTGTACTTCTTGAAACAGTCACTATTATAAATGTGTGAAGAATATGCCTTTACTTGTATTATGGTGTCCTGCACTTTTGTATTAACTGGATGTTTACAAAAAAGGAATTGCAATGTGCAAATGTACCAATAAGAAGATCTTCTTTAACACCATATACTTTAAGGACTCATACTGACTTTACTGATTCCGGGTGGTTACTAAATTAGTAAATGAAGTAGCAATACAGGTACCTAGCTATATTTCGGAATCGGTGAGAGATATCAAGACATTTGAAATGACTTTTCTTATTTATTGTCTTACTGGAAAAAGGTTTGTAGCACAAGTGCTGTGAAGCCAACCTGAAACGAGTTACAGAGAAAGCAAGAGATGTTATTTATGGCGGCCATTTTGAAATTCTAATGCTACACAGGCTGTCAACCACAGATACGTGAGTGTGTAATTCATAAGCTATGCATCCCCACTAGCCCTGCTATTCCTTCATTAAAAATCCCACGGACTAAGACATATTAACTGATGCCCCTACACCAAATAGCTAGTCTACTTTTACCGTCGTCTATTCATTATCCACATTGTTTATTTGTGCTCCTTTATTTAAAAGAAGTGAAACAGTTCCCTTTCTTCCGTTTCTAGTTGCACATTGTATGCTAGTTTCTCCAGAATAATTTTTTTCACTAATATCTGATCCTTTATCTAAAAGAAATTCAACCAGTTCGGAATGACCTTGGTGCGCTGCCCAAAGTAACGGCGTCATTCCCCCGTTATCCCGTTCGTTTATCTGTGCTCCTTTATTTAAAAGAAGTGAAACAGTTGCTGTATTTCCATTCAAAGCTGCAAATAAAATACTGGTTTGCCCTAAGTTGTTTGTTTCACTAATATCTGATCCTTTATCTAACAGGAATTCAACGAATTTGGAATTACCTGCGCTTGTAGCCCAAAGTAACGGCGTCATCTCCTCGTTATCTCGTTCGTTGATTTGTGCTCCTTTGTTTAAAAGAAGTGAAACAGTTTCTTTGTGTCCATTCTGTGCTGCACATAAAATACTAGTTTGCCCCAAAATGTTTTTTTCGCCAACGTTTGATCCGCTGTTTAACAAGATTTCAACGAGTTCTGAAAAACCTTTGCTCGCAGCCCAAAGTAACGGCGTCATCTCCTCGTTATCCCGTTCGTTGACTTGTGCTCCTTTATCTAAAAGAAGAGAAACAGTTTCTTTGTGTCCATTCAGTGCTGCACATAAAATACTAGTTTGCCCCAAATTGTTTTTCTCACTAATGTCTGATTCGCTTTCTAACAGGAATTTAACGAGATTTGAATGACCCCGATTAGCAGCCCAAAGTAACGGTGTCATCCCTCCACTATCCCGTTCATTGATTGCTGCTCCCTTATTTAAAAGAAGCGAAACAGTTTCCTCGCTTCCATGTGCAGCTGCATATAAAATACTGGTTTGCCCCGAATTGCTTTTTTCATTAATATCTGAACCGTTATCTAACAGGAATTCAACGAGCTTTAAATGACCTCCGATTGCAGCCCAAAGTAACGGCGTCATTTTCTTTTTATCCCGATCCTGGATTTCTGCTCCGTTATTTAAAAGGAGCGAAACAGTTTCCTTGCTTCCATTCAGAGCTGCACATAATATACTAGTTTGCCCCAATAAGTTTTTTTCGCTAATGTTTGATCCGCTGTCTAACAGTAATTTAACGATTTCTGAATGACCTTTGTTTGACGCCCAAAGTAAAGGAGTCATCTCGTCGTTATCCCGTTCGTTGATGTCTGCTCCTTTCTTTAAAAGTAGCGAAACAGTTTCTTTGCTTCCACATGCAGCTGCAAGTAAAATGCCGGTTTGCCCCATATTGTTTTTCTCACGGATGTTTGAGTTGTTATTTAACAGAAAGTCAACGAGTTCTGAATGACCTTTGCGTGCAGCCCAAAGTAACGGCGTCATCTCTTCGTTATCCCGTTCGTTGATTTGTGCTCCTTTATTTAAAAGAAGAAAAGCAGTTTCTTTGTGTCCATTCTGTGCTGCACATAAAATACTAGTTTGCCCCGATATGTTTCTTTCGCCAACGTTTGATCCGTTGCCCAACAGGAATTTAACGAGTTCTGAATGACCTTTGCTTGCAGCCCAAAGTAACGGCGTCATTTTCTCATTATCTAGTTCGTTGATTTGTGCTCCTTTATTTAAAAGAAGAGAAACAGTTTCTTTGTGTCCATTCTGTGCTGCACATAAAATACTAGTTTGCCCCGATATGTTTCTTTCGCCAACGTTTGATCCGTTGTCCAACAGGAATTTAACGAGTTCTGAATGACCTTTGCTTGCAGCCCAAAGTAACGGCGTCATTTTCTCATTATCTAGTTCGTTGATTTGTGCTCCTTTATTTAAAAGAAGAAAAACAGTTTCTTTGTGTCCATTCTGTGCTGCACATAAAATACTAGTTTGCTCTAATATGTTTTTTTCGCCAATGTTTGATCCTCTGCCCAACAAGAATTCAACGAGTTCTGAATGACCGTTGCGTGCAGCCCAAAGTAAAGGTGTCATTTTTGATTTATCCTGCTCGTTGATTTGTGCTCCTTTATTTAAAAGAAGTGAAACAGTTTTTTTGCTTCCGTTTGTAGCTGCACATAGAATAGCGGTTTCTCCAGAAATGTTTTCTTCACTAATGTCTGATCCGCGATCTAACAGGAATTCAACCAGTTCCGAATGGCCACCGCGTGTAGCCCAAAGTAAAGGCGTCATCTGTTCGTTATCCCGATCGTTGATTTGTGCTCCTTTATTTAAAAAAACTAAAACCGTTTCTTTGCTTCCTTTCAAAGCTGCACATGAAATACCAGTTATCCCAAATTTGTTTTTTTCAGTAATGTCTGATCCGCGATCTAACAGGAATTCAACCAGTTCTGAATGGCCATTGCGTGCAGCCCAAAGTAACGGCGTCATTTCCTGTTTATCCCGTTTGTTGAGCTGTGCTCCTCTTTTAAAAAGAAGTGAAACAATTTCTGTACTTCCAATTCTAGTTGCTTTTGAAATAGCGGTTTCGCCAGAAATGTCTTTTTCAGTAATGTCTGATCCTCTATCTAACAAGAATTGAACGAGTGCTGAATGACCACTTTGTGCAGCCCAAAGTAACGGCGTCATCTCCTCGTTATCCCGTTCGTTGACTTGTGCCCCTTTATTTAAAAGAAGTGAAACAGTTTCTTTGCTTCCAATTCTAGTTGCCCATAAAATAGCGGTTTCCCCAGAAATGTCTCTTTCTTTAATGTCTGATCCTTTATCTAGTAGGAATTGAACGATTTCTAAATGACCATTGCGTGCAGCCCAAAGTAACGGTGTCATTTCCTGATAAACCCGCTCGTTTATTTGTGCTCCTGCATTTAAAAGAAGTGAAACAACTGCCTTATTACCTATCTTGACAGCAGAAATAAAAGCTGTCTCTCCAATATTGTTTTTGAGGTGAATATTGGCTCCGTATTTTATCAAAAGTGCTGCTGTATCTTCGTGTCCATTGCTTACAGCGCAATGAAGTGGTGTTTGTTTGTCATTATCCAGGTGGTCTGTGGCATGAGATACATTTAAAATTAATTTTACAATATCAGTTAAGCCGCGGTCAGAAGCCCAATGTAGAAGTGTTGAACCGTCATGGTCCGTATAAGAAAGTATTTCTGTTAAGGTTGTATTATTTTCTGTCGGTGTTCTGGACAGATGAGCAGACAAAGTTGATGTTGCATTAGTAATGCCAATATCAGCTCCATAGCGTAAGAGGAGCTTAACAATTTCTGTCTGATTGTAGTGTAGAGCATAAAAAAGAGGGATTTTTCCATAGATATCTTTTATAGTCATACTCGTGTCCAAATAGCAATTTTCGATAAGAATATGGAAGATGTTGGTAAGCTTCTTGGTGGTAGAGATAAATAAATGGTGTAGTACGTTCATGCCCATCTCATCCTGTAAGTTTATGTCGGCCGAATTGTTTAGCAGTAATTCAGTGATACCATCTTGTGCGGTTATTACTGCCCAATGCAGCGCAGTCCTGCCTTTTAAGTCTATTATATTAACATCTGCTTTAGTAGAAAGTAACAGATTTACAAAGTCTGTGTTGCCACAGATTACTGCAATATGCATGGCTGTACAACCCAAGGAATCTTTTACATTCACGCCATGTCTAGAACTAATTTCTGACGGTGTTGCAGTAAAAATCGGATTCTTAGCAATTAAATGTAAGCTTTCCTGGTCGTGGTTTTGAGCTATCGCTTGATCAATAAATTCCGTTGTTTGTTTAAGAACAGATTGTCGAGTTAATACTGATGCGAGCGAACCATACAGAAATTTATTTAGGTGAGACAATATGTAACTATTGTCACTATTTTCAAATTTAAGAATTGGATTTTCGTATTCTATAGCAGCACAAATTGCGTCGGCAATGTGTAAGCTACAACTGGCAACAGCATAATCTAATGGTGTAAGTTGCAACACTTCATCTTCTTCGTTTATGAATAAACCTTTCGGGATTAATTTTAATATTTTTACCATTTCGTCTTTGACAACTGCTATTTTTAATTGATCGAAGTCTGTTTCGGCGTGAGTCGAAATTGGATGATACGTGCCCCACGCTGCGATTAGATGTAATACTTTTCTACCACCATTATCGGTTACCTTTAGTTGACTGAAGTCCAAATCAATTATTTTCGATGCATTCTTTATGTCACAGTTTAAAACTGCCAAGTGGAGAGGACATTCGATGGCTAAAATGCGATCAAACAAATTCCGCACAAATCTATAACTAGGTTCAAAGGTTTTCCTTAATAATATTTCAAATGTTTGGGTAACCTCTCTATTGTCCGTTGACTTGTTTTCAAACAACCAGTCGGCTACTAAATATTCGGCGAAAGTACGATGAACGAATCTGAAATTTGTTTTGCTTTCAGGAACTACAACACCACTCTGCTGTATTCGCTGAAGTGACACAGGACGAGATTGGAATTCTTGCAATTCTTCCGCAATCCTTAGTCTGTCCAAATCTTCGTCAAGAAATAGCTGTTGCAATGCTAAATAGTGCATATGGGTTTTGAATTCGTAAAATGTATCCGCCGCATTGTATCCAAATTTTTCACAAACAATATCCATTCTTTGCTTAATAAAACGATCGTACAAGTCAATCAAATCAAATCGTGTAGAGGTAAAGTTTCTTGTTTGGCAAAAGCTATTGCATTGCTTGGTAAATATCTCTGCTATCATTTTTATTTGGAGAGGAATCGCGACCAGTTCTTGGTTGTTGTCGTTAAAATTGGTTTTCATTGAATTATGCAATTTGTAGGCGAACTCTTTTACAAGTTCTTGTTTGTCGTCACTGTCAACTTTCCTACCAAAATATCGAACTAGATAATCAATTTGTTCTGTTTCAGAAAATGATTTAATATTGACAGCAAATGTGTCAAGCAGTTCTTCAAGTTCAGACTTAAAAATAGGTCTGGTTGTAATATATACCGAATGGGCCAATTTACGAACGCACTTGATTATGGCATTGACAGTATTGTGGTACGTTAATGGTATTTCATCATATCCATCTAAAAGTATGCACAATTTCTTATGTTTCAAATATGTTTTAAAGACGGTTTCTGTTGTAGAATTGCATTTTTCTTGTACCGTGGCGTTGAAAAAATGTTGCAAATGAGATTCGGGCGATTTTGAACTCCGACCGACAGTTTTGTAGTAATCGCAGTGCTTGAATAGATTAATTTTTAAAACCCATAGGTCAACCGGCGTATGCAAAGCAACGTAGTCCATAAAATAGGTTTTACCCATTCCTGGATCAGAACTGATTAATATTGTTTGCGGTAAGTTATCGTTAACGGGGACATGTTCTACAGGATATACACTTTTTGAATAAGCATTGGTTCTAAAGGCTTTTATACTTTTAATAGATCGAGAGGATTTGATCCACCGAAGATGGAGTTTGTTGTGTAAAGTCAAATAATGAATATTTTTATTTTCACATCCTGAAATGTCACCTACAGAAACTGCCTTCTCTGAAACAATAATTGAAATGTCTCCTAAACGAGTATCTTCAACACTAGCAGGTGGCCAATTAAGAATGTGGCATTCCTGAAAATGCAAACCGTGGTTCTGCACAAAGACTTCAAAATCATTTATTGAATCGCATTGTATAACAAAGAGATTTTCAAATCTTTCTAACAGAACTTCACTCTTAAGCCAGACGGTTTCTAAGGATCTGTCAATGGTATAGTCTTCAGGAACACATAACGTATTACCTACGTTAAAACTCCCAAATAAAATGTGAACAACGTCTCTAACAGACAAGTTAATTGTTTCACGGTTAACTATATTTTCTAATTCAACAGTTTTACCCTGAAATTTTACCGCTTGACGTGAAATGTCATTGATGTTGGCGTCACTTAAATCATTAAGGTTACAAAACGTTTTTAAGGCAGTTGGCGTTGTATAGTCCAGTTCGCTGTTGGTTAGCACAATAACGGAAAAGTCACCTTGAAGTTTATTCAAAACTAAAACTATTTTATTTAGTTCTTCCAAATTAGATGCTTTCAGAAGAAGAGGAAGCTGACGAGTTTTCCAGAGCCATTCGTAGATTTCCATATCATCTGCTTCTTCGCCGCTTCGCGGGATTTTAAAATTTGTTTACGAATTTGAGGCCTTTTTCGTAATTTTTTGTATTGTTTTTTGGAATTACTAATGGTATTTGCGATCCAAGCGTTTAAAAACTGAGTAACAGTATTGTCCGTTTCTATTATTATTAATTCTCGGCATTCTATTATCTTATTCCAAATTTCGTAATTTCCATTGCTGCAACTTTGTTTTTCATGCGGGAGCATGTTTGAAGCGAGTAGTTCTTCTCCTAACACTTTCCATATAATCTTCTTAGTAAGATAATAATGGCCTCCTAATTGACCTGTTGTCCAGTGGTTCAGAAAATCCACGAACCTTTTGGTAATATCTGCAAGTAACCTGGCAGGTATTTGAATGGGTTTTATCAAGAATAAAATTTCTTTTCCAATCTTTCCATCTAACTCTTGTACTCCTGTTTGTTCTGTGAACAGAAAGTGTTGATTCCGTTCGTCAAATTCTTCATTGAAATGTTCTGGTTTAAATTTAAAGATAAGTCCATTAGAATTGATAGCAAGATGTAACTTTTTATAGAAAGTGTCAAGATAGTTATTAAAATAAGTGTCCTTCTTCAAGCTTCTGGTGGTGAATAAAATAAATGTTCTACTGTCCTGAATATCTTCCAAATGTGAAACGTTACCTGATTCTCGTGCATATTTTACATCGCTTTTGTCAACACTATCCCGATACTTCTGTATAGAAAAATCACCTGTATTTTTAATGAAATCTTTATCTTCGATACATCTTGGTGTTAGTTGAAATTTAGTTGCAACAGGTATTCGTGTTTTTTTCCATCATCCGTTTCCGTATACAAAATAATGTCGTCGAAATCCCCATATCCTGAAGCATTCATCGCCATCAACATATGTTTTATGTCATCTCCAAGACACCTTAATGAGAGCAGAGCAGCCACTTTATTTTCATATTCGTTCCCAAAATTGCGGCACCCTCCCCGCTCTTGAAATTCTTGCTGAAAATAATTATGCCGTTAAACATATTGATTCCTGACAATAAGAAAAATTATAAAGAACTGCAACTAAAATGTTGTTTATAAAAATTAGTAATTAACTTTATTACGGAAAGAGATCAAAGTCTAAAAATTAGTAAACTTTTAGGCCATCATACAGCTTAATCGGTCCAGTATCTTCGGAGGAGATAGCAATCAAACATAGAAAGAAAGAAAGAGAGCAACGATTTTATGTTATAGGATGGTAGTTGGTAAATAGCTAAGGAACCATCACGAAATAATCATGAAACGATTAAATCTTCTCATTTACTAATTAGCAGCGTGGGCATTTTTAGTTGCATTAATACAGAAAAAAACTATTAATGTGAAGCAAAAATCATGTTAAGATCCAGTAAAGTACATATTCAAAAGATTGAAAAATTGTTGTTTTCTATAAGCAAAGCTTTACACATTTGCACAAGTATAAAACTAATTTTAAATTTGACAATAATGAGTTTCACTTTGTAGTTAGCATGTACAAAACCAACATCTTGAACGTCTAACTCTATATTTGATTAACCTTGCTGCATATAGGTGTCAAATATTGAATTATTATGAGCTGTTCGTCACGGTGCACTAAGATATATCAGTGTATGTATATTTAAAAATGTCTGAAATACTTACAGTTGAAAAAGCGACTATGGAACCTTTAGCAGAGTTTGTGGAGACTACACCTTCTTCTTCCGCTGATCTGTAAAAAAGTACTCCTATTAAAAGTTGCTGGTAAGTAATTTCAACGCGTCGCTTTTACTAAAGAGTTTATATACTATCATTTGAATGAAAAACGTTTATGCTAAGAACGTCATACGGTAATAACGAGTGGACATGGAAAAAGTATGATTCTCATCACGTTTTTAATAATTTTCGAAGTCATACATTTGTTTTCAGAGAATTGTACAGCTTGAAATGCGCAAAGCCCGTACGAAACAGGAATAGCGCAAAATAGAATTTACAAAATGAGAAGAATGAATATCGAAATACTTGGTATAAGAGACATGAATTGGCTTGAAATGGGCCAATGCGTAATTGATGACCATACTCCGCCATTGATGATGTTCATAACAGACAAGGCATACGGTCCAGCAATTCCTGTTCAGATTCAAGCAAGTCCTAAACACGTACATTTTATTCAAGTTAGTTACTGCCTAGAGGGGCAATGCTTTTCCTAAAAAAAATAAAAAACTAAAACTTGAAAAAAATGTGTTACACATCATAACGTGAGATTAGTGCTAAAATAAAACAAGGATTGAATACCAAACCGTAGACGACTTTAGCGTGAGTATCGAAACGAGAGAGAAGATTTCATTCGGTTCTGCAAAAAGCAGTCGTTGATAGTTACTACTGGGTTTATACACTCTATTGTAAAAATAATTATGAAGAGAAATGTAAAGCATATAAATACGATGCATTTAGCTAGTATACGAAGAGAGAAAAACGCAGCGTGACAAAAACCCAAAATCAAAAACTGGTAGATTACGGAACAGATTTTCGAAGATGCTAGACCGAGCAACTTAATGGAAGAGATTGAAGATGCTACCAATCAAGAACGAAATAACAAGATGGCTGGTTATGTGAAACTTTATAAACTACCAAATAAATTGGCAAAAAAATATTTCATAACTTAATCGAGCAACAGATGAAACGCTCCATAATTAAATCGAGAACGATTAATAATAATTGAATAAAAAAGGCTTAGAAGGAACTTAGAACCTCGCAAACCTAAAAATTGATTAATTAAAAGAAAACGCTTCGTATTTTATATCAAAAGATTCACCGCGAAATAGGAAATTTACTGGATCCCCGTTACAATGCGAACAAAAACCCAACGCCGAGTGCCGAAACAAAAAAACTGAGATATGAAAGCTCGAAGTCCGGCCGAACGCCCTAAGCCGCGAGCCGAAAATTTAGTAATTAAAAGAAAGGCAAGCAGCACCCTCACCGTATTTGGTATCAAAAGACGCGTGGTTTCGCCAGAAGAACAACGCTTACAAAATTAGACCGCTAATTTAAGACGCCGATTAATTAGCGTATAGATGTCACTCATAAAGAGGAACTCGGCCAGGCTTTCCCACCCTCAGCCAATGGGAACGACGGATCAGGGGACAAAGCCGCGAGTTCCCTATATAAGCAGGGACATTTTTGGAGCACCGGATCAGAAATCCTTTGATGAGAAATCACTTCATCAGAGAGAGAGAGAATTATCCAGCTTCCACACCCAGACTCCAGAGCTCGAACCCCCACGTTCGGGTTTGCCTGCGGCCACCACCTAGGGCTCGCGCCTTCAAACGCGGCCCAGAATAATCCAAGATCAACGAGAAAATCGAAGACTCAACGGTCGAATCCTTCAGTTTGCCGTATGTCTAAATGGAATCGCAAACCCTACGTTCAGCTCTGCCTGCAGCCTCATCGAAAATATGGAGCACGAACCGCCACGTTCGGCTCTGTCTGCAGTCTCCACTCCAGCCCACACTTCAAACTTCCGAGCTCGCACTTTCCAAATCGTGCGGCCGACAAGCACGGACTCAAGACGTCCCAAGCTTCCGCCGCACCAACCGCCGAAGTGTGTCTCCACCAGCGGTCCTCTGCACGGCGTCAAGACGTCCCAAGCTCCAGGTCTGCTCCAGCTCCTTGCTGACCAGAGTGGGTCTCTGCCAGCTGCCATCTGTGCGGCTCTGCGACGACCACCAGGTCCGCCTAGGAACACAGGAACTCTGCGTCACAAAGGGGACTTTGCCTGAGCTCGGGCTCCAAGTGATCGAAGCCCTGGCTCCGCGCTACTTCGCCGAGGGTCCACCTGTCCGCGGCACTGATGCCCCAAGCCTCCGCCCGCATCCTCTGCATGCCGCCGAGGTGTGTCATGCCCCAGGTCGCCCAGCACGTAAAGACAGCCCCCGCCTTCAAAAGACTTCGATTGAACGTGAACCCCAGGTTTAAAAAGTCCTGGCCGGCGTTTCCTGCACCCCAGGCCGACCTCCATCACCACGAGCCTCAGCTTGCCGCCGGCAACGCCTCGACAATGGCACAGCGTCTCGCCCATCGAAATTCCTTCACCAAGCAGCTCGCCGAATGCAACCGCGCCCTATTTTTCCTCTTTGATATTTGTGTATATAAAACATGGTAATTTAGATTTTAGAATAAACACACGCTTAAACAACCAATCGTTATCTTTCCACAGGAGCTCCTATTATGGTCCTTTGTTCGCACTCTTTACTGCTGAGCTAAAGTACCCTCTAGCTAGCCCTAACAACTCCATTCTTAACCCCGGCCACGCCTTACGCAAGTGAGACCGTCGCCGTATTGTGTTAAGCGATTGGACATAGAGATATTTTGAATCTCATCACCTTTCACAATAATTTCCAGAGCGATATATTTGTTTGTACAGAATTGTGCAACCTGGAATACTCAAAGTCTGTACGAAACAGGAAAGGCACATTATGATATTTATGAAATGAGAATGAATAACGAAATACTTGGTATGAGGTCATGAGTTGCCTAGAAATGGACAATGCGTAGTTGATAACCACAAAGTACAATAGTCAGGCGATTATGTTTATCACAGCGGAAACGTACGGTTTATCGTTTCAACAAGGATGAAACTACTCACTCTCAAGTATTTCTGGTTCAAGTAACCCGTATAAGCATACATTTTTATTCAAGTTTATGCAACTTCTGCCTGCAAAAGCATATAGTTTTTTTAAAGATTAAAAAAACATCATAAAATTGAGAAACATAACGTCAGACTAGTGTTAAAAGAAGACAATGAGTGACTGCCAACTGGGAACGACTTTTAGTCCAGTCAAATAAAGTGAGCAGAATTTTCGTGTACACTTTTATTTAGTGTTTTTAAGCAGCATATCAAAAATACCCTTGATTTGACCTTGAGCTTCATCAGTTACAAGGCGTAAAACGAAAGAAAAAATGTTTTTTTGCTTATAGGTATAGCATAGTCGACGGAGACATTGAAGGCTATAAAATTCTGTACAAAAAATTACTCTTATAGTTTTTCCATGGGACCAACCGTTTTCTTGAAAACTGACTATGACCGTTGATCCGAAGTATAATATTACAGTTATACCCAGTTTCACAACAGATTTGAGGTCTGAACTATAATACCTTAAAGTATAATTTAAATTTCAGGTAAGATCATGTTTTTTGTGAGCAAAGAACAAAATATTTCAAAGATCTGTTACCGCACAAACACGACTTTACAACACAAAGGAAACAGCAAATATACCTAGAATACGCGGCCCTAACTTCGTTACGATGGCGGTAACAAAAAAATGCTCCAGTTAAAAGAACTCTGTCGAGAGGGCAGGTTCTTTACGACCTTTGAATTAGGGCTACAATTCCGGTGAACGATGTAAATGATGTTCAATAGATGGTGCGCCACCACAATCGGACTAGATCGAGACAGCAAAATTAACAACATAGGTGAAAGCACTCTTAAATGTGGAAGTAAGTGCCTCACCTTTCTATTTCTACCTTGGCACAGCTTGAGGTACCGGCTGCAACAGATGAATCGAACCTACCTTTCGTTACACTTGCTTACAAGATCTGTATTCTTATACATGAAAACAAAACACAAAAATGCATGCAAACACCAATGAAAACGTAGATAATTAACAATAAACTCTATTGAAGTAATAAAGTATGTAAATAAGAATGAACGTGGAAATGTTTATTGGTTACAATCTAAAATAATAGACAAAAGAGGTTAGTTAGGTTAAATGGTGACGTTTAAACTACACACAAGTGACAAACACGATAACAATTGACCTAGCTACATTCAAAACAGTATTAACTTTCAATTTGGATAAAACAACTATGTTACATAAACAAAATGTATCAACAATCACTCCAACAGTGACGCAATGACAATAATTACTTGACTTTACAGTGGAAAACAACATATCAACAATAAAATTTGACGATAAGAATAAGAATTCACTTTAAAACGATAGTGTCTGTTTGACATCCTACACTTTAAACAACAAAGGCATAGTTTGGCGGGAAAACACTTTACTTTAAATTTATGGGCTAACATATACCTTGAGTTTGAAGAATCCAGACGTTACATATTGGGGTTTAATTCTAGCTGCATGTCGCACCCCAACTATGCCTTGAAAAGAACGGAAACGACAGGAAACTGTTGGAAACACATGATCGAGCGAATGCGAGTCGTATAACATCCCCAAGATGAGTGTTGACTTGAACGAACCCGGACAAACAAGCAGACGGCGGTACGGTATCGGGTATTCGTTCTACTGGTAGGTTTAGCACACGGTTGAGAATTCCAAATATAATCCACTATAAGTGTTAACGGAGTTGCTTAGCTCCAACGGTACAGAAGACTAGGCTAAACTTCCCTCTAACCACTATGCACTGAGCTCGAATTGACGGCGACGAGGTAGTTTCACAGCTTGGAACAATTTCGACATTGTGGAAGCCGGCGTCCGCGCACACAACGTCAACACCTCTCAACAGGTTGAAGCTCGGACGTTAAGCAAAGCTTTGGCCAACGGTGCGGAAACGGGATGATACCACGCAGACGCCACTTAACCACGTTCTCTCTTTAGCTTATACGAAACCATGGGCCACGCGGAAAATTCCAACAAGCTAATGCAATTTCTGACTAAGCGGTTCGCAAGAAAACTCGGGGACGTTTTGGGCCAGTCTAAGCAACAAAATTCTGAGAAGCCGATAAGCCCAAAATGCATCTCTTCGCATGTGATAACAAAGCTTGAATTTATAAAACCAGCGTACGGAGAATTGAATTGAGGGTCCTAAAATAAATTGCGAAACTTTAATATTTAACTAAACGGAAATAAAATTCGTATAGAGTAAAGGTTTGAAGCAGGAACGTACTAATTTTGAAGAATTGTCCTTACAAATCGCCTTGGAGTAGGCAGCTGCATCTCCCCTTTTGTATTCGCATTAAGGGTCGGCCGGTTGGTTTCTACTTGCTCCGGAATTGTCTCAGCTTGCAGAGTCTGCCAGCCTATCTTGCGTGTTAGTATTGAATTGATTGTGTAAGAAGGAAGACGTGTATGATTTCAGTGCATAATTCAGTGTACGCAAAAATAAATACCGTTTGTTGCATTTGCAACGAATCTCTTGAAAATGGTGCGACAGTAACCGTTGAGTGTGGTTTGAAAAAATTAAAGGAAGCAAGTACCGATAGAGAAGATGGAAAGGTAGACGTATTTCGTACTGTGAGCAATAACAGTTCACGTCGAATGTTAACGAAATTACATTCTTAGAAGCAGTATAAATGCTTTTAAGCGTAAAAGAGAAGCCGAGCGTCTAAAGTTAGTCCTCTCAAAGCAAAAATGCGTTCAAATCAGTCCGCTTTTGATTTTAAAAAGTATTGTTTCATTTGCGGGAGTATAGCTGGCGAAAAATAAGAAACCTAAAGAACGGCGTAAAATGATCAGACACGTCTTAACGCTCGGTTTTCGGAATACTATTTTAAATTTAATACAGCAGAGAAAAGATGAGATGGCAAGACAAGTCAAGAAACGCATAATTTTCGAATTAGATCTAGTTGCCTTCGAGGCAAAATATCATGATAATTGCTTCGTGAAATACAATGCACCCGTAACAGACCATAAAATAGGCTGCAGTTTCGATGCTAATGTTATAACGGCTATCGAACAAATATTTTCCTATATTGATGATAATGACGATTGTCAATTTACTTTAACGGAATTAAAAGGAGCGTTGACGGATTTTATCCCACATGATAAAATAAAGAAGAAATTGGAAGAAAGATATAGAGACAGGGTTGTAGTCTTGACGAAACAAATCGGATAATCAATAATAAGTTTTCGTGATGAAAATTATGACGTTGTGAATAAAGCATGGTATGTGTCCAAACACGAAACGGAAGAAAACAAAAGATACAGGGTCCTAGAAACAGCAACAGCAATTCTTCGCCAGGATATACGGACTGCAGTTTGCCAAACTAATTACTATCCTTCAAACATAAATATGTTCAATAACATCAATGATTCCATCCCTAAAACTTTATAATTTTTTTATAGAAGAAATTATTTTGAAGAACAGAAAAAGTAAATTGGAGCCACTCAGAAAGGTCTGTACTGCTGTTAGTCACTCTATTATGTCTGCGGTCCGTCCTAGGTCATTCACGCCTTGAGACGACATCGAAGAAGAAGAAGAATATGATAAAGAAGCTTAATGCAACTCTATTTTGACTTTTTTTATTAAGTATTAAGAATATTTGGACCGGCTGAGACAGTGGATTAGGCCTAAAAGGGGATATTACGTAAAAAACGCGCTTCGTAGTCAACTTCAAAGGTGGTGTGAAATGGGGGTACTTCGTTAGCCGTGACTTAGACGTTGGTCCCAAAAAACAAGCGTACTTTTTTCTACAGAATTTTATAGTCTTCAATTTCTCTGTAGGCTATCATATACCTATAGTCAATAGAAAAGAATATATTTTTCGCACATTTTACGCCCTATAACTCATGAAGGGCAAGTTCAAATGAAGGGTACTTTTAATATGTTGCATAAAAACACTAAATAATAGTGTACACGAAAATTCAGCTCACTTTTATTTTTTCCAAAGCTCTACCGTTGACTGTACTATTTAGTGTGGGTAGCTATAGAAACGACCGAGGAGACAGCCTCATTAGTTCTGCGAAAAGCAGACCGATAGTCACGCATACATTCTTCAAGCGCCACGTAATGGGAGAGAGGAGAGATAATAATTAAGAGAAATACAATACCGTAAAAGACGACAATCCACGATTTGAAAAAGACAATGAATGGCGAATTAATGAAATGAATCTTGTAAAAGACCACAAATACGACACATTTGGTTTAGTATATAAAGAGAGAAAAGGTGTGGTATGGCAGAAAACCAATGTCAGGGACTGGTATCTTACTGACTAACAAGAACTAAATGGTATGATGGTGATTTGGTTATACCATGTGATTCAAAATAAGTTGGATCAAAGAAGGCCAAAAAAGAGAAAGATAGACATAAACTGTGTACTTAGTATTGATTCAGAAGGTAGATAATTTTTATGTTTACAACTGTCACTTTATGTCAAATTAATTTGATAGGTTCCAAACCGCTTGTCAGACAATAGAAAATGTATTGATGTATTTATAAATTTTTTGATTTCAAATTAAATGATATTTTTTTACACAGCAACATTATGCGACCTTTAATTTGTTGCACTCTAGATTTGCACAGGAATTTTGCAGAGAGTACATCTAGCATTAAATAGTTTAAATGTTTTCAGTGCAAGTAGTGACATACTTCCTTTTTCTTTGTTAAACAACTTTGATGAACCTTATTTTGAATAACATGTTGCAAAAAACGATGCTTCAAAGAATGCCAAGGAAGAAAAAGATAACATAATCTTAGATTTTTTCCATTTCTAGCATCCGTTGGTGAACGTTTTGGCTAAATACGGCTCTGTACGCTTTCGAATAAGTTTGCGAACGCAGCTCACGCGTTCTAATCGCATTAGAGGAGTCGACTTTTAAAACGCACAGTTCTCCATTGTCCTAGTTGACTTCCATCGAATTGTGTCTCACTTTATTGCGGTCTTAATGGGTTTTCGGCGATAAACTGCCGCCGGTTTGTTTATACGGTTACGTGTCTTAACATGTACTTTCCAATTGCAACGCGTCGATCCTAGAAACGGTTTCCCGTTAAACAACTTTCCCCGTGCTAATCCGCTGAGTCGAGATTGGACGCATGAGTCAGGATTCGCTGCGTCCACATGTTGCTGTCCAACAGTGCAGCAGCCGTTACATATTTAAAATTTCCAAGGCACGTTTAGGAAAAGGCTGCTTTAAATGTTGCTGTGCCGGAATTTAAGACAGTTCTTAAGTTAACTTATGGAGTGCGAGATGCTAAGTGCAGTGCCGGTTGAACGCACAAAACATTATTTGCTTATACCGGTTTAAACTTGACTTGTTGCCGTGTGGCGACGCTGGAAACAGTCCCGGATTTTAAAATTTGTGCCCCGGCGTTCGTGTAAAACGAAGTTGTGGATAAACGTTCCGGTTATCGTTGAAGTAATTTGTAGAAGCTACTGTGGGTAAAAGGCGTTGTCGTGACAGTTTGCCAGTGGTTTACCGTTAATTTCGGATTTTAAACTTTGCCAACCCCATAAATGAAAAGGAAGCACGTGTGTGTTTTCTTGATTTCGCTTAAGCGAATTTAAAAGTGAGCTAATAATCAACCCGGGGCGTTTAAACAAGTTTATATTCATCAGTGTTGTTATAGACTCTTAACCAAATTAATTTTAGTATCGTTAAGAGCTCCATTACCGCACTCTTTTTCTATAAAGAAATACATTGAACCAGAATTTATTGATGAAGATAAAATATTGAACAATACGCGTTTGCTTATGGCACTTAACGAGACTCGTTTGATTGCCGCAAAACTCGGCTCACCGCCTCGTTTTTAGCAATCAAACTCGTGTCGTTAAGATGCTCATAATCAAACTTGTATCGTTAATATATATTAATCCACGTGTTTGAAGCCATTAATATATCTAACTGCACCATGTATCCACAACGGTTCAAAGCGAAAACTGGGGTGGTGCCAACCCCTTTTAAGAGCATCCCCTATTAAAGCCAACTTCTTTTAAAAAGCATGTGTCCAGCTGTAACTACAGTGTGTGTTTAAACTAAGAAACGTACATCTAATTAGCAACTAACTTTTTTAATTTTATATATGTTAAGTCATGGTTTTCAATTATAATCGACTATCGCGAATGCTAGAAATATAGTTTAAGAACATAGAACCGTCAAAGAATCAATTGTTATTGAGTTTACTATGAGCCAGTAGATGCAACATGAAGTGTACTTCAAATGTTTCAACTGCAAGCAGCGACGTGCGTGATTTTTGTTTAGGGTAACTTTAACGAATATTTTTCTAAATCACGTGTTATAATTTCTAATATGCTATAATTGATAATAATTTGCTTTTGCCTTTGACGACTAAATATGCCATACTTATTGCGAACAATAAAAGGAATATTTTACTGTAGAACTTGAAGGAAAACGCAAAACACGCAAAAACGTCCACATTTTTGATTGCGTTTGCTTTCAAACACTGATAACTGTCTACTTGATCTTACCTGAGATGTCCATGCGTTCTTCCACCAGATGCAGATACTCCTCCCACGCATTGGGGAATGCTTTTAGATTCAACTTTACCCTTTGCTCCCCTTCGTTTCTCGCCTCCCTTTTTTCCTTTTGCTGTAGTAAAACTAGCATGTGAGCGCTTCTCAGACATTCTACTGGTAATGTATTCTACAAAAAGTATTAATTAGCATATTATTTTTAGGTTTTTTAAAATATTATTTTAAATGGTCTTTCTTTAACTTTCATAATATAAAATGTTGGTTGTAGCACGTAATGCTAGAGGGGTTATCTGCAACCTTAGGCATAACTTTTAATATTATCCTTATTGAAGAAAACGGATTATTTCTGGAAACGTATTTAATTTTATAAGAAGTAATTGATACTTCATGTTAATTCATTTGAGTTAGTTTACATATTGTACACAGTGTTGTTAAACGTGCATTACATAAAACAGTTATAATTGGCGGTTGTCAGTACCTACGTGTTGTAACTTTGTTGACAAATGTCGGTTAACATCTTTAAGGCTGTAGGAGCCACAGAAATTATTCGGCTAAAGATCGATTTATATATCTACCTTCTATAGATGAACAGCGTATCAATGGTGGACAGTCGTCAGTTTTGACATTATTAACAGAATTACGACAAAAAAATAATTTATCTCTTCAACTAAAAAAAATAGGTTAATTTGTGATTTTGTCGTTATTTGTTACTATCTTGAAAATCTGTTTAAATACACATATACTTTATAATGGGGTGCAGGACATAAAGCAATGGAATTATTTTTCTATTTTTTCGTTAACGTGTAATTAATTTTTTAAGATGGGAATATCTATTATTAAGAATAAAAGTTGCTAGTCCCATTTTAAAAAAATAATTACACGTTAACGAAAAAATAGAAAAATAATTCTATTGCTTTATGTCCTGCACCCCATTATAAAGTTTATGTGTATTTAAACAGATTTTCAAAATAGTAACAAATAACGACAAAATCACAAATTAACCTATTTTTTTTAGTTGAAGAGATAAATTATTTTTTTGTCATAATTCTGTCAATAATGTCAAAACTGACGACTGTCCACCATCGATACGCTGTTCATCTATAGAAGGTAGATATATCAATCTATCTTTCGCCGAATAATTTCTGTGACTCCTACAGCCTTAAGAATGAGCCACAAGAGATAAAGTGTTTCACAGATCAAAAAGAAATGGTCGTTTCCAGAAACATTTTTAATTTTATTGTAAATTCAATAAAGCTATTTTTTATAACTCGTTTGCGAAATTCACACTTGCCAAAAAATCTGTGAAGACATTATCAGTATTAATATAACAAGTGTCATGATTATTATCAGAATTAATACTATAAGTACTTCGATATGATCGGGTTATATGTCGATAACTTGTTGCACAATAATAAAAGAGTGTCAGTTTGACAGGTTAAATAGTCCGACCGCGTCAGCGGGAGGATTATTCTGTCAAACTGACACGATTTGTTATTGTGCAGGAAGTTTGAGACGTATAACCTGTTCGAAGTACGCATTGTATTCGATTTGATTATTTTTTGAGTAAATTTTAATATTAGAATCAAATAAATATTTTATTGGCAGCTCGATTTGTTTGTATTAACCTAGCTGAAAGTCATCTCCATGAAAACAACATCAAGTTGACAAAAGTTATGTATTGCGTTGCCTAGTGAAGTTACTCTAGTATAATCGATTTTGTATAATCGAAATTATACAAGATAACTTAACTAAATCCAGCCTTCTGATTGGTTGAGATCGCTACGAAAAAAATAATCAGAAGTAATACTATAAGGCCCTGAACACACGGGATTCCGTATCCCAGATTCGGAATGCGGGATACAGAATCTGAGTCTGTTCAGACACGGCGACTGAATCTCAGACGCGGGCCTTCAGTCACTTGCAGTGCCGTGCTGTTATGGACCTAGCATTGCTGTTCTCTGTTTCTGTCGAATTAGTCTAGAAGTGCTGTATTTAAAGTCAGGGATTGGGCTCTACAAAGCTAATAAATTTTTCATTGTCAAATAATGTACATTCTATGATCGTTGTATAGTAATGAACGCCTTGCTTATTCGATTTAAATAGAAGTTGAAGAAAATCTGCTACGCCTATGACATGATATCATATGTTCTAGCTGGCAAAAGTGGGCGAGTCCAGGCCGTGGTACACGTGGACTCATATCCTCTATATGCTCCAATGGTAAATCGGTATCCGAGATACAGAATGTGTCGCCGGCGGCCGATTTTCCTTATCTCTTCATTTCGGCCGCCGGCTACAAATTCTGTGTCTCGGATACCGATTTACCATTGGAGCATATAGAGGAGATGAGTCCACGTGTACCACGGCCTGGACTCGCCTACTTTTGCCAGCCAGGACATATGATATCATATCATAGGCGTAGCAGATTTTGTGCAACTTCTATTTAAATCGAATAAGCAAGGCGTTCCTTACTATACAACGATCATAGAGCGTACATTATTTGACAATGAAAAGTTTATTAGCTTTGTAGAGCCCAATCCCTAACTTTAAATACAGCACTTCTAGACTAATTCGACAGAAACAAAGAACAGCAATGCTAGGTCCATAACAGCACGGCACTGCAAGTGACTGAAGGCCCGCGTCTGAGATTCAGTCGCCGTGTCTGAACAGACTCAGATTCTGTATCCCGCATTCCGAATCTGGGATACGGAATCCCGTGTGTTCAGGGCCTAAGTACTTCGATATTATCAGGTTATATGTTGATAACTTGTTGCACAATAATAAAAAAGTGTCAGTTTGACAGGTTAAATAGTCCGACCGCGTCAGCGGGAGGATTATTCTGTCAAACTGACACGATTTGTTATTGTGCAGGAAGTTTGAGACGTATAACCTGTTCGAAGTACGCATTGTATTCGATTTGATTATTTTTTGAGTAAATTTTAATATTAGAAACAAATAAATATTTTATTGGCAGCTCGATTTGTTTGTATTAACCTAGCTGAAAGTCATCTCCATGAAAACAATATCAAGTTGACAAAAATTATGTATTGCGTTGCCTAGTGAAGTTACTATAGTATAATCGATTTTGTATAATCAAAATTATACAAGATAACTTAACTAAATCCCTCCTTCTGATTGGTTGAAATCTCTACGAAAAAAATAATCAAGCGTAATACCACAAAAAGTGAAAATGTTTTGACATATTTTCGTTTACATGCAAATTATTGCGTTTAAATTTCTTGAAACCAAAACTGCGTTAAAAAGCAGTTTTTGTTGAGAGAAATTTGCAATAACTTAAGTAAACGAAAAAAATCTCTTTAAAAATTTTACCTTAAATGATATTAGGAAGGTTATTCAACAATATAAATATATGACTTAGACTTTACTGTGTTAGACGGCAAAGTTTTTTAAGGTTTTCCACTATTAATTCAAGCTTCCAAATCCATTATTTTAAATTTTTAGAACGACGCCGATTTGTAAACTTCGCTTTGACATTTTAGGTGAAATGTCAGTCAAAGGCTACACACTAAATTGAGTTCATTAAAACCTATCGATATCGCGTGAAAACACTGTGGCATTAGATGTTTTCAAATACAGTTAATTTATATTGGCCGTTTCTGTCAAATTGACCAATTTACTTGGTTTGTTTATTATAACGTTGAATAATCGATGATATCTATAAGCGAAACCGAGTTGCAGATTCAACGAGTTTGAAGGACGAGTTGAATGTGCCGCTTCGTTTTCACGAGTGGTATCCTCGTTTATTAATAATAACCCGTGTTATACCAAGAGAATATAATGAATAAAAAGAAACTCAAGAAACTCAAACTTTTACTTAGTATAATACATGTTTTGAACATTAAAAATACAGTTATTATAAACAATGCGTGGATGGTTTCCTTCTGTATTAGTCAGGTCAACTCCGAACTGCAATGTTTCAGCTGACATCAGAATGTCACTGGTAAGAGTTTCATTTTTCTCCGAAGAGTTTTTTTCTCGTGGAGTTTATAATTTACGGTGATGACATGGTTGCATTTGTAAATATGTCGTGATTGGATTAGAATTTGTGCGTCCAGTGATCTTCATGAGTTGTTGCTCAGGTACCTTCGCGTTGGCGAGAAATGTTACTGTTGTGGATCTGTTGCTGTAATTAGTGAATTTCCTATTAATCGTATCTAATCCAATTTTTGTAGCAGTTTCTTTGGTCCATGTTGATAGTTTAATGATACCAATAGGGATGTTCTTGAATCATCCTGCAGAATTATTCAAATGACAATTTGGATATGGGGTCAGAAAAAAACCATCGGTGGTTGCATTTTTAGAGCGTTTTTCCATAATTTTGTGGTAAAGACGAACTGGAAAAATATCTTCTTTCGCATTTTTGGTCAACCACTTGCTCTCAGTACAGCTCTTGTTACCGCCTTGATTCGTCTTTGTAAATATGGGATTATATATGATGCGACCCGATGGGGCTCCGCAATTCGAGATTTCAATTTGAAAATAAAATGTTCTTGCATAGGCTGCATCGTTGCCTCGCCATGCCAATTCTTTTGAATTAATCATGTAGAATTTCTTTTGTAGACCTTCTGGCCTATTTTCGTCCCATATTGTTTGCATTGTATTATGTTCATCTACCCTAAAGGCTCTTCACGTTTTCTGTACCTACCTTGCTTGTCTTGATTCCATAAATTAAATGTCTTCGAAAGGATTGAATTTGATGTTATACTCCTTGAAGAACATTTCCTGTAATATTTGTGCTGTATTATTTCTCAAATTTTTTATCATGAACTGTTTGTAATCAGTCCTACCTTTACGTCTTATGTTGAATGCCCAACACTTCAAAATCGATGGTAGCTGTCGCGGTTTGTTGTGTTCTGAGCTGATTTGATTATCTAACTGTAATTAGGTGCTTGCATGCCGTGTCATCTCTGGACGAAGGCAGATATTAAATATCTGTCGTTTTAAAATTATTGTGGTATTTCTGCTTTCTACGATCATACCAAACTTTGCAGTCGCCACTCAGGTATACAAAAACTTCTGGTTACCTGCCATATTTAATTTATTTGCTGAACTTTAGTATCTGGTTCAAATACACAAATTCGTTGACCTTCTTCAACTGTATCCAATTTGCGTGATTACTTCTTCTTTTGTCATTAGCTAATGGTTTCCTATATTTCTTCTTGTGCCTACTCATCAAGATTTACATTTTAGGCATCTCTTGTAGTTCGTCGAGGTTGCTGTTTGTTAGTGTCGTTAGTGATATATCGTCCACAAAGCAAATGTGGGAGCGATGTAGGTCATGCCGCTGGCAAGCTCTTCCTATTCAGGTTAGCGTGGTTGGGTTAGGGTAGGATAAGGACGTTCCGATTCTCAGGTAATCTCTGTGAGGATGACTTCGACGCGTATCCTTCTTTACCTTCTCGCTTCTAATCTTCCTCTGACTCTCGATATGATCTTCTCTCATCTCACTCTCAGCAGTCATCGAAAAAAATCCACAAAAAAGAGCAAAGTTTACTGATAGTATTAGGAAAGAACCATCGCCAAAAGAAGCAGACAGTTGCCAGGCACATTGCAAAAGAACGTGAAGTCAATAGAAAGATTGTGGCCGGCTGACCAGCTACCGTGCGAATACTCTATCTGTAAATCGACGGACCATAAGATCGTATTTAAAAAGGTCATGGTGAAAAGATTGAACCCTGGTTTGGCCAATGACATAGAACTGCAACACGAATCGTATAAAACATTTACATTGAATGCTTGCAATAATGTAAGTCAATGATGTAATCCAAACAAGTGGAAGAAAAACAATCTTTTGATGCCCAGAAGAGAAGTCCGCATGCCTTCCTTTCAGAAGCTTCCCAAACCCCACTTCAGTTCCGCCACTTTCTGACAAATATTTCAAAATATAACGAACGTTTTCAGATGACATATCTTGCAAGTGAATCTTATTGAACTAATTTATGCGTGATAGCAGACGTAGAACGTGCTGAAGGCAAAATCTTTTTCCGCCAATCGTACTAGAATTGTCACATTATTGACACAATTTTGTTGAGCAAAGTCAAACATTCCATTACATCAGCCGTTGCTAGGAAATTTAGAATAAAACTGCACAGGAATCATTCAAACATTTAATTACATCAGCCGTTGCTAGGTAATTTACAATACAACTGTACAGGAATAATATTCCCGGCCTAGGCAGGGAATATTCGAGTACTATTTCCTAATTTTTTTAATTACTCGTATCGATCGGCGGAAAAATAGTATGTGTATCTTGGACAAAAAGCAACATTCCCAGACTCCTGTGTTGTTGGGCTCTGCTTTCGCCTCGCCCAACAATATTCACAGTCGTCTGGGAATGTTACGCTTTTCGTCCTAGATACACAATATACTATTTCCTTTAAGTACTGGGAGGAACAGTCAACACATTTCTCGTCAATTTTTTGTTGACCAAAGCAAGGAGTGAGTGAAAAATAGCTATTGCCGCCGCTTGTTATGGTGTTGCTGCGATGCTGAGGAATATTCGTACTGTGTCCAAGTTATCTCGCAACCTTTTTAAAGATATGAAGAAATTTGGTATTTAATAGTTGATGTTAATTTAAACAGAAATTCTTCAATTGAGCTAAAGTTTTTCCCTGCGGACAGTAGACAATAAAAACAAAAAAGAGAACAATTACTCTTGTAAAATACCCCTCTAAAACAATCGCTTACACAAATTAGTGTTGTTGAGTTTTGATCTCATACGATGAAATTTTAAATAAAAATGCGTATTTCAGCAGTAATCACACTGTTAAAGTGGTTAAGGTTTGGCTTCGAATTTTCGCCAAGGTTTGCTGTAGGTCCGGCAACTTCGAACGCCGTATCTCAGGTTACCTAACATTTTTTAGCAACTTTTGATTACGTGTTGGCGCACATAGAATACAACATTATTTTTCAACATAATCCCCTTGAACGTGAAAACACTTATTCCACCTATGTTCAAGCATAGCAATACCTATCTTGAAAAACTTGGAGTCTTGATTACAGAAGAAGTCCTGCACTACTGCTATAACAGCGCCATCGCTCTCAAATTTTGTTCCTAGAAGACTCTCTTTCAGCTTTGGAAATAAATAAAAATCACCGGGAGCTAAGTCAGGGGAGCAGAGTGGATGCTCCATAACTTCAAATCCAGCGTCATAAATTGCATTCATAGAAATAAGGCTCTTATGAACTGGGGCGTTGTCTTGATGAAAGAGAATTCCGCGTCACAGTTTTCCTCTTCTTTCTTCTTTAATGCAATCACGAAGTTTTGTAACTAATGCGGCATAATATTGATCAGTGATTGTGTGTCCACGTTTCAAAAAATCTACCAGTAAAATTCCTTCGGCATCCCAAAAAACTTTAGCCATTATCTTTCCCGCTAAAGCCTGTACACGAAATTTGCGTGAAGGGGGAGATCCTGGATGACGCCACTCCATACTTTGTTGTTTGCACTCGGGATCAAAGTGATAAACCCAAGTTTTATCCACCGTAACAAAGCGATCGAGGAAACGTTTAGGATTACGGTTAAACAAGGCTAAATTGGCTATTGAAGAAGTGACTCTCACACGCTTTTGTTCGGGAGTCAACATTCGGGGTACCCATCTTGCTGACACCTTATGAAGCCCGAAATAGTCATTTATTATGGTTCCAATCGTACCATGTGAAAGGCCTGTTATCTCCGCTACACGTCTTGTTGTCAATCGACTATCTTCTCTGATCATGTCTTTCACAAGAAGAATGTTTTCTTGAGTACACACAGAATGCGGCCGATCAGCACCTTTTGCATGTTCGCAGGTTGTTCTGCGATATTTGAACGCTCTAGACCAATTTTTTACTACTTGATAGGCAGGAGCAGAATCTGCAAGCACGCCAACCATATCTGTATGAATTTATTTAAATGTTAAAATTTCGTTTGTAGGTACTTGATGACAGCATGAAGCTCACTTTTTTCCATTTCCCAAAATCTTCGTGCAACCACTACTTTCAACTTGTACAACTTTAAAACTATTAAAGCTCGACTAATCAAATTTGGCAGGTTGTTTGTCAATAAAATAACAAAACAAGTGCGGTTACTAGGGGCAACATATTCCAAAGTCATCTATGCTAGGGGCAACAAATATTGTACATCCCTAGTATTTCAAATCGCTACAAATCAATACTGAAGCGACTCTAAACATCATTGAAAATATAAGTGTAAACACAAATAGCAAAGTAACTAAAGAAACCTATATAGAAAATCTCGAATCTTTTAACAATATGAACAATTAGCCTATTTGTCCAATTGCATTACAATTAATTATAGTTAGCTGACTGAAGTGTGTTATGTCACCATCCCAAGGATGTACTATTAATTCTAAGCCTCAGCAAGGGCAGTACTCTTCCAAGGGCTGAAATGACACTTTACTCCATAGCTATTCATTTAAGTTTTTAACACTTTCAAATTTTATGTTAATATTTTATCTCTTACATTCAGCTGTATTCAAAAATCTTTAAGTGTAAAAACAGAAGCCTAGTAGATGTTTTCATGTTAATACAAACTTTCAAACAGTCATTGCTAAAATATTAGTTGGTTTCTTATTAATCATATTGCTCTCCGTACCTAATAGGAACGGGAGCCAATGCATGGGGTGGGGGATCCCTGTTGCTATTGGAACCAATGGTAAAAATATGATTTTACTAACAGAAGGCCTCATAACAAGCGACAACGTCACTTTCAAATCAAGGTGTCAGAAAAATATTTAAACTAAACTTCAGCCAAGATAGGAAGGCGAGCCAAGTAAGCAAACGCACGTGGTCGGTGAATATCACGTGATAGAAAGGCGTTCTGTGGTTGGCCGTTTCGAAGAGAAAGTTGAACACCGTTTATACGAGTCGTTACACTAGAGGAGGAATGAGCGTTGTTTTGTGGTGCGGTAATTTCGTTTACGGCAACATGCGACGGAAGTTTACGTAAAATGCGCACCGTGTGAAACTGGTTTAGCGTGCACCGAGAACTGTCAGAATCTTTGTTTACATCGCTCGCCTTCGTAACTTGGCTCAAGTATAGTAGTATTTTCGAAACATACGTACCTACTCGTTCTCTTGTGGCAACAGTAACTGGACCGTGTTGTGGAATTTTTTGATATTAGATATTTGGGTTGCAGCTGGAATAAGATGATTTAATTACTCAAATTCTTTACATAAATATTTTAAAAAATATATTCACTGTTTGTCACAAGCAGTATCTACGCATACCGATATTCATTTGTTTGTTACAAGACGCTGATAAATGTCCATTTTGCTCATAATGAATTTGAAATAGCTAAGAAAATTTATTCCATTTATTTGCAATACCAACAATAAATTGTTATAATTGACATATTGAAGTAAGTGTATAAACACACATAATTCTTGGTGTTTTAAAAGAAAGAAGCCTTAAAATTTCTCAATTTGTAGAGATTTCCGGAACACACTTTGTACTGCATACAGAAAAAATGCAACTTTATGCCATATCTGGAAAGTAACGAAGTGCAAAACTAAAATTAGTAACATAAATCACATCGAACAGTAGCAGTTTTGCATAAAAATTCCAGTGCTTATCTGAACTACCCCATATAAAATGATTTAAAATCCTCCTACCTTGTTTACATTGTATCTAAGTTGATTAATAACTAAATAAAACAAAATGAAGGGATTGAATAAATGAAATTGTTAAAATATTAGTGGGTTTCTTATTAATCATATTGCTCTCCGTACCTAGTAGGAACGGGAGCCAATGCTTGGTATCCCCCCCCCCCCCCCCCCGTTGCTATTGGAACGAATGGTAATCGTATGATTTCACTAAGAGAAGGTCTCCTAACAAGCGACACTGTCACTTTCAAGTCAAGGTGTCAGAAAAATATTTAAACTAGTAGTATTTTCACAACATACATACCTACTCGCTCTCTTGTGGCAACAGTAACTGGACCGTGTTGTGGAATTTGTTGATATTAGATGTTTGGGTTGCAGCTGGAATAAGAAGTTTTAATGACTCCAATTCTCTCAATAAATATTTAAAAAAATATATATTCACTGTTTGTCACAAGCAGTATCTACCCATACCGATATTCATTTATTTGTTACAAGACGCTGTTAAATGTACATTTTTCTCATAATGTATTTGAAATAGCTAAGAAAATCTATTTCATTTATTTGCAATACCAACCATTGTTATAATTGACATATTGAAGTAAGTGTGTAAACATACATAATTCTTGGTGTTTTAAAAAAAAGCAGAAAATTTCTCAATCTGTGGAGATTTCCGGATCACACTTTGTACTGTACACAGAAAAAATTCAACTTTATGCTATATCTGGAAAGTAACGAACTGCACAATTAAAACTAGTAATATAAATCACATCGAACAGTAACAATATTGTACAAAAGTTCTAGTGCTTATCTGAACTACCCCGTATAAAATAATTTAAAATTCTCCTCCCTTGTTTACACTGTATCTAGGTTGAGTAATAACTAAATGAAACAAAATGAAGGAATTGCTTAGAGAAATTACTTACAAAAACCTAATAAGCAGTAAACTTTATGTAAAGATAACAGTAGTGTTCCATTCAAGCATTCAAGCTGTAAAACTACAAACCGTTTGTTTCATTTAGGGCCGGTTCTACAATGCAAGTATACAGGGTGCCCGGATTTCGTAGGGACAAGATGGGTAACTTTTGTATTTGAAGAGATAGAGAGATGGTTAAATTAGCAAACAGGTGCAGGTTTGAGAGCTCATTAAGAATCCATCTTCAAATTTTACTTGTCATGGCCCACTTGTCTAAAATTTAAAAAAAAACAAAATCTCCTAATTTCTTTTATATGCCGTAACTTTTTTGTTACTTAAGATATTGAGATCCGATTTGAACTAATTTGCATGGTAATTTAAATACTTTTATTGGCACTTGATAAAACCAATTTTATTTGTGTTAATTTTTAGTAATCTAACCTAACCTCAAAATTTTAAATTGGTACCCTGCAATTTTTTTGGCCCTTTTAAGAGAGGATTTTTTTCTGAATGCAGTGATGTATTACATGATATGGAAACTTCTTCAAAATTTTGAAAAACTGAGTTTATTCTTTTTACAGGCAGAAATCACTAGTGCCATGATCACAATAATTTTGTTTTTTATTTATTACGTTATCTGTAAAATTATGTTTAGAAACAAAAAGCACTCTTATCATCATACGTGCCTTCCAGTAGTGTCAGTGTGTTCCGTATGTTTGACGTATAAGTTCTACGTTCTTGTAGCACTTGATATACGCACAAAATACATCATATTTTCAAAATTTTCCGTTATAAGTTGAAGTAATAACACTCACACTGACAGGCACGTATGATGATAAACCTGCTTTTTGTTTCGAAACATAATTTCACAGATAACGTGATAAACAAAAAACAAAGTTATTGTGATCATAGCACTAGTGATTTGTGCCTGTAAAAAGAATAAACTCAGTTTTTCAAAATTTTGAAGAAGTTTCCATGTCATGTAATACATCACTGCATTCAGAAAAAAATCCTCTCTTAAAAGGGCCAAAAAAATTGCAGGGTACCAATTTAAAATTTTGAGGTTAGGTTAGATTACTAAAAATTAACACAAATAAAATTGGTTTTATCAAGTGCCAATAAAATTATTTAAATTACCATGCAAATTAGTTCAAATCGCATCTCAATATCTTAAGTAACAAAAAAGTTACGGCATATAAAAGAAATTAGGAGATTTTGTTTTTTTTTTAATTTTAGACAAGTGGACCATGACAAGTAAAATTTGAAGATGGATTCTTAATGAGCTCTCAAACCTGCACCTTTTTGCTAATTTAACCATCTCTCTATCTCTTCAAATACAAAAGTTACCCATGTTGTCCCTACGAAATCCGGGCACCCTGTATACTTAGAATAAGCTATCCGAGGTATAATTGTCATAGTTTCTTTTGTTACAACAATCGTTTCTAGGGTATTTATTCCCCGGATAACTTTATCCTTGGTTTGTAGAACCGGCCCTTAATCGTTTTCATATCTGCTACTGTATCTTGTATTTCCAAGGGCACAATGAAAAAAGCTCCCCTGCTGTGTATATTACAGTCTTTTTGAAAAAACATCAGTTCAAAGGAAAGATACTTCGCGATATAAAGATATCCAACTGACGTTTCGTGGCGTCACTTAGCAGGTCACAAGAATGATATGGTT